>JARHVA010000080.1:5847500-6382500 GCA_037957365.1 Torreya grandis | reverse complement strand
AAGAATACTAGTGTTCAACTATTAGGTGAAGAGTTGTTTGTTATCAATGATAAAATCATATACTTTTAATAAAAAATATGTTCTACAGTTGGGTCCCATACACTCAACTACCCTCTCAACTATTAGGTCCTCTCCTTTAATATGCCAAAAACCTCAAGAGTTTGCAGTAGATGAGGAAAATTTTCATCATGTAATGATGAGTATGGTTGTAGTGGATGTTGTTGGATATCATCAGGTAAAGTAATTTGAAAAGTAAGAGGGTAACCACGGGTAGTAGGTCTTCTATATGGGCCATGTTGGCCAGCATCTATGTCAGTGTAAAATATTTGATCTTCTATCATTATAATCATTATCAATTTTGACTAGTAGAAGAGGAATATTTTTATTATAATTTTTTTCATGCACTGCCATTGAATTTGATATTTTATTTATTGAATCATACATGATAAATATTACTAATTCTTATCCTCACTTTTTAAAAAACTTTTTGTGATGGTATTATTAGGAATAGCCTAACGTTAGTGGTCACATTATATTTTTTTATAATATTATTATTAATATGAGTTGTCAACTCATTTAATAATAATATAGGTAGAATAATATATTATTGTGGGAGTGAGTTGTCATCACAAATCACGTAGCTATTCTAGGTGTGTGAGAAAGAATAGGTTTGAGGGAGAGATATTAGGAGATAAATTTGAGAGATTGTTGGGATTGAGTGATAACCTTGACTCATTGTTTGTAGGGGCTCATTGAGATATATATCTGTATCTATCTCTACTATATTTATCTTGAATAAAATATATTTCAAAAATATATTATTTGATATGTGAGAATATTTTTTCAATGTTTAGTTAGTTTAATCCAAAATAGAAATAGTATCTCATATCAGAGCTAGATATAACAATGAAAGTCAATACGTTGTCTATTATTTCATGTCATATAAGTTGCATTGGATCTACTACATGATTCAAAGGTTGAATGTTCATATGAAAATGATCTTGATGTCATTCCACCTGCTCCTTTATACATGAATCTAGATTGATTTCAATCAATACTTCTATCAGACAAAGCATATATAATTATTTTTTTAGTATGAGATCTGAATAGCATCACTTTTGTAGTAGTAAAGTTCTAATTTTACATTTCCATTAATCTATACAATTGACTTCCTGATATGCCTTAAAATAATCACAATAATCATTTTGCAATGGCATAATTAGTGTGACCCATGTATGATCAAATTTTTAGTAGTTCTATCAGCTATATCAATCCTTTTGTGGGTTTGAATTCATACTCTATCAAACTTGTTCACCCATGGTCATGCCTTCAGATATGTAGTGGAAAGTTCATCATTTCATGCCCATGCATCATTCTTGATGGATCGATCAAATTTGTGGACTGTCAAAGATGTAAAATTAGCATGTATTATGCTCTTCAAGTTTTGAGCCATATTCAAGTTTTTGTCGTGAGCTATTTAGATCAAGTCAAAAGTAATATTTAATATTTTATTTCGTATAAGTGTCAAGTCTTGTTTAGAATGCATAAAGCTTTTGTTTTATTAGTTATTTTAATATTTAGGTTTTTTGGTTAATTTATTAATTTATAGGTGGTAGTTTAATCTTTTTAGGGCACATGAGTTGCCCTTTATTTATTAAAAAGAGTCTTGTTAATAACTTTTTATGATCTTTTCTATATGTTGTAAAAAATTAAGAGGTGTCTTGTTGTGTCAATTTATTTTTTTAGTTAATTAGTGACTTTAAAAGTCAAGTTGTTTAGTGGAGTCTTATTGTTGGTCATAATAAAGTTACAATAAGTAATCATCGAGTTTTTAGTCTAGTTAAAGTCATTATTATCATAGTTAGTTATTTAGGTCATTATCATTTATTCTTTTTTATCAATAAAGTCAAAGTCATTAATTAAGTTTTTATTGTTAAAATGTTAGTTATGTCAAAAATTAAAAGTGTTGATAGTTGAGTTGTTTTGTCAAAATTCATATTTTGTAAAAGATGCATTATCAGTGAAAATTGATGTCTTGTTTCAAGTCTAAAGTCATAATGGATAAAATGAGAAAAGAGGAAGAAGAAGAAGAAGAAGAAGAAGAAGAAGAAGAAGAAGAAGAAGAAAACAACTATAAAATCTATATATTTAAAGTGTTGAAGTAGGTACACCCAAATGTTGATATTTCTAGCAAAGGTATGTGTATAATGAATTCTTTAATTAATAATATTTTTGAGAAATTGGCTCAAGAGGCATCCAAGCTCGTTCATCACAACAAGAAGCCAACTATTACATCTAGAAAAATCTAAATCACTATACATCATGTCTTGCCATGAGAGCTTGCTAAGCATGTTGTTTTTCAAGGTACAAAGGTTGTCATTGAGTTTTATAGATCTTAAATAATCAGCCTCATAAGCAGGAAGATAGAGGATAAATGAGGTTAGGGGAAAATAGATCCTTTCCTCAGTCACCAACGATGGGACTCAAAATATTTGATGACATCTTTTGTGTGGTGTGTTTTTTCATATTTTCCATTGTGTGTTTGCAAATAAAGAACAAATGATACATAACTTTCAAATATGGTAATAAGTGAGCATCTTTTATATTTTCCCCTTGAGGTAAAAATAGTGATGAGGACTAAAAGTGTGTTGTAACATCATGTGTTTTTAGTTGTTAGTTAACCCCATGTAAAACCACCCTTTGTTTTTAGGTTGGTGGTAAGTCGAGTCTAAAACCATCCTGGATGTTTGTAGGTTGTTGGTTAGTCAAGTGAAAAACTAATTTAATAGTTTTGGGAATATTGGTGTCTTATTCCTAATTTAGTTAAGGGTCTAAAAAATTAAATTAGTAAATAATATTGTAATAATTATAGTACTAATTTGTATAATTTATTTGCCTTTTTTAGCTTTCTAAAAATAGTAATGAAAGAGAAGAAATGTGACTTATCTTAAAATTAGACTGAAACAACTAAGATAGAGGTTAAAACTAGTTATGCAGGTCTTGGATAGTGTCATGAACCCATAATTGGATTTTATTTAGTGAAAGGATAGGAGAACCAAAAATAAGACACTTTGGGGTCCCTTGCTATAGTGCACTCCTACCACTATTGTCCAAAATGGTCACATAGATTTGAGTTTTCTAGGTTTTGTTTATTGTCCTTGTATGAGCATGCCTATTAAATTTTGAGTCCTGAATGTCGATGAAGATCCTTGTAGAGCTGATTCAATCTTGAAATCCTAGATGTTCATTATGCTTAATAAAACTTGAGAAAGAGGGGGGGGGGTTAGTGTGTATAATATGCACTAAATGTGTATCCAGACCCCTTGTGTGGGCATGTTGCCTACATACCAATACTCTGAAGAGGGATCAAGCCATATGTAGTTCTCTCATTTGATGGGCTTTGTGAAATAGTGTAATGAGGATGTAAAAATGCTAAATTAAGGGTGCTTGAAGTGGTTAGGTATTGGTGTGAGGGTTTTAATATGTTGATAACTATGTTGGGTGATTGTATATAAAGAATAAGGAAATTTATCTTAGTGGTTTGTTTGTATTCTTTCTTCCTTTGTAAGATTTGTATTCTTTCTTCCTTTGTAAGATTTGTCACCTCCCTTCTAAATGAACTTTAAATGGAATTTCATAAGGATATATTGGTCATTGGTTAAATGTATTCATGCTAGGTTGACATAATGAAGAATAATAATTAAATGGAAATGGTCATTTGGGATTAAAATATGATTGGATAAGAGCACCAAAAATGGGACACCCTAGGGTCTAGTGTTATAGTCTAGGTTTAACTCTCCTATCCTACAGGCTTGGGACATGGGGGGGATAGAATTAGCCTATAAAATGCAGCCTGGATGAGCTCAAATTAGTTTCCAAATGTCTACAAATGACTAATTATAAGCAAAAAGGTGTTTAGAATGGTTACGAAAACATGCAAGAAGGTCCTATGGATTAGGTGTCACAAGACACACTCAAGCTACTAATTTGGACATTTTATATGACTATATTTCCCACCCTCTTTATTCTAGTGATTAAGCAAAATGAAATACTAGGATAAAGGAAAGTAGAAATCTTACCTAAACTTACCTATAATGTTGAAGCCCATGAAGCTATGTGATGTTGAGTGTGAGTAGAGAGTGCACATTATGAAGTGTAAATCTGCAAGAGAAAATAAAGAGTAGATCATTTCTTACTAGATATACTATATTTAAAATAAGAATGTACAAAAGCTAGGTAAGAGAGAGATAAAGACAAAGGAATGAATACACCTTATTGGGTACGCGAACTAATACAAAACCTATTATGCCATTGAGTGATGATGAGTGATGTTGAATGATGCTAGATATGTGTTGTACTAAAAGTAATATTGCAAATAGAGTTGAGTGATTAATTCCCCAAGAGTGGCTCAAGAATGCAAAGTCTCACCCTTTGGCTCCATCATCACCCACTAAGTGAAGTTATGTGATCATACATGTGTTAATCACTATTTAGACTATGTATCCAATCCCTCTAAGTAGGTGGCTCAAGAATACAAAGTCTAGCTAGTCCTTTGGCTCCATTATTTCCCACTAAATGAAGCTATGAATTGATACTAGTATGGATTTACATCATATGAGATGGCTCTTAAAGCCCATGAATGTTCTAAAATATAACAATGTGGTATAGATAACCAAATGTGTACTAGAAACTAGGCCAATATTGGCCATTCTAAAAGGTGGAGATTAGGCTTGTATGAAAGTCACTCCAAAATTGGGAACTAGGATTATATGGAAGCCACTCAAGAATGATGCGAACCACCTATAGATGGAATAAGGCACACAAATATTGAGAATGACAAGTAATATACTAAACTAAAAAAGAAAATAAGTTAAATGTGTTGTGCACATTGCCCCCAATCACTGGTATCTAAAACATGGATTTTGATCTAAAATTTGTACCAACTACCCTATCTAAAACTAGAAGTGAGAGCCATCATACTACACATAATGCCCCTATATCTAGATTCTTTGAGGAAAATAGTACTTAAACTACTAAATCTAATTTGAACTATAGCTGACAAAACTATAAGTAAACTTACCTTTTTATTTATTTATAAAAAATATAGGTTTTGTTTATTGTTTGGATAAGAGCACTAAAAATAAGACACCTTGGTGTTTAATGTTGTTATCCAAGTCTGACACTCTTGTCCTTTGCTGATTCTAATGATTGTTCTATAATCATCACTATTTTTTTGATCTATTCTACTTGGTTTGGGTTCTAGTTGCTATTTTGATTGTTCTAAAAATTGATTTTTCAACTAGTAGGAGCTTTGATGTTTATGATAAAACCCTTATTTGTTGCCCCCTCTTTTGAGGGTAAGAATGAAGACCCTAAAATAAACACCTTTAAAGAAAAGAGCCTTGAAAGTGTGTTATGCTATGAAATACATGATATATCAATGATAATCAAAAAAATGTCTCAAGATATAACATAATTTTTGTTGGAGTTTGTTAGATTAACATGGGTATGCCAAGATAGATATGATAATGTAATAGCATGTGAAGTATACTAAATTAGAACTAGAAATGTTAGTTGTCAAGGAGGGATGGAGCATGATGTCCATCATGGCATCCAAGAAAGCAAGATAATGCATGATGTGGAACATGACATTGAATTTAGTTGAGAAGTAGTCAAGCAACAAGCACACAAGGTAAGAAGTAAGAAGCATACAATAGTGGCCAAGGGGATAAGCAAACAAGAGACATGGGCACATGCAACTCAAACTAGAAAGCAAACATACAAGGCATGTTTAAATGCACAAATACACATACAATTTCAAAACAAGTAGGGTAGGCATGAGGGCCACAAGAACATAGAAGAGTACAAGAAAAGGTCATTGGAAAATGTCCTAAGGCACACACAAGAATAGAAGTAAAGGACATTGGCAAATGTCCTCAAGCACACACAAGAGATACAATAAGAACTAAGAAATACAATCACATCAATCTATGCAAAACAAGAAAGGAAGGCATGTCAATGCTGGAAATAAAATCGCATCTAAATAATCAAAGAAAGAAGTGAAAGTATGAAAAACATGTAGTATAAGACTAGGTAGATGCTAAGAAATACACAAGTGCTATATACTAGTGAATGTCGATAGAGTAATCTATATAAGCCAGTAAGTAATGTACATCAACATGATAAATAGAGTGTGTGGTGTAGGAATGACATAACTTGGATGGTGTAGTCATATAGAAGATGACCCCAATGGGTAGATATATCGATGTATGTCTTTAATGTAGTGGGATGCCCCCTCAATGGGTAGAGTAAATCAATCAAGGATTTGGGTGTTATTGCACACACTCAAAGAAGATCAAGTGAAGCATGGTAATGTAGATAAATTGACATATAATAACATATAAAAACAAAATGTAAGTCTAGTATGGTAGTATAAATGTAAGTATAGATAATACATATAATTGAAATGTTTTTGGTGTTTTTGATTTATTTAAATATTTTTGGTATTTTGAAATATTTGAATGTTTTTTGGATTTTTGATATATTTGAATGTTGGTGGTATTTTGGAAATAATCTATGTATAATCAATCATAAGGAAACTAAGTACAAGTAATTTAAAAGAATCTATATACAAGTAAGTAGGAAGAAACTATGTACAAGTAAGCTAAGAAATTATTATACTAATCGATGAGTCTCATAAGAGGCTCCCTATCATGGTGCCTTGTATCAAACAAAAAATTCATGCATGACTATGAAGCATGAGGGAATGGATATGAATACGATTCTAAATATTTAGATTCATTATTGGTATCTTGTAGATCATAATAACCTATATTGTTCCACTCATCATTATCATCTTGATTTTTAACTAATGGAATGCTAGTGTTGACTTTTGTTGTATCTAGATCTTTTATTTTGATAAATTGTGGTTGTGAATGATTTTACTTAGGATGTTCAATAAATCCCAAACATTGGTGACAAACATTATCAACTACTAGAGTAGGAGTAGTGATGCCTTGAGCATGCTTGCTCAACCTTTGACATTGATAATCAAACTATTGTAGATATTTTTGACCAAACCCATATTGCTTTGAAAGTTGAGTCTCATTTTGGAGAGGTAGATTTGCATCTTTTTTGTGCTTTATCTATGCTTGTGGTACTATTTGTTGCTCTAATTTTGATTTTTGATCCTTTTATTATTTTGAGTTATACTTTGGTAACCACTTTTGTACTATTTATAAATTTGACCCTTTGTGAATGTGTTCCTGTGTCACTATGGTTTATTAACTAATTTACCTTGTATAGGGTCCTCATTAGCAATTATCTATTGTATATGTTTTTTCAATGCCAAACATGAATCCGTGTGATGCCCATGCATTCTATGATATGCACAATAATATTTGGATCTTCTCACTGGATGTAGAGGAGGTAGTTTGATCAAATTAGATGTAATAATTTCTCTTAGTACTTCATTTGAACTCTTATTTGATGTTTGAATGATTTTTGAATCACTAGTTGTAGAGTTATTTTGTTGTGATTTCTTGTTTTGATATGTAACATTGCTTTTAACCAATTGACTAGGTGAAGGTGGAGATACATTATTGGCACTAGGGTGCCTTTGAGGCTTTTGTATTATAATCTAATTTTCCAATGTTGTGATATTTTCATGTAATAGTTGATTCTATGTTTGTAAATCTAAAATTGACTTTCTCATACTGATGATTTGATCCCTTATAGTCTCACAAGTGCAAACCCTAGTTGCTTTTGATTGAGCATGTAAGTACATATGCTGAAGAGGGTTTGAAGAAGCTATAGGATGAATGTATGCTTTAGGAACAATAGTATAGGCTATCTCTCCTTTTGGAGGGGTGATAACATGGACTTGGTCAGAGGGAAAGTAGATATCACCCTCTTAGGGGTGAGGAAAAAATTCTTGCATGTGCATAAAATATGATATTGAAACGTGACAGGTGGTTTTTAATATATGTAATGGATCCTCTAATTATGTAATGATTTTATTCTTAATTTAATTACACATAATATAGAGATATCATGTTAAAGAAGTAATGAAATCTTGTATTAAGGAAAAGTAAACATTGCTTTGAAGGAAATGGATCTTAACATTTTTAGTAATAACTTTTTTAATATCATCTCTTATTATAAAGAGTAAGCATGAGAGGGAAAGAAAGAAACTTTGTATTAACATATGGTAAACTTAATCATTCATATACATGATATGACCAAGCATAAATTCCTTATTATTTGCAAGAAATGTTTTAAAATGAGTAAGATATATTTGTAATTTTTATGTAAAAATCTACAAGGTGATACCTCAAGAAACAAATGGACCTAGTAAATTCAACTAGGGTTTGAAAGAAATAATTTTTAAAATTACTATGGTAAATTTTAAAAATTAAATGGAAATTTTGATTTAAATATGCATGAAAAAATCAGAAAAAATATTAGAAAAAATTCTAAGACTTAGTATAGGAAACTAGGGTTTAAAGGAAATAATTTTTAAAATTACTAAGGTAAATTTAAAAATTTAAATGTAAAATTTTGATTTAAATATTTAGGAAAAAATAGAAAAATATTGAAAAAATCAGCAAGGAATTTTCTCTAAGGTTTTTAGGGTTTTTATGTGTAAAAGAAGTAAGTCAAGTTCACCAGATGATTTAAACATTTTAGGAATATTGGTGTTTTATTCCTAATTTAGTTAAGGGTCTAGAATAATAAATCAGTAAATAATATTGCAATAATTATAGTATTTATTTTTATAATTTATTTTCCTTTTGTAGCGTTTTAAAAATAGTAATGAAAGAGGATAAATGTAACTTATCTTAAAATTGGATTGAGACGATTGAAACAAAGGCTAAAACTAGATGTGTAGGACTAGGATAGTGTCATGAACCTAGACCTAGATTTGATTCATGAAAGGACAAGATTGCTAAAAATAGGACACTTCAGGGTCTGGCACTATAGTCCACTCATACCATTGTTGTCCAATATGGTCAGAGAGATCTATTTTTGAGTTTTATTTATTGTCCCTATGTGAGCTTATTTGTGAAATTTTGAGTCCTGAATGTCGACAAAGCTCCTTGTAGAGCTAATTTAATCTTGAAACCTTAGACTTTTATTATGCTTGATAAAAATTGAGAAAGTGGGGGGGTTAGTGTGTGTAAGATGCATTGAACATGTATCCACACACCTTGTGTGGACACACTACCTACATACCAATACTCTGAAGAGGGATCAAGCCATATGTAATTCTCTCACTTGATGTGCTTTGTGCAACAGTGTAATGAGGATGTAAAAATTACAAATTGAGAGTGTTTGAGATGGCTAGGGATTGATGTGAAGGTTTGAATATGTTTGTAGTTGTGTTGGGTGACTATATGCAGAGAATAGAGAAATTTACCTTAGTGATTTGTTTATATTCTTGATTACTTTATAAGATTTGTCACCTCCCTTCTAAATGAAATTTGAATGGAATTTTATAGGGATCAATTGGTCATGGTTTAAATATATTCATGCTAGGCTAACATAATGAAGAATAGGAATCAGATGGAAACAGTTGTTTGGGCTCAAAATGTGATTGGATAGGAGCACCAAAAATGGGACACCCTAGGGTCTAATATTATAATCTAGGTCTAATGCTCCTATTCTATAGGCTCAGGACCTAGGGGGTTAGAATTGGCCTAGGAAATGTAGCCTGGCTAAGCTAGAATTAGTTTTTAGAAGTCTACAGATGATCGATTATAAGCAAAAAGATGTCTAGAAGGGTTATGAGATCATGCAAGAAGGTTCTATGCATTGGGTGTCACAAGACACACTCAAGGTACCAATTTGGAAATTTTATATGACTAAAAAAACCATCATTCAAGTTTTGTGGGAGTTGAAATATAGGATAATATTTTCCCCATGTTTCCACTAAGAGGGAAATATTAGGAATATCCTAACGTTAGTGCTCACATTATATTTGTTTGTAATGTTACTATTAATATGGGTTGTTAACTCATTTAATGATTATATAAGTAAAATAATATATTATTGTGTGAGTGAGTTGTAATCACAACTCACGTAGCTATTCTAGGTGTGTGAGAAAGAATAGGTTTGAGTGAGAGATATTAGGAAATAGATTTGAGATATTGTTGGGATTGAGTGATAGCCTTGACTCCTTATTTTTAGGGGATCTTTGAGATATATATTTATATCTATCTCTATTGTATGTATCCCAAATAAAATATATATCAAAAATATATTATTTTCTATGTGACAAGACATTAAGGTCCTAGAGTCTAAATCGTAGCTTCCATTCATCCATGATATTAAAATATTGACACTTATAGAAATTAAATCATGATTAAGAACATACATAAACACCATATTTAGAGTGCTAAAAGAAATGTCAAGGCTATATAGAACATTGAAATAGTGAAAGATTTCAAGTTGAGATGAGAAACATTAGTGAGGGGGAATGAAAGTGTATTTCCAATGATATTATACACCAAGGGGCCCATATTGAACACTAGACCCCTATTCAAGGAAACATTTAATTTTAGATGACCATCACCCATTGCAAATGGGTACATAACTTTCAAGGTGGTGACATATTTGAATGACCATTTTGTTGTTACTTTCACAACATGCCCTATTTTCTATTGAAATCATGTTACCTCTTTTTGCTTTGATCTCGATCTCGCTTGGTGTGGTTCAGTTGAATCCCCCTTTGTTTTTTCATAGTTGGTTGTTTTATCATGTGTATGGCCATATTTTTGGCATATCTTGGTTTGCATTCACTTTCAAGTCCTAAAACCCATATCATTGTGTAGACCTCTTCATAATGATAAAGTTTCATGTTCTTCGCTTAGCCTGAAAATGAGTTCTTGACCTCCATTTTACAAGCACAAGTGTATGCACAAAATTTGGGTATGAAAGCTAGGCAAAACATGTAAGTCAAGTATAAAATTTGGGGGTGACATGAAATTTGAGTGTGACATGAAATATGGGCATAACATAAAAGTCAGGCATAAAAATTGGGGAATGAAAGTTGGGCTTGACACAAAAGTTTTGGCATAATATGAAAGTTGGGCACAACATGAAAGTTGGGTGTGACATGAAATTCAAGCATGAAATTTGGGCATGGCATGAGAGATGGGCATGACACACAAGTTGAGAACATAAGTTAGGGCAAAAAAGTGTGGCACAACACAAAAATTGGGTGAAACACATAAGTCTTAGCATGAAACCCCCATAAACCTTATGTTAAGTGTGCATATTGAGCATGAAGGCACATAGTGATTTAAAATATAATTTTTTAATAAAATTATTATTTTATTTGAAATGTCCCAATAAAGCTCTAAACTACTTGGAAATACTATTTTTCTCTTAACTTTTACCTTGGTGCTATGTTTTCTGAACCATAAGTGTCATCAGAAAGCTAACGTTAGTGACTCCGTCATGACATGAGTATTGTGTGGATAGTTTAAATTTTAAAACCTATCATGTCACATTTTAATTATGCTCCTTTAAATTTCACATTTATTTTAATTATACTTATTTTTCATAAAGTGTGATATTTATTATTTTTATTTTGCAGGATTGGGTGGGAAAGGAGATACACCCACTTGGAGTGAAGTAATTCAATAAAATACAAAAATCACCATCCCCACTTAATGTATGCTGAAATAGGCATCAAATACATGGAATAAATATACAAGCAGTGTGGTTCACATAGAAATAAAGTGATGGTTTGTTTTTCAACCATAACTTTCAAACCGTTGCTCCATTTCATATGTTGTTTACGATGTTGGAATGTTGGTTCCATCCTCTTCATAATAATATAAGGTCTAATGGTATGATTTCATGTCCTAAAACCTGTTCACATTTTTGTGGCATGGTTTTGGTAGTGTTAGCTCAAATAAGAGGGGAGTGCACTATTCATGATGTGTTTACAACAACTAGCCATTATCATAAATGTTTTTAGCCTTTGGTGTTAGTGTCACCCCTCTTCCTTTAAATTACCCCTTTGGTGTGTGAATCACATTTAATATAATCAACCACTTTTGGAAGGAAACTCCCTTATTTGGTCAACATATCTAAAATTTTAAATATAGCTAACTAAGTGGTTTTGTACGAGGATGGTACATTTGGCAATTTGCATTAGAATAGAGGACTAGACCACTTATTTTTCTAAAATTTATTATTTTTCTAATTAGTATTTATTGTGATAAATTTTATATTAAAGAATTTTTATGTATCTCATTTAGTTATGGTGGGTCCAATGCTATGCTTTTCAAGAAATATCTTTAATACAAACATTGTGAAGAGCAAGATTCATTTCTTGTGCATGTATACGGTGGACTTGATCTTTTATTTATAGCTAGAACCCTCAGACTATTGCATCATATTTTCTCATGGTTTTGTGCATGTTTTTCAAGCAATAGATCAATTCCATGGATGCCATTTAACTAAATGAATCAAATTTACCTTCACTACAAAATAAGCTTACTATTTCTCCTTTTCCCTTATATCTTGCTCTTTTTATCGATTTATTAGAATAGGTAGGTTAAATTTGAATGCAATCCATGTTTATAGGATCTATTTCGATTGTAAACCCTTATTTATCATTTTTATGCACTATTGAATATGTGTGCGTGTGATGGACATGTTTTAAATCAATTGTGTTTTCATGTTAAATCCACCTGCACTAAATTCTTAGGAAACAAACCACAAGACCTACATTCTCTTTCATTTATCTAAGACTTATTCCAAAACCACTAAAGGCTCCTTGACCAGAATGGTAAATGTAGTGATCATTTAGGTGTTTAGTATGTCATGACCTAGTGAAATAAACCTTGGAGGAAGTTTTTAATGTTTCATTTTTAGGATAGGTTAGGCATGCATTCACCCTACCTAACATTGGTGAGCCATGCCAAATGACCTATCAAAATATTGGTGATAGAAGGAGGGATATAGTGGGATTATATTAGAGTTTATCTTTTATTCAAGTCTTTTAGGACTCATTTACACTTCTCCTATCCTGTTGTGTGTTTGAAATGCAAATCAACAAATTGGCACTAGAAGGAGGGACAAATCAAAACATCTTAGTTTTTAATTAGATTTTAACTTGACACCCTCCCATTTACACTTATCCTAACCTATTTCATTCTTAAAATGCACATCAATAGATTGACACTAGGAGGGTTTGTTTGGGATATTTTGACCTATCATTTATTTGGTCTTGTGACCATCCTTTACGCTTCTTATAACCCATTTCATGCTTGAAATGTACGTCAACATATTGGCATGAGAAGGAAGCCCTACTAGAATATTTTAGATCTGTGCATTTTTATGATCTTGTGCCTGCCTTTTTACATTTACCATACCTTGTTTGCTTAAAAAAACACACCAAATGACTTTAAACCCCCAAATGTATTTTGATTAGTTGGGTGGGAGTGGTTGCCCTATGAACATTTCATGACCTGCTCATGAATTGCCCAAATATCCTAATTAATTTTGTTTAAAATACACACATGGTGGGTTTAGACAACAAAATAACACATTTAGGCATTCAAATATGCCATACTTAGGACTCAAATCCAACATGAGGATATGACATGTCATTTGTTTCCTTCCTCTCTATATAGGGATGCATATGGCTAGTACTTTGGCTTACCAAATAAATTTATTACCTCGTAGGATATCTTAAGAAACTTGTTTATCAACCGTTTTAGTTTGCCCACTGACCTTTTTGCCTTATATGACTAGTTTGATATAGCCTATAGGGAGCCCAATGAATCCATTAGCACATTCAATGTTCACTTTCATTATTTATGTAGGAGGTTGAAAGACTAATTCTTGAAAATTAAAGTAATTGCCATTGAAGTTTACCTTAAAATGTTGGATCCCTTGACTATTATGTTTATTCGAAGGACTCTGTCCACTCTCACATCCTTGGCATTGATTTACCAAGAGGTTTTTTTATCATTGAACAAAAATCTGTGGCACACAACTATTGTGTAAACTCCTTTTATTTGCTTGAACATCCAGGTGTTTAGAACCAAAATCCTCTGAATTACTTGCCTATGAGTCAACCTATGGACCAATTTTCACCTTATAATGAAGTATTTACTCAAGACTATAACCAACCAAACCTCCTTGTGACAAACAAGAACCTTACTTGTTTAGTTAACATGTATAATTATGTCAATTCAAAATTTAATCAATAGGATGTTATACCTTGTTTTAATAATCAAGCATCTTTCAGTGCTTTTGCTAATCAAATTCCATTTTTTGTAGGAGACTCACAATAAGCAATACTCCAACCTGACTATAAGACCACAATCAAAAGTTCATAATTTGGTATCTATGGATATGGAAATGAGACAAATATTGAAACGGTTTAATTTACCAATAATTTACCATTCTAAAGGCATGAACTAGTTCTTGAGAGTAGCGATGAAGATGATTCTAAAGATAAATTGGTAGAAATTGTTTTAGGGGACCTAATGGTTGAAATTCAGAATAGTAATGAGTTTCCCCCATGAGAATAAGAATTAGACATCTATTTTGATTAGCCAAAAGATGAATTAGATGAGTTAGAATAATTGGATGAAGAATATGCATATTATGTATTTGAAACACGTTTTCCATATGTGGTTGTTCCTACATTTTGAAAGCTGATTCAAGAGGATAGACAACTCAATTTCAGCAATGTAACTTCCATCCCATCATTATAGATGAATGGAATAGAAGAAATCAACTTTGAAATTGGTTGTCCACATTGAGAATGTGAATTGATCGAGTTCAAAATGGAATATCTCTTACCTTGGGACAACCTTACCTTTAATATGATCGACATGAACCTAAAGGGTGAAGTCATGAGAATTATTTCCACTAAAGAGCAACACTTGTATGTTGCTAATGATAGGTGGAAAGAAGAGTAAAATTAGGTTGTTATCCTTACATATGAAATCTTATATCTTTTACAATAACTTCGAGAATAGTATTGCAACAACCTTGTGCTCCTCACTATCATGGAGGTAGCTAAAATAAAAAAGTGTGATCCTAAGCATGGTTACCTAATCCATGAAGAAGTGAAGTCGGTGAAAGTTAGAGATGAAGATGCCTTAATCTAATGTAGATCCATGCATACTTATGCCATTGATTACAAATCCAAAATGTCCTTGACATGGGAATAACCAAGAATAATCCCTTTGGATGATTAAAAAATAAAAAGGAGGTTTCCAAGGCATTCATATCAATCAAGGAACAAACAATAATGAGATCACTAGTTGGATATTGTAAAGAACACATTTATGCTAGGTTAGGTTTTCCAATCTCTTTGGTATGTGTTAATACCCACCTGAATCTCTCATCATAATTCACTATTTGAGAAAAGGTATTTCCTAAACCTTACCCAACTCTTTCTTCCAGATTAAGCATAAACCCATTATTGAATTTAAATAAAACTTGTTTAATTTGCATGAGAACATCATAGATAAGAGTCTATGGGTTAGTGTGCATGAGAGAAGGGGTCAAAACCATCGTAAGTAAGACATTACCTGACATTGTACATAGTTTTACCTTTGTATATATTTCCTTTATTTTTTTATTTGTACTTTTTTTCTTTTGCCATTTGCTTTCATTTTTTCCCTATTTTGGTAGTTTTTATGCTTAGGCAAACATTAATCTTTATTTATAAATTTAGAAATACCTTTGTTTTTGGTTTAGTTGGTACCTTGTTGATCATGAAAAGTATTATGGGCCTATTATTCAATATCAATAATGGCAATTTGGTGTTTAAAAAAACATGTGTGTTTTGTGATATAATATTTTGCTTACAAGTTCAGTCTCAAAGGTTTGCATAGTTATGTGTGTTTTAAATTTGTTCTTGTTTGTGTGTGAGCATGAGTAAACTATTTAACTTTTGAAGATATTTTCTTGAAGCTTCGCACAAGAATACACTTTAATAATTTTTGGGTTTTAATAGATAAATTTTTTATAGCCAAGGTATAGAGTGAAAAATAATATAATTCTACCTTTTGATTGCCATGGTAGTCCCTAACCCATAATTAAAATGTTGAAAAAATAAAAAGAAAAGAGAAGAAAAATAAAATATATATTATCTTAAAAATTCAACTTTTGAGCGATTCAATTAACCTCTAATAGGGCTATGGATGCCTGGATGATAGTATAACAAGGCCTTGAGGGGGATCATATACATGTACATCAAGGATATGGACACTTAGATGGCATTGGGTCAATGTATAAGTAATCGTCTTAGGGTAAAATTAATTACCTTGATGATTCAAGTTATGGTAACTAGTCTTTATGAAGTCCATGAAAGGGAATGAATGCACATGCACACATTGTCTAATGTCAATATCATATTTCATCTTGCATTCATTCTTGTCTTACCCATTCATGAGCTTGTCCATGTTCCACACACAATCATAACCAAAGATTCTTGATTCATAGACATGAATCTTTAATTTAAAAATACTCAGGAGTATTTTCCAACATAGTATTTTGGTCTTAGTCTCGCTTGGTGCAGTCCAATCGAGTTCCCCTTTGCTTTTATATGGTTGGTTGTTTTATCATGGGTGTGGTCATATTTTTGGCATATCTTGGTTTGTGTGAATTTTCAAGTTTTAAAACCCATCTCATCACGTACACCTCATCCTAATGATAAAATTTCATGTTTTGTACTTAGCTCAAAAATGAGTTCTTGACCTCTATTTTGCAAGCACAAAAGTTAGGCAAAAAAGTTGGGCACAAAAATTGGGTGTGGTAAAAAAGTCAAGCATAAAAGTTGGGCCATATGAGTCAGGCAAAAAAGTTGAGGCAAAAAATTTGGGTGCAATAAAAAATCTGGGCATGACACAAAAGTTGGGCATGAAATCTAGGTGCGACATGAAATTTGGGTGTGGCATGAAAGTCAGACACAAAAGTTAGGGCACAAAAGTAGGGCGCAACTTGAAATTTGATCACAACACATAAGTCTTAGTGTGAAACCCCCATGAACCTTGTGCTAAGCATGAATATTAAACACAAAGGCACATAATGATTTAATATATTAATTTTTCAAGATGAATAATATTTTATTCGAAAGTTCCACTCAAAGCTCTAAACTACATGGAAATACGATTTTGCCCATAACTTTTGCCTCAGTCCTCCATTTTCTAAACCGTTAGTGGCATTGGGAAGCTGGAATTAGTGACTACGTGATGACATGGGTCTTACATGGATAATTTAAATTTTAAAATATATTATTTCACATTTTAATTATGATCCCTTAAATATCACATTTATTTTAATTTTAGTTATTTTTTGGATAGTGTGATATTTACTATTTTCATTTTACAGGATTGGGAGGGAAAGGAAATGCACCCACTTGGAGAGAATTAATTCACTAAAATATAAAATTATCCATACCCACTTAATTCATGCTGAAACAAGCACCAAAGTACATGGAAGAAATATACATGCATTGTGGTTTATGTAGAAAGAGAGTGCCTTTTGATTTTTCAACCATAACTTTCAAATTGTTGGTCCATTTCACATGCCATTTATGATGTTGGAAAGGTAGTTCCTTCCTCTTCACAACAATATAATGATATAATGGTATAATTTCATGACTTGAAATGTGTTTATATTTTCTTGGTACGGGTTTGGGATTGTTAGCTCCAATAAGAGGGGAATGCATTATTTATGATGCATTTGTAACAGACAACTATTGTAATTAATGTTTTTGACCTTTGGAGCTAGTAAAAACCCTTTTACTTTAAATTACCCCTTTGGTGGGTGAATCATATTGAATATATTCAACTAATTTTAGAATGAATCCCCCTTTTTAGTTAACAAATCTAAAATGTTGTATATAATCAACTGAGTGGTTTTGCAACGGGTTGCTTCAGTTGGCATTTTGCATCAGAATAGAGAACCAAACCACTTATTTTCCTATAATTTCTTATTTTTGTAGTTAGTTTTTGTTGTAATCAATGTTGTGTTGAAGGCATTTTTTTGTATCTCACATGGTTATGTTGGATCCAATTTTTTTCTATAAATATCTTTAATACGAAGTCTACAAATACTATTTTTCATTTCTTGCACATGTATATAGCGGATTTGTATTTTTTATTCATAGATATAAACCTCAAACTCTTGCATCATATTTAATCATGGTTGTGTGCATAGTGGTCAGGTAATAGATCGATTCCATGGGTGACATTTAACTAAATGAATCATATTTACCTTCATTGTAAAATAGGCTTACTCTTTCTCCTTTTCCCTTAGCTTTTGATCATTTTTGTTAGTTTTTTAGAATATGTAGGTTAAATCTGAATGTAATCTATGTTTATAAGATCTATTTTGATTGTAAACACTTATTTATCTTTGTTTATGCACTATTATATATATATATTAAATCCACATGCACTAATTTTTTGGAAAAAAAACCACCACCATCTTTAATTTATCTAAGACTGATTCCAAAACCAATAAAGGCCTTGTTGAGATCAACATACCCCCATTTTTTAAATAATGAGGACCTTTGTGTCAAATTATGCAAATTTGTATCTTAAAATTAAAAAAATCACTTGATCAAAGTGTCACTACCATGTTTGCACCTTTTTTTATTTTGAAGCTCATCCACACCATGGTCTGAATGACTTATTGGTTCAGGGTTCTAATCTGAATTTATCTAAGTTTGTTGACATTTAATATTTACATTAAGGTTAAAAATTTGATGAGGTATTTTTTGAATGAGCTATGTCTGAATTTCATGAGTTAATCCTAAGTTGGTCCTTTACTAGCCTTTGGTATGTAAAAAGTCAAGTAAGTTCATTTAAAGTGTCATTTGTCAATTTACAAAGGCCATGGGTAGGTTATAGAGACCCTATGGGGTGCCAAGAGTAATTGGAATAAGTATGGAAGTGCATGGTATTTATCTGGTTCCTCATTGTGCTCATCTAGACATTCTGATCTGATGGCAAAAAATTTGAATGGACATTTTTTAAGAGATCATATTTCACACATATAGATGTTTAAAGAGAAATGGTTAAATTTATTTGTTCATCTTTATACATAGATTATACGTGTCAATTTTTAGATCTTGTGATAAAGCGTTTCAAAAGTTATGGAGATCCAAAGTTGCCATCCAAAGCATTTTTGACTATATTTTCCAAGTGCAAAATGAGCCTAGTGGGTATTTTCAAGAAGCCATATCTCTCATGCACTAAAAATTAAAATGAAATGGTCAAATTTATTTGTTCACCTTTATGCCGTGACCATCTACACAAAGTTTTAGATATGCCACATAAATAACTCAAAAGTTATGGGCATGCAAAGTTGGCCTCTAATCCACATTTCACACTTTTTCTCATACTTGGCCAATTTTTTAGGATACAAACAGAGCCTAGTGAGCATATTCAACAAGCCATATCTCTCATGAGCTTAAAATTCAGGGTAAATGGTCAAATTAGTTTGTTAACCCTCATACAAGCAATATTCTTTCAAAGTTTGAGCTATGAGACATAAGTGCATCAAAAGTTACGAGTGTGAAAAGTTGGATCTCAAACAGTTTTAAGTTATTTTCTTGACAAGTACATGGATGTCATGCAAAATCATCAAAAAATGGCTCATTTCAAAATTTTATAAGAAAATTTATAAATCTCTCAAGACTATTAGATCAAATGGATTTTTTACTTTTAGTATTAAATCCATTCCTTGTAAATTTGGTGTCTTGGTGAGTTTTATGCTTCAAGATATAAAATTACAAAGTTGGCCAAAAAATACATGACGGTTGTGCAAATGCAAAATTTAAGCCCATGAAAAAAATCACATGAGCTTAAATTTTATGGTCTTTACGATGTCAAATATGATCGTACAAATGTCACATGATGGTTGTGCAGATGTCAAATTTAATACCACAAAATAAATCACATGTGTGTACATTTGACAGTCTTTTCAGATGAAATGGTCAAATGGGTTTGTTCACATTTGTACAAATCTCACATCTCACAAGTGCTATAATTTCATTTATCATAATGAGAAAGTAGAAAATGATGTTGTTACAATGATAAATTTGTCATAATGATGGTCAAATTATGGGCTTTGATTTTTTGCCTCACTTCTTTTAGTCTTTCCCTCACTTGTTCTATCCCTGTCTCAAAATAATCAAACTCTTTCAACGTTCTCAACAACTCTAATCCCTCTAGAAATTTCTTCACTCTCCTACAATACCATAACTTAAACATCTCAAGGCATGACATGGCTCCATCTTCCAATTCTGGAAACACCTCCAATTCATTGAATCTTTCAATCCATAAGAAATAAATCTTTGAAAACCCCAACAACTTTCTAAATGCCTTTGGCAATTCTCTATAGCTATTATTCACCCATAATTGCAAACTCAGTAAGTTTACCATGTTTTCAAATTTTGGATAATTACTACTCTATTCAGAATCCGTCTCTAAAGTGAGTTCCCTCAAATTTGAAAAACTACATAAACTACTTATCATCACAAATCACCCTAACCAAAGTCTTTCTAGATCTACCATAACTTTAGCTAAATTCTCCAGAAAATATGGAAGATTTAACCACTCATCGCAATGCATTTCATTAAATAAATTGAAATGCCGCATCTTCAACAAATGCCTAAGTATATCATAAGTGCAAACATCATATCTCATAATCATTATAGTTTCAGATGAAATGGTTAAATAGTTTGTTCACATTTGTACAAGAAACATTTGTGCAAAGTTTGAGCTATGTGACATAAGTGACTCAAAAGTTATGGGAATGCAAAGTTAGCCTCCAAGCCACATTTCATAGTTTTTTCCATAGCCATTTTTTAAGGATGCAAACAAAGCCTAGTGAGCATATTCAACAAGCCATATCTCTCCTGAGCTTCAACTTTAGATGAAATGGTTAAATAGATTTGTTTATATTTACACACGAAATATTTATGCAAAGTTTGAGCTATGTGACATAAGTGCCTCAAAAGTTATGGGCATGTAAAGTTGGTTTCCAAGGCATTTTGACTGGTTTTCTGAATTCAAACAGAGCCTAGTAGGTCTTTTCATGAAGCCATATCTCTCATGTACTACAATTTTAGATGAAATGGTCATATGGGTTTGTTCACATTTTCACAAGGAACATTTAGGAAAAGTTTGAGATATGTGACGTGACTCAAAAGTTAATAGCATGAAAAGTTTCCCTTCAACACACTTTTTGTTGTTTTTTTTAAGACTTAGCCAATTTTTCAAGGTTTAAACAGATCCTAATGGGCATTTTTAGGATGTCATATCTCATAAGCACTATAGTTTCAAGATAAACAATCAAATAAATTTATTCAAATTTATCCCAAGATCATTTGTGCCAAGTTTCAACCCACACAATGAAACAAACCAAAAGATACAAGCATGAAAAGTTGTCCTTCAAAGCATTTTCTGCTATTTTTCCACACTCAACCACTTGTCAAATAGAGCCATTGGTTTTTAAATGGAGGGTCTCAATAGTTTGGTGGCAAGACTATGCAGCCTATAGGATTTTCATTAATACAAATTGCTAAATGAAAGAAAACCAATATTTTAATTGGTTTTTAATATATGTCCCAATTGAAGTAAAATAAAAATATATAGCTACTCAATGTAAATACAACCATGAGTATTTTTTTAGCAACAAGGGGCTTCATCAACATAGGACCCACCAACCAGCTTGAAATATATATATTTTAGAAAATTTTGTAATATTCAAAAATAGAATATTTTTTGTAAAAGAATATGTTGGTTTGTTAGCATGTTTTCCTATAGGTCAGTCCATTTTAGAAAAGTAAATGTATTCTAAAAACTTTGCAAAAAGGAAAACTTGTCTTTACTTTTGTACATTTGTTATCAACATGACTAACCGATATGCTGCATTATCCTTCCATAAAAGACAATAATTTAATTTCATAGAGAAGGGGGAGTTTTAGAGTCAAAATTACTTTGTAAACTTAGACTAAGTAATACAAGCAAATAATTTTACAAAGATTGTCTAGCATTTATCTGTGTGTTTGCTGTCATGGCTTCTCTCTCATTTGCTTGTTCTAATTTCTAGATTTAAATGGTTCTTATGGATTCTTGATGTGCACCTTTAATTGCAAAGCTGTTAACTTGTGTTGATGCTAGGTTGACTAAAAGTCTTTAGTTTAATTTCATTTTTTTCCCTTCTTGCATATGGGCCAATGCTATTTGCTTGTAGAGGTATAATCTTTAAAGTGAAAATAATTTTTATTTTCATTATTTTTACTTTCTTTAGAAGTTTTCCTGATGTGTGATGTGATTTAGGCTAAACTATCTCACTTTACATGTTGGTTTTAAATGCATGCTTGGATGAAATCTGAACTTTGCATTGATGTTTGGAATGAAGATCAACAATACTTCTTTCTGCCCTACCCTTCTTTTTGATATTTTTTGATTTGATCACCTTAGTTCAGCTTGTCATTGTAAATATCCATTCTAAATTAATTCTTAATTTATTTCTTGATCATAATTCATTGTTCTTTGCATAATTACTATATATTTTACATAGATCTATTGTTTGGCCATGTTGGCTCCCAACCACTAACTAATACAAATATTGTGAAGTAGTCACTTGTTCCACCTTTATTCTACCAACAAATGACATGATTATCATAACTTGCAACTCATACACTGAATTCTCTAAATTTTAAAATGAGAAATGTTTCTAAACATTTTGGGCACTTGTGGTACATATTTAGGCATCAACAAGAGGAGCGTCATTGGTGCTAGAAGGAGGGCCTTCAACAAATCTTTGTGAATTTATAGGATCTTTGCTAGTTTTAGTGTATATTGATCAAAGATCACTCTATTTTTTTACATATTTGTGTTTTTTTTAGCACAATTATGTAAAAGTTAGTGATCTTCATGGTTTTAGACCAATCTTTGGGTTTATTTAGACAAAGATTGACATTCTTTGAATACATATGCTTAGTTGTGGTAAAGATAGCTTTAGATATGTGAATCTATATTATTTGAGATTAAAATAGCTTGTTTTGATCAAAGACTAATATATCTTTCAAAAATCTAGGTTTATTTGAACTTAAGATTGTAAAGATTAACTATATTTACGTAAATAGACACATATTTTAGCTAGATTAGTTAAAATTTGATGCTCTTTATTGTTATTTATATATATATTTGCAAAATTAGTTCAATGTATAGGTTTAATTCTTATTATTTGTAAAATTTGATTTGATACATCATATTTTAAACAAGATTCAAAGTCACAAGCTAGAATTACCTAAGACAAGGTTTAGGTGAACAAAATTTCCAAAGTCTCAAATGCTTTTCCAGTTCAAGGTACTCATGTGTTCAAGATATGGCTTGACTAAGTGGTTCTTCAATCAACATGTCATGTATAATACATGATCTTCAAAAAAATCTTAAAAGATATTTGTCTTCTTTTAGACTTGATAATGTTGTCTTTGCTGAAAAGCATGTTAGAAGTTTCAAAGCTACTCTAAGTTTACTGATTGTGATTCATGAAGACATGGCTTGTAGGTTATTTCCATTTAATTTTAAAAATAATGCCTATGAATGGTTTTTTAACCTTCCAAATGATTGCATTACTAGCTTGAATGACTTCAATGATGCTTTCATTGATCAATTTGGCAAAATTATGAGTCCCTATATTTTGTATCAGTAGTTTACCATAATTAAAAGGAATGTTAATGAAACCATAAGAGCATTTAGCATGCGATTCTAAAAAATATTCAGGAGAATTGTAGCTCCTTATAGATCTAACGAGGCTTTAGCTTTAGAAGTTTATAAGGATGTTATGGATCTCATGACCTCTATATTCCTAAAAATATCTTTTCCAATCATAAAAACATTGATCTGGGCTTACTCTAAAACCATGATCATTAATGACCAAATACAACCTTAGGGTCAGATGGCATATTCCATATCTAGTGTCAATTCGAATTGGCCCATCTAGAATGTCATTCCTAGTATACCTATTTTAAGACCAGTTCAGAGCCATTTTTTTTAGTAATGCATGTCTTGACTAACTAGAGTTCTTGAATAACACTACAAGTGGATTTCATCCACAAAATCATAGAACTCTAGTGTCTACAACTAGTAATAATACTTCAAATCATGAGTCTGAGACACCAAAAAATTCAAATGAATTGATATTAGAAATGGTCTAAAAACTAAGCACTGACTTTATTCAATTGTAAAAATAAGTTGGAAACACAAAGAAAGACTCTGATAGAAACTATGCTTCTCAAAAGTTTGATAACTCTTCAAGTAGGTCTCATGATGATAACAATAATGTATCATCTGAAAACATACAAATAAGTTTTCATGATATTGTTTTGGCTGATCATTATAATATTTCTGAAACCTATGAAATTGTACCTAATCAAGAATTTACTATAGGGGCATTTGGCTTTGTAAGAGCATCTCAAGGTTTTATGCAGTGCTTTAATTTTTCATTTGAAGATGGAGATAAAGACGAAGATGAGCCAATTGAAGAAGTTGCATTTGAGATGACTTGCATTCCTAAATATGTAAGAGAGATTGAAATTAAAGATCAACAAGACATCATCATTAGTACATTTGTCAATGAAGAAGAAGAGAGAATAGGAATGGATATGGATCAAATACAAGATTATATTTCTTCAAAAGATATTTAGGGAGGCATCTCACGTAGTTTTATTTTTGAAATAGAGAATACTCTTGAAGAAGATGATCATTGGAAGTAGTCATACCATAGTTTTTTGAATAAAATAAAGGACTTGGAGATGGTAAATAAATGGATAGAATAACATATGTATGCTTCATATGAGAATTTCACCAATGCGCTAGAGTTTTTATAAGGTGGTATTATTTTAGAGGAACCAAACCAAGACAAATTGAAGGTTGATTGGATGAAAGAGATGGGTAGTCGACTTTTACCTTAGAAAGAACTTGATGAAGACATTAGTATGAGAATGCAAGTTGAGATAACATTATTCAATAAAGATGATATTAACCAATACCTATCTATAGATGAAATATGACTAACACTCCTAACACTCCTATTGCAAAGTAGTAGAATTTAGGAGGAAGAGGATTGGATTTTAGACTCACATCTTTGATCCATGTACTTGAGGATGCATATGAGAGCCCAAGTCACACCATCTAGAAGACCTAGACATCCAAATGCCCTTATTGGTATGAAGATGCCATAAAAAACCCTCATATTTTAAGGTTTTATAGTAGATTAAGTAATTTTCTATTTGATCTTAGATGTAAGTATTTTATGAAGTTAGTATAGGGCTTATATTAGTTTCTTTCTTTTTTTTCTTCCTGTCTCTTACTTGTATACAATGCCTGAACATATTTGTTTATATTTTGTGCCTTGATATTTGCTTTTAAATTGAGTTGTTTTAGATAGCATTAAAATTGAATTTCATTTAGGCTGCTCAAAAGCTTCACAATTCAGAAATTAAGGTATGACTTTTCAATATTGGTTGATCATGGGTTGTTGAAATGTGAGCTTGATGTTGTAATTTAGAGAAACTAGTAAAGATTGGTGGATAAGTTATTTATTTCTTAAGATTTTAAACCTTGTTTTGATATAATCTTAGTTTTAAGAAGGATAACACATGTAAGATGAAGATTAAACTATTAAAATACATTCTTACTTGCACTTAAAAAATATTAATTACCTGGAACAAAGTTTGTAGCCAAGGATGATTGTCTGAAAATCAAACACTTGACCAAATCCCTAAATCTAGTTCCAAAACTTTGTTGAAAGGTTGAAAAATGATCTAAAAAATAAAAAAATAAGAGCTTATTTCAAAATCAAAAGCTTTCAAAGCAAAGATGATTCTGGTAATCTCCACTAGGGCTATGGATGCTTGGATGGCGGTGGAGTAAGGCCGTGAGTGGATCCAAAGGCATCTCTATCAAGGCTATGGATTCTTGGTTGGTTGTAGAGAAATTCCCATGCCTTCCCTAAGCTAAAAAAATACATGCTAAAAGTCAGTGTTAATGATTAAAGCCATGAACCTAGAAGTTATTTTTTAACTCTTTTGAGAATCAGTAAGTGGAATCAAAGCACACACATAGCATGCCAAAGTTTTGATAGTTGATCATAATTTTGTATATGAAATATATTTTTTTAATCAAAAATTGATCTTAATGATGGTGCATGATCAATTAGAATAAGTAGCTTAATTATTAGTCTAAACTAGAGTCTTTGAATTCTAACATATTACTATGTTTTACCTATAAGTCATCATTTATTGAGGTCAACATACCCTCATTTTTAAAATAACGGGAGCTCTTGTGTGAAATTGTGCAAGTTTGTATCTTAAAATTGAAAAATTCACTTGATCAAAGTGTCACTACCATGTTTGCACCTTTTTTATTTTGAAACTCATCTACACCATGGTCTGATTGACTTATTGGTTCAAGGTTCTAGTCTAACCTTATCTAAGTTTTTTATCATTTATTATTTATGTTTGGGTTACAAATTTTATGAGACCTTTTTTGAATGAGCTATGTCTGAATTTCATTATTTAATCTTAATTTGGCTCTTTACTAGTCTTTGGTCTGTAGAAAGTCAAGTAAGTTCATGTAAAGTGTCATTTGTCAATTTAAAAATGCCATAGGTAGGTTGAAAAGACCATATGGGATGCCAAAAGTGATTGAAATAAGTATGAAAGGGTATGGTATTCAGCTGGTTTTTTATTGTGCCCATCTAGACATTTTGATTTGGTGGCGAAAAATCTAAATGGAAATTTTTTAAGAGGTCATATTTCACATGTATGGATATTTCAAGAGAAATGGTCAAACAAGTTTTTTCATATTCATTCATAGATCATACTTGTCAAATTTTAGCTCCTAAAATGAAGCGTGTCAAAACTTATAGAGATCCAAAGTTACCCTCCAAAGCATTTTTGACTGTGTTTTCTAGGTGCAAAATGAGTCTAATAGGCATTTTCAAGAAGTCATTTATCTCATGTGCTAAAAATTCAGATAAAATGGTTAAATAGGTTTGTTTACCTTTGTGCCATGACCATTTTCACAAAGTTTGAGCTATGCAACATAAGCGGCTCAAAAGTTATGGGTATGCAAAGTTAGCCTCTAAGCCACATTTCACAATTTTTCCCATAGCCAATTTTTCAGGATGCAAAAAGAGCCTAGTGAGCATAATCAACAAGCCACATCTCTTATGTTTCAACTTCATGATAAATGGTCAAATAGAATTGTTAAACCTCATACAATGAACATTTTTTTAAAGTTTGAGTTATGTGATGTAAACACCTCAAAAGTTATGAGCGTGCAAAGTTGGCTCCCAAACAATTTTCGATTATTTTTCTGACAAGTACATGGACTTCATGCAAAATCATGAAAAATGACTAATTTCAAAATTTTATAAGTGAATATATAAATCTCTTGGGACTAGCAGATCAAATAGGTTTGTTCGTTTTGGTCTTAAATCCATTCCTTGCAAATTTGGTGCCTTGGTGAGTTTTGTGCTTCAAGATATAAAATTGCAAAGTTGACAAAAACATACATGACAATTGTGCAAACGTCACATTTTAGCCCATATAAAAAATAACATGAGCTTAAATTTGATGGTCTTTGTGATGTTAACTATGGTCGTACAGACATCACATAACGATTACATAGACGCCAAATTTAAGCCTATGAAACAAATCACATGAGCTTAAATTTAACGGTCTTTACGATGACAAATAAGGTTGCACAAACATCAAATGGGATTCCAAATAGAGCCTAATAGTCATTTTCAAGAGGTTATATATCACAAGTACTGTAATTTTAGATGAAATGGTCAAATGGATTTGTTCACATTTATACAAAGAATATTTACGTAAAGCTTGAGCTATGCAACATAAATGGATCAAAAGTTATGGGCATGCAAAGTTGGCCTCCAAGCCACATTTTGCAGTTTTCCCCATATTTAGCCTTTTTTAAAGATTCAAATAGAGTCTAGTGAGTATATTCAACAAACAATATCTCTCATGAGCTTCAACTTCAGATGAAATGGTCAAATGGGTTTGTTCATATTTACATAGAGAATATTTTTGTAAAGTTTGAGCTATTTAACATAAGTGATTCAAAAGTTATGGGCATGTAAATTTGGTCTTCAAGGTGTTTTTAACTAATTTTGAGTCCAAACAGAGCTTAGTAGGTCTTTTCATAATGCCATATCTCTCATGTACTACAACTTCAAATAAAATGGTCAAATAAGTTTGTTCATATTTGCACAAGGAAAATTTGCATAAAGTTTAAGATATGAGACATAAATGACTCAAAAGTTATGAACATGAAAAGTTTTCCTCTAATGCATTTTTTGTTGTTTTTCTAGATGACCAATTTTGTAGGATCTAAATAGAGCCTTGTGGGCATTTTCAAGATGTCATATCTCACAAGTACTTCAGTTTCAAGACAAATGGTCAAATGGGTTTGTTCAACTTTGTGACAAGATTATTTATACCAAGTTTCAATTCATACAATGAAATATGAAAAAATATACAAGTATGGAAAGTTGTTATCCAAAGCATTTTTTTTTTGTTTTTATACATTCAACCACTCGTCAAATAAAGACATTAATTTTTAAATGAAGGGTCTCAACAGTTTGATGACAAGACTATACAACATGTAAGATTTTCATTAATATAAATTGTTAAATGAAAACTAATCTTTTAATTGCTTTTTAATATATGTTTAGGTTGAAGTAAAACAAAAATATATAGCCACTCAATGCAAATACAACCACGGGTATTTTTTTAGCAACAAGGGGCTTCATCAACACAGGACCCACCAGCCAGCTAGAAATATTCTTTTTTTTAGCAAATTTTGTAATATTCAAAAATGAAATATTTTTTGTAAATGAATATGCTAGTTTGTAGCATGTCAGTCCATTTTAGAAAAGTAAATGTATTCTAGAAACTTTGAAAAAAAGACAACTGTCTTTATTTTTATACATTTGTTGTCAACATGACTAACTGGTATACTACCTTGTCCTTCTATAAAAGGCAATATTTTTATTTCATAGAGGAGGAGTTTTAGATCCAAAATTACTTTGTAAACTTAAAGTAAGCAATACAAGTAAGGAATTTTACAAAGATTGTCCAACATTTGTCTTTGTGTTTGTTGTCATAATTTCTCTTTCATTTGCTTATTGTGATTTCTAGATTTGAAGGGTTCTTATGGATTTTTGGTGTGCAACTTTAATTGTAGAGTTGCTAACTTGAGTCAATTTTAGGTTGACTAAAAGTCTTTAATTTCATTTCATTTTATTTGTCCTTCTTGCATCTAGGCTAATGTTATTTGCTTGTAGAGGTATAATCTTTAAAGTGAAATTGATTCTTATTTGCATTATTTTTACCTTCCTTAGAAGTTTGTATGATGTGTGATATGATTTGGGCTAAGCTATCTCACTTTACATGTTGGTTTTAAGTGCATGCTTGGATGAAATCTGAACTTTTTCATGATGTTTGGAATGAAGATCAACAATATTTCTTTCTGCCTTACCCTTTTTTTTTGATTTTTTGACTTGGAGCACCTTAGTTCAACTTATCATTGTAAATATGTATTCTAAATTAATTATTAATTTAGTTCTTGATCATAATTGACTATTTTTTAATAACTATTGTATACTTTGCATAGATCTGTCATTTATCCATGGTGGTTCTCAATCACCAACTAATATAAATATTGTGAAATAGTCACTTGTTATACCTCTATTCTACCAATAGATAATAGTATTATCACAACCTACAACTCATGCACTCAATTCTATAAATTCTAAAATGAGAATGTTTCTAAACATTTTGGGCACGTATGGTACATATTTAGGCATCAACAGGCCCCTTGACCATAAAAGTAAACACAACATCCATTGAGGTATCTATTATGCCATCACCTAGTGAAAGAGACCTTGGGGGAAGCATTTCATGTGTCATTTTCATGAAAGGCTAGGCACACATGTGCCCTACCTAATATTTTTGAGCTATGCCAAATGACCCATCAACACATTTTTGATTTTCAAGTGTGGAAGAGGATGTCATGAGAGTTGATTTGATTGAGACAAGGCTTCATGTCTGATGTGTAACTCAAATCAATGATGAAATATTGTTAATTTGGGGATAAGACATTGATTCTCATAACCTATCTTTTAGCTTCCATTTTTCTATGCTACAGATTACATTGAAATATGTGACATATCACTTAACTTTGAATGTACATATTCCTAGTGTTCATCGACTCCATTATTAAAAATGAAAAGTACACCATCCCTTCTATTTTAACATACACCTTTGGGGAAACTTCTAGCTATATAATTTATTTAAAAGTAAGTCGATTTAATTATCTACTTTATGTTTCAATTTAAATAAAATTATTCAATATTGTTAATCATAAAATAATGTTTTTATATTATAAAATTATAATTAAATAATTTTAATGTTAATGTCAATTGTAACACTATACATAAAAATAAAAATAGTGTAATTATAATGTTGTATGTCAAAAAATTGAATACAAACATAATTTAAACATCTAACAAAATAATAATAATTTAAACATGATAATGAAACAACATAATAATAAAGTGTGTCATAATAATTTTATAAAAACTAGTCAAAACTTCATAATATCATGATTGACCCAAGAGATTAGGGTCTTGATCCTCATCTACATAATTTCAAACCTTATACCAACCTTGATTACCATTCCTCTAACCCACCCACCGCCCACCCCTTGATTGTCCCTAATCTCACTCAATAGTCTACCATTGTTGATATATTTCAATTTTGATGACATCATCATATCGTAACCATCTTTCTATTTCTCTTTTGCACTATATTTGGATCAGTTTCAACCTTTACTATAGTATGTTTAGGTAAAAAAAGAGGTATAATTCTACAAGATCACTTTATTAATTCCCAATATTTATAGGTCCTTTCATTCATCTCTTTTAGACACATTATAGGTATTTACTTATTATTTTCCTATATTTTTATTAGATATTCTCTTATGCCTTATTTTATGGTCTAGTATAGTGTTTTAAAGACCTAGATCCACTTTACCATAAAATAGTATCATTGAGATATATGTGGGATCTACAAGTAATTATATGTGATTTTGGATTCAAGATTGGTTAGGGCCACACTTATGCTCAATCTAGGTAATTTGAGAGGAATTTATTAGCGTTCTATCTTTTTATCATTTCCTTTATCTTATTTTTATTTCATGTGATCATATATATCCTAGTTTATATTTCATTTTGTATGTAACTTAATCTATTTAGTGATTATATATGAAAGAGCTATCAAAACTCTTCAACCAAGATCTCTCGACTGACATTACCACAACCATTGATGCTTGATCATAAACCTAGAAGGAATTAATTGGAAAAATAATTGTTATTTAATAATGAGATATGAATATGATATGTAAACATAAAGACACATGTATATTATAATGAATAACACTTGCTTATATAGGCAAGCCAAAATATAATAGAAACTAAACTAACCAATGTGGGATTAAACTCAACATAAGACAAAAATAGGTAAAAAAAATACCTAGAACTTAGAAAGCATGAGTAAGATACTCTAACACCCCCCCTCAAGTGAAGATAGGGGATAATAATAGAGGATATAGTGTGAAGTCAAGTGTCCTTATGGATGCTAATCCATAATGCTAGAGTACATAATGTCAAGTTGTTGTAACCACCAAGTCAAAGTAGGAATGGTGCTGAATACAAGGATCATTGAATACAAATAATGTGCTCTAAAGTACTAATTATAATGATGAACCCAAAGGAGCATCACTTGAACACCCTCCAAAATGATGGTGAGAACTAAGCACAAATGCGGTGGGGCTACCACACTTATGTCACTGGTGGAAACACCACACTAGTATCACTATAAGAATCACCAAAAAGGCCATGGAGTTAAGCAACAATCCTCATATGGGTTCTAAAAAACAAAATGTCTGAATAAGATACCCATGTATAAAGGAGTAATCTAAAAAACACTCAAAATTTCAAAATACATAACTCTCATAAATGGAAAAAAGAGAGAAAACTCATAGGGAAAACTCCACCTCCCAAAAAGAGAGAAAATAAGAAGAGATAGTTAGAAGCCCCCCAAAGATGATGCTGAAGTAGTATAAAATCTAAGTACTTGTAAGCCATAAAATAAATTAATCTGCATGAGTGGTCCAAATCCACTACTCTATCACATAACAATTGACACCGAGCTTTACTAGAATAGCTCTAAACAAAGAGACTATTAGTGGTGATGAAATTAAAAAAAGTACCACATGTGTAAGGAATAGTCAACACTAAGAAGTATAATGTATATCACCGGCCAACCCCGCACCCCCCCCCCCCCCCCCCCCCCCCCCCCCCAATACTACTAAATGGATGGAGTGATGAGAAAATGTTTTCATGAGTGGTCCAGATTCACTACTCAAACACCAAACAAGTTGACATTGTATACACTAGAATAGTTTCAAACAAGGAGATTGTCAACTTTTAAAAAAAAGTGTTGAAAATACATATAAGTATCTCAAAGATGATGGCCCATGGTGGTGATGTAAAAGACAATCAATTGATGAAGTGAAAAGGTGCTTAGAATAGAGCACATGAACACATGAAGGTAGACAATGTTGAATCAACAAACCCCTATGACACTTTATAAATCAGTGCAAGTAGAATATTACCCATACATAAAAAACACCAAATGAAAACAAGGAAGACACTAGGATTCACCAGAATAGCTCCTAATGAGTAGAATATTAAACTATTGAATAAGCCATCAAGAGAGTTGCTCTAGAAAAAAGGAGCAAAAAAGGTGTCCCCATAAAAAAAGGTGAGGTGCTAAGAAAAGGGCCTCAAACAGACATGACACAACTAACAATATGTCAAAGTACTAATACATGTCATGGGATGATATAAGAGTGTGGTAAATGGTGAAAAGAGCCATAATTTATGAAAACACACTAGAAAGTAATCAACAACCAAAAATAACAATGTATAGTAAAAGGACATCATGCTCAGTCAAAAATGCATCCAAAATGTGTATGCAAATTACAATGCAAGGCCCATGGCATAAAAAAACCCCATAGTAGTGACAATGTATACTCAAGAATAGGATGCCAAACTCAACTAAAAAAATATATATGAGTGAAACAAATGATGACAATGCAATCAAGAAGAAGCAAGAAGGAAGTGTGTGTTGCTTGTGAGGGGGTCTGACCTCCTGCCAGATCAAACCTCACCCACAATCTCTGACAAATGAAAGAGATAAGGTTTATGTAAAACAATGAATAATACCTTAACAAATGCTCAAAACATATCAAAATGCATCACCACTAAAAATGTCACCACAAATCGTAAGCATATGACAACAAAACTAATTTGAAGAGACCCCTAAAATGCAACACTTTATAAAATCGTTCATTTTTACAATTTAATAACTCCAATGGATAGATAATAAAAAAATATAGTTTTGAGAAAAATAGAACTCAAATCTTAGTTACGGTTTAAAAGTTATAAGTGTTTTGATTTCTCATAAAAATGGGTCAAAACAATTAAAAAACAACACAAATTGAGTTTTGAGACCAAATCAAAAACATAGGCATGAAACCACTCATTGGAACCGTAATTTCACCATAGACTTAGAAAATTCAACCAAAGTGAAAAATAGGTTTGCTAGTTACCTCGGTATGCATGCATGTGAGTTTGACTTCCTCTTTAAGAAAATAATATAGATTAAAAGATATATAAATGAGTTTATAACTGATTTTTAAGAGAATAAGAAGAGAGTTGCAGCTGGAGACGGAGGTGAATAAAGTAGTTTGAATTGGAAAAACAATCCAAACAACTTTCCATGTAGTCCTAGGCATAAAAATAAATTTGTTTATAAAAGAATGCCTTTACTCCAACTTCTAATGCAGTAGTCAGGGATTGTGATCTCTACAACAAATATGAAAAACCTTCAATGCATTGTTGTCTATCAAAAAATAATGCCACTTGAATATCACTGCCTCTTCTATTTTCTTCTAATGCCTTCTCCATCTCATTGGAAATATACAAGCCTATGGAAAAATGCCAATGAAATTCCAAAGAGACAAGAAATGTAGATCTATGTAAAACATGGCAAAGCTCACTAAATGCTTTCAAGGTATATGATGCCCCTAAAAAAATTCTAATGCCTATAGAAAAATAATCTAATGTAGAGGGAAAAAAAAAGAATCTGGCTAATAAAATGTAGGTTTGTTTTCAATAGTTGATGCTCCTCTAGCACCAAAACTAGATCTAAAAAAGATGTTGCCTCTAGTCTCTCACAAGCTGAAATGCCACTCCACCAAACTTGACATGCTAAGACAAGTTTATACTACAAATATGATATCAAAGCTGATATATCAAAAAATCCAATGCCTAGTAGATATTAAAAAACTAATTTGATGCCAATGGATAGAATTTCAATGCTACACTTTTTCTAGCTCTAAAAAAAATTCAATGCTCATATATCCTCTCCTCTAAATGCTTCACTCTGAATGCCTTGGATAAATTAGAAACACCATAGCTAGAAAAACCTTCATAAAATATTTCAATGCCTCATTCTGTATATGCAATGCTAAGTAAGAAAAAAATTTGAAACAGTTTCAACACTCTACCAGAAGAAAATGACACCAAGAAACAAGGATGCCACTCTTCACATAGGCATATGAAAAAAGAAAAAAATACCAAAGGCTATAATGTAGAATAACCAAGTAGATGATGAGCTGAGTTTTGAGCTACAAACCATTTTCTAATGCAAATATTAGATGCAAACAAAGCTACAATCAAACCACAACTGATTTTCTCAATGCTAAACTAGATATGCAGGTACATCCAAATGGATCATGATGTCGATCCATGTTAGATCAAAGTAATACATAGATCATACAATGGACAATGAAATAATAATTTGAAGCCATAAATGAAATAAACTTGATAATTATTCCATGGAGGACTTGATCTAAAAAAATTGAATGTATAGCCTTCACAAAGTAGATCTAAGGTTGAATAAGGAAGAAAAACATGACCAGATCCAGTCAAGATGTTTGTATTGCCAAGAATCTTGAAAAAATATTACAAAAATAGATACCCACAGTCACATTCTAAGGATAAACAATACAATTAAGTAGGCATAGTAATGACTATTGGAGATGGCTTTGATACCATGAAAGGTTATGAAAACTCTTCAACCAAGATGTCTCCAATGGTATATTACCACAGTGATTGACACTTCAACATAAACTCAGAAGGAATCAATTTAAAAAATAATTGTTATAAAATAATGAGATATGTAAACATAAAGAAGCATGTCTATTATAGTGAATAACACTTGCTTATATAAGCAAGGCAAAACAAAATACAAGCTAAACTAGCTAATGTGGGACTAAACTCCACATAAGACAAAACTAGGTAAACACAAATACATAGAGCCTAAAAAGCATGAGTAAGATAGTCTAACAATATATATTCTAATATTCTTGTTGAAATTTAACATAAATGTTTGTTTGTGCTTAATTATACCGGTGCTTGTATTCCTCTATGTCGATTCAATTCTAGATTTCTCAATATGTTTAATATTTTGGGTGCCTCTCTTAATTTATAGATTATTTATGTATATTTCTTGATTACATTGTATACTTTGAGTTACATGTTTGTGTTTTTTTGTGTTGTGTGACATCGATTATATATTTTTATCTTGTTTAATATGAGTATAGTGTGCTTACTATGTTATTAGTATGCCTCCCATACTTTAATGGTTTATTTTATGTCATTACATGATTGCTGCCATGATCGATATTATGGATAATTTTACTTAATTTACTGTTGACCATTTTTGGTCCTATAGGCCAACAATCAGTCCCCTTCTTTCCCTGTTATTCTGAGCTAGTACATTTTTGGTTTTGCACAAGTCTTGGAAGTTTCTATAGACTCTGCAAAAATTTATATGACTCCATAAGCATTTCTACAAACTCTCTAGGTCTAGTTTCTATGGACTTTATAGGCCCATTTCTATGGACTCTGTAGGTAGAGAAAAATTTGACACTTAGGGCACAAAATGGACCATTTAAAGTGTCCTTACGGAGGGTAGTTTAGGACTCAAGAGCCCTTATGGAGGGCAGGGAACACTTTCAAAAGAGGCCACAGTGAGAAAAGTCATAGAGGTAAGTTTCTTTCAAAAATTTGTCTAAGGCAAAGGAAATACCCTTCAAAAGGGCCGTTTCCAATTTTTTCGGAGGGCACTTTTCAAAGGTAGTTTGAAGAAGCAAAGGAAGAAATCCTCCAAACTTTTTTCCTGAAGGAATTCCTTCAGACAAAAAGTCTAAAGGAATTCGAAAGGGCCACAAACAAAAATCCTACAAAAAAGACTAAGGCAAGGGCTTGAATAATTTCTTCATACTTTTTGTTCGAAGGAATTCCTTTGGACAAAAAGTCTAAAGAAATTCGGGGAAGCTATGGGAGAAAATCCCTAAAGATAAATTCTGAAGGACAAAGGCAAAGTGGTCGAAGACAATTCTTGCAGACTTTTTGTCTGTGGGAAAAGTGGTCGGGGAAATATCCATGGGAAAGTCTCTGAAGGGAAGGAATGAGCAAGATAATTCTTGCAAACTTTTGTCCATGAGAAAATAGTCAAGGAGAAAAAGCTGTCAAAGGACCCTGAAGGGCAGGTGCCCTTGCGGGGGACTCTCGGTCAAAATGAAGGACACTTTTCCAAAAGATGAAGGGTCACTTTCCCTTTGGAAGGATGCAAAACAAGAAGCTCGAAGGAAAGGGAAGCAACAAGAGTCTGAAAGAAAGAGAAAAGCCAAAGAAAGTCCAAGGGGTGGCAGGCCTGAGGATGTCAAAATCAAGCATGGAAAACTAGCCATTAGAAGTTCAAACGTAGTGATGGGTGCATAGACATCAAATTTAAGGCTCGTGAAATAGACATCAAATCTCTTAGGCTTGTAAGGTAGAACTCTGTCGGATTTTACCTTGAATCAAGACTTAGCATTTTTCCCTCCATTTGGACTTTCACTCAAGCATATGTCTATGTTTTCTTTTTGTGTTAAGTCATTTTATTTTATTCTTTTCACAGATTGATTCCAACATGTCTAGTGCATTGTGAAGTTTCCTCTTTTACAAGTTTGCTAGAAGTGTCTATAGCAGGAATATAGGCACATGTGAACAGGCTACCAAATTGTGTCTCAAAACACCTTTGATATTTCTTCCTTCTTGTATCTCTATAGACCCTTGAATCAATGATACAGAAGAGTTTCCCACATTAGATGAAGTGTATGGGTGCTTCTTCTTGGTGAAAAGTGTATGTTTAGGCTGAGTGGGTCATCTTTTTTGGTGTATCAACTTTTTAGTTTAGGTTTAGGTTCTATTTCAGCAACCTTCTCCCTTTTCATCCCCCATTTTTTCCATTTATTTGTTAGAAGTAGGAGATCCAAGGCCTAAAGAATACATCAAAGGGAGCTAGCCCTTATCTAGAGACTCTCCCCTCCAGCTTCATCAAGTCCCATAGGTGAGAGGGGAGTTTCCATAGTTTCCATTGTTGTGTGTGGAAGGCAAGAGCTTAGCCTCCTGCCCAGGGTGCAATTCACTGTGTCAACAATTTTTGGTACACCTGGTGGGACCAACTAGGACAATTTGTGTCCAAAGGGTTGAAGAATTTTTGGTGTGTTCTTTGACCAACCAGCCTTTGGAGGCTTTTCTATCAACACCAATGGTGACTCCGAGTTGAATCAACTAGTTAAGTAGTCTAGGTGCCATTAAGAAATCTCATTTTTTGTATGTATAATCCCTTCACCTAGCATCATGGGCTTTATGTTCCTCCATATTACCATGATCAAACTCACATTTTTCATGCAATCCGCTCAAGCAACTTTCCTAGTCTTCCTCAACTCCCTCAGGTCATTGATCTTGATGGCAAGATCCTGACTTGGAAGGAAATAGTGGAATCATGGGGCAGGAAAGAGGAGAAGAAAGGTTTTGCTCAAAACCCTGAAGAAGATGAGGCTGCTCCTACTCCTAATGATGATTGTGATCTCTAAGAAAGGCTCTTTCAAGAAGTTATAGCTAGGAGAATTACAGAGTTGGAATCCAGAGAGAGATTCCTCAGCTAATGTGTGATGGACGGTTCAAACCCAACGACACATTCCATGTCTGAACACACCCCATCTACACACTTCTAAGAGAGATATCAGGCCACACCTGATATTGATGAAGTGCTAGCTAGATGGAAGGAGGAGAATCATTCGATTCTAGCTCAAGGACTGCCTCCTCTTCCACATGGTTTTTCCACTTCACCCCTTCTCAAGGAGGAACCTGTTCTGCAGGAGGTGAGTGAGGAGCACAAGGTCTAGTCTACAACTCCCCAAGAGGCTATTATGGATGTCAAATAAGAAGAAATCATCATCGATGCTCCTTCGAAAGACATCATCAGCAATGGAAAAGACACAGGGCATGCATACATGCAGATGTTCTAGCAATACAAAGAGGAATGTAAGCATGGTGAGCTCTCTCCCCCCTTTTTTTATGAACTTCCTTGTTGCTTTGATAAGGAAGAGGACTATGATGAGGAGCCTAAGTTGGAAGATGATCAGATGAATGTCTTTGAACAACTAGAGACTCTGATCCTTGAGCAGGAAAAGGAGAGGTCTGTCTACCTTAAGGAAAGCCTTAAAGAAGAGAGTTTTAAACAAAGAGGTGATGTTCTATGGGATTTGTAATTAGTTTGTGATTCCATTTTAGACATCAACATAGTCACCCTTCTTCAAGAAGGCCATAAGGGAGCAGAAGATGAGTTTGATAGGGTCTTCAATGAAGTAGAAAGAAATAGGTAAAACCATGATGCATTGTAAAGGGACTATGCACATCAAAGGGCTTATGGTGATGAGCCAACAACCATTGATTTCTTGGTGAAATGGACTAGCATGAAGGACCATTATTCAACAAGCTTCTAAGGACAAGAAGAGTACATATATGTTGGAGTCATGTTTGATTCTGATCCACTTGAATGCAAGCCAACTAAGGTGGCAGGCAAGAGGAGCAGGTCACCAAGTCTCCATTCCATTTAACCACTTGTCTGGCACCATAAGCTTCCTAACCAGGGAGGGGACTTAAATTTTTTTCCCTTTGATTTAGGAGGGAAGAAAATATCTGGTTATTTGTACATAGTAATTTGTTTTCAATTTCTTTGCCTATTTTCCCTAAGTGCAGTTTTGCACAAGTAGTGTTTTTTAGTCTTGTGTGTGTTTTCCCTTGTGTATGGGGTAAAAGCTCATGATTGATTCTAGGATCTCTCAAGGCTATTGTTAACCTTTTCTTCAAATTTGCATTTTGACTTCGTGCCCAATGGAATTTAAGGCAATTGGTCTCTAAGCATAACATGCATGCTTTCCCTGGGAGTCACCAATTTGTTGACCATTTTTGGTCTAACAGGCCAAAAATTAGTCCCCTTCTTTCCCTACTATTTTGAGCCAGTACATTTTTGGTTTTGCACAAGTCTTGGAAGTTTCTATAGACTCTACAGGAATTTCTATGGACTCCACAGGCATTTCTATGAACTCTGCAGGTCTAGTTTCGATGGACTCTATAGGTCCATTTCTACAGACTCTATAGGTAGAGACAAATTCAACACTTAGGCACAAAATGGACCATTTCAAGTGTTCTTGTAGAGGGAAGTTTGGGACTCAATAGCCCTTACATAGGGCAGGGAACACTTTCAAAAGAGGCCACAATGAGAAAAGCCACATAGGTAAGTTTCTTTCTAAAATTTGTCTAAGGCAAAGGAAATACCCTTCAGAAGGGTCATTTCAAAAATTTTTGAAGGGCACTTTTCAAAGGTAGTTTGAAGAAGCAAAGGAAGAAATCCTTCAAACTTTTTGTCTGAAGGAATTCCTTCAGACAAAAAGTCTGAAGGAATTCAGAAGGGCCACAAACAAAAATCCCGCAAAAAAGACTAAGGCAAAGGCTAGAATAATTTCTTCAGACTTTTTGTTCGAAGGAATTCCTTCAGACAAAAATTCTAAAGAAATTTGGAGAAGCTGCAGGAGAAAATCCTAAAAGATAAATTCTGAAGGACAAAGATAAAGTGGTCAAAGACAATTCTTACAGACTTTTTGTCTGTGAGAAAAGTGGCCAGGGAAATATCTATGGGAAAGTCTTCGAAGGGAAGGAACGAGCAAGATAATTCTTGTAGACCTTTGTCCATTGGAAAAGAGCCAAGGAGAAAAAGCTATCGAAGGACCCCAAAGGGTAGGTGCCCTTGCAAGGGACTCTCAGCCAAAATGAAGGACACTTTTCCAAAAGTTGAAGGGTCACTTTCCCTTCAGAAAGATGCAAAACAAGAAGCCCAAAGGAAAGGGAACCAATAAGAGTCTGAAAGAAAGAGAAAAGCCAAAGAAAGTCCAAGGGGTGATGGGCTTGAGGATGTCAAAATCAAGCATGACAAACTAGCTGTTGGAAGTTCAAATGTAGTGACGGGTGCGCAGACGTCGAATTCAAGGCTCATGAAATAGCTGTTGATTTTGAAAAGCAAAATAAAAGAGCCCAAGAAACTCAGTGACCTGCCAAAAGATAGCCTCAAGGGCTGAAGGAACTATAAAGTGAGAAAGCTAGAAAGAGACAAATCTAGAAAGAGACAAAATGAGGAAGAAATAAAGTGCAAAAGCAGACAAAAAGTCTAGGTGGTAAGGAGGAGGTGTCTATCTACCTTGAGCAAAGCCTTGAAGAAGAGAGTTTTGAACAAAGAGGTGTTGTTCTGTGGGATGAGCAATTAGTTTGTGATTCCATTTCAGACATCACCACGTTCACCCTTCTTCAAGAAGGCCATGAGGGAGAAGAAGATGAGTTTGATAGGGTCTTCAACGAACCAAAAGGAAATGGTTCAAACCATGATGCATTGCAAAGGGACTATGCACATCAAAGGGCTTATGGTGATGACCCAACATCCATTGATTTCTTGGTGAAATACACTAGCATGAAGGTCTAACATTCAACAAGATTCCAAGGACAAGAAGAGTACATATATGTTCTAAGCATGTTTGATTCTGATCCACTCAGATGCAAGCCAACCAAGGTGGCAGGCAAGAGGAGTAGGTCACCAAGTCTCCATTCCATTCAGCCACTTGTCTGGCACCATAAGTTTCCTAGCCAGGGAGGGGAATTAAATTTTTTTCCCTTTGGTTTAGGAGGGAAGCAAATATACCTAGTTAGTTGTACATAGTAGTTTGCTTTCAGTTTGCTTTCTTGTTTTCCCTAAGTGTAGTTTTGCACAAGTAGTGTTTTTAGTCTTGTGTGTGTTTTCCCTTATGTCTAGGGTAAAAGCTCATGATTGATTCTAGGATCTTTGAAGGCTGTTGTTAACCTTTTCTTTAAAGCTACATTTTGAATCCATGCCTAATGGAATTTAAGGCAATTAGTCTCTAAGCATAGAAAACATGCTACCCTTGGGAGTCACCAATTTGTTGACCAACAGGCCAAAAATTAGTCCCCTTCTTTCCCTACTATTCTGAGCCAATACATTTTTAGTTTTGCACAAGTCTTGGAAGTTTCTATGGACTCTATAGGAATTTATTTGGACTCCACAGGCATTTCTATGAACTCTGCAGGTCTAGTTTCTACGGACTCTACAGGTCCATTTCTATGGACTCTGCAGGTAGAGACAAATTTGACACTTAGGCAAAAAATGGACCATTTCAAGTGTCCTTGTAGAGGGTAGTTCAGGACTCAAGAGCCCTTGTGGAGGGTAGGGAACACTTTCAAAAGAGGCCATAGAAAGAAAAGTTGCAGAGGTAAGTTTCTTTCAAAAATTGGTCTAAGGCAAAGGAAATACCCTTCGAAAGGGTCATTTCCAATTTTTTCGAAGGGTACTTTTCAAAGGTAGTTTGAAAAAGCAAAGGAAGAAATCCTTTAGAATTTTTATTTGAAGGAATTTAAAAGGGCCACAAAAAAAATCTTGCAAAAAAGAGTAAGGTAAAGGCTAGAATAATTTCTTCAGACTTTTTATTTGAAGGAATTCCTTCAGACAAAAAGTCCAAAAAAATTTGGGGAAGCTGCGGGAGAAAAGCCTGAAAGAGAAATTCCAAAGGACAAAGGCAAAGTGGTCGAAGACAATTCTTGCATACTTTTTATCCATGGGAAAAGTGGCTGAGGAAATATCTATGGGAAAGTCTCTGAAGGGAAAGAATGAGCAAGATAATTCTTGTGGACTTTTGTTCATGGGAAAATAGCCAAGGAGAAAAAGCTGCCAAAGGACCCCGAAGGGTAGGTGCCATTAGGGGGGACTCTCAGCCAAAATGAAGGACACTTTTCCAAAAGCTGAAGGGTCACTTTCCCTTCAGAAGGATACAAAACAAGAAGCTCGAAGGAAAGGGAAGCAACAAGAGTCTGAAAGAAAGAGAAAAGCCAAAGAAAGTCCAAGGGGTGACGGGCCCGAGGATGTCAAAATCAAGCATGAAAAGCTAGCCATTGGAAGTTCAAACATAGTGATGGGTGCACAAATGTCAAATTTAAAGCTAATGAAATAGCCATTGATTTTGAAAATCAAAATAGAAGAGCCCAAGAAACTCAGTGACCTACCAAAAGATAGCCCTGAGGGCTGAAGGAGCTATAAAGTGACAAAGATAGAAAGCAACAAAGCTAGAAAGAGACAAAATGAGAAAGAAAAAAGTGTAAAGTGGACAAATAGTCCAGGTGGCAAGGAGGAGGTGTCAACTCAGGGATTTATCTCTGCAATTGGAATAGTGCTTGCCAAGTGGTCATCAAATGGTGCAAATAGTAAGCTATGCAGCCTATTTTCTTCATTTCACATTAATGAGTAGACAAGCCACGTAAATGCCTTGAAGGGAGCAGTCTGTTTGTAGAAAAGAGGTGTGGCCCATGCTTTCACATTAATGTTGGAATGCCAAAGTCAAAGTAGGAGCTGACAATCAAATGACTTCCTCTTCCTAAGGCTCAGAATGCACATGGATCAGCTTATCAAGAGTACCAAAGTCTTTTCAAAAGAAGTGCCATGTTCTCTTCTCTTCTTTATATATATCTTGTAAACTTCTCTTTTTGAGAAGCATCCATGGATTCTCTTAGCTCGTAAGGCAAAGCTCTGTCCAAAAATCTCTTGCGCTTGTAAGGCAGAACTCTGCCAAATTTTACCTTGAATCAAGACTTAGCATTTTTACCTCCATTTAGACTTGGACTCAAGCATATGTCTATGTTTTATTTTTGTGTTAAGTCATTTTATTTTATGCTTTTCATAGATTGATTCCAAAATGTCTAGTGCATTATGAAGTTTCCTCTTCTACAGGTCTGCTAGAAGTGTCTATAGCAGGAATATAGGTGCATGTGAATAGGCTGACAAAGTGTGTCTCAGAAAACCTTTGATAGTTCTTCCTCCCTATATCTCTATGGATCCCTGACTCATTGATACAGAAGATTTCCCCACATCAGATGAAGTGTATGGGCACTTCTTCTTGGTGAAAAGTGTATGTTCGAGCTGAGTGGGTCATCTTTTTTGGTGTATCACCTTTTTAGTTTAGGTTTAGGTTTTGTTTCAACAACCTTCTCCCTTTTCTTCCCCCCTTTTTTCCATTTATTTGTTAGTAGTAGGAGATCTAGGGCCTAAAGGATACATCAAAGGGAGCTAGCCCTTATCTAGAGATTCTCCCCTCTAGCTTCGTTAGGCCCACAGGTGAGAGGGGAGTTTCCATTATTGCATGTGGAAGGTAGGAGCTTAACCTCCTACCCAGGGTGCAATCCACTGCATCAACAATTTTTGGCACACCCGGTGGGACCAACTAGGACAAGTTGTGTCCAAAGAGTTGAAGAATTTTTGGTGTGTTCTTCAACCAACCAGCCTTTGGAGGCTTTTCTATCAACACCAATGGTGACTCTGAGTTGAATCAGCTGGTTAAGCAGTCCAGGTGCCATCAGGAAATCTCATTTTTTATATGTATAATCCCTTCATCTAGCATCATGGGCCTTGTGTTCCTCCATATTACCATGATCAAACTCAAATTTTTCATGCAATCCTCTCAAGCAACTTTCCTAGTCTTCCTCAACTCCCTCAGGTCACTGATCCTGATGGCAAGATCCTGACTTGGAAGGAAATATTGGAATCATGGAGCAGAAAAGAGGAGAAGAAAGGTTTTGATCAAAACCTTGAAGAAGATGAGGCTAATTCTACTCTTGATGATGATTGTGATCTCTAGGAAAGGCTCTTTTAAGAAGATATAGCCAAGAGAATTGCAGAGTTGGAATCCAGAGAGAGATTCCTCAGCTAATGTGTGATGGATGGTTCAAACCCAATGGCACATTTCATGTCTAAACAAACCCCATCTACACACTTCCAAGAGAGCTATCAGACCACACCTGATATTGATGAAGTGCTAGCTAGATGGAAGGAGGAGAATCATTCGATTCTAGCTCAAGGACTGCCTCCTCTTTCACATGGTTTTTCCACTTCACCCCTTCTCAAGGAGGAACCTATTCTAAAGGAGGCAAGTGAGGAGCACAAGATCAAATATGCAACTCCCCAAGAGGCTATCATGGATGTCAAAGAAGAAGAAATTATCATTGATGCTCCTTTGGAAGACATCATCAACAATGGAGAAGACACAGGGCATGCATACATGTAGATGTTCCAACAATATGAAGAGGAATGTAAGCATGGTGAGCTCTCTATCCCCTTGTTTGATGAACTTCCTTGTTGCTTCAATGAGAAGGATGACTATGCCAAGGATATTGAGTTGGAAGAGGATCAGATGAATTTATTTGAACAACTAGAGACTTTGATCCTTGAATAGGAAAAGGAGAGGTCTATCTACCTTGAGCAAAGCCTTGAAGAAGAGAGTTTTGAATAAAGAGGTGATGTTCTGTGGGATGAGAAATTAGTTTGTGATTCCATTTCAGACATCACCACAGTCACCCTTCTTCAATAAGGCCATGAGGGATTAGAAGATGAGTTTGATAGGGTCTTCAATGAAGCAAAAGGAAACGGGTCAAACCATGATGCATTGCAAAGGGACTATGCACATCAAAGGGCTTATGGTGATGAGCTAGTAGCCATTGATTTCTTGGTGAAATGCACCAGCATGAAGGACCAGCATTCAACAAGCTTCTAAGGATAATAAGAGTACATCTATGTCAAAAGCATGTTTGATTTTGATCCACTCGGATGCAAGCCAACCAAGGTAGCAGGCAAGAGGAGTATGTAACCTAGTCTCCATTCCATTCAACCACTTATCTAGCACCATAAGTTTCCTAACCAGGGAGGGGACTTATATTTTTTTCCCTTTGATCTAGGAGGGAAGCAAATATACTTGGTTAGTTGTACATAGTAGTTTGCTTTCAATTTTTTTTCCTGTTTTCCCTAAGTGCAATTTTACACAAGTAGTGTTTTTAGTCTTGTGTGTGTTTCCTTTGTGCCTAGGGTAAAATCTCATGATTGATTTTGGGATCTCTCAAGGATATTGTTAACCTTTTCTTCAAATCTAGATTCTGACTCCATGCCCAATGGACTTTAAGGCAACTGGTCTCTAAGCATAGCAGGCATGCTTCCCCTGGGAGTCACCAATTTGTTGACCATTTTTGGTCTAATAGGCCAAAAATTAGTCTCCTTCTTTTGCTAGTATTTTGAGCCAGTACATTTTTGGTTTTTCACAAGTCTTTGAAGTTTCTATGGACTCTGCAAGAAATTATACGAACTCCACAGGCATTTCTATGAAATTTGCAGGTCCAGTTTCTACAGACTCTATAGGTCCATTTCTATGGATTCTATAGGTAGAGACAAATTTGACACTTAAGTACAAAATGGACCATTTCAAGTGTCCTTACGGAGGGAATTTTGGGACTCAAGAGCCCTTGTGGAGGGCAGGGAACACTTTCAAAAGAGGCCACAATGAGAAAAGCCAAAAAGGTAAGTTTCTTTCAAAAATTTGTCTAAGGCAAAGGAAATACCCTTCGAAAGGGTTGTTTCCAATTTTTTTGAAGGGAACTTTTCAAAGGTAGTTTGAAGAAGCAAAGGAAGAAATCCTTTAGACTTTTGTTTGAAGGAATTCTTTCAGACAAAAAGTCTGAAGGAATTCAGAAGGGCCACAAACAAAAATCTCACAAAAAAGACTAAGGCAATGGCTAGAATAATTTCTTTGAAATTTTTGTCTGAAGGAATTCCTTCAGACAAAAAGTCTAAAGAAATTTGGGGAAATTGCAGGAGAAAAGCCCAAAAGAAAAATTCTGAAGGACAAAGGAAAAGTGGTCAAAGATAATTCTTGCAGACTTTTTGTCTGTGGGAAAAGTGTCTGGGGAAACATCTGTGGGAAAGTCTCTGAAGGGAAGGAACAAGCAAGATAATTCTTGCAGACTTTTATCTGTGGGAAAATAGCCAAGGAGAAAAAGGTGCTGAAGGACTTGAAAGGGTAGGTGCCCTTTTAAGGGACTCTCGACCAAAATGAAGGACACTTTTCCAAAAGTTGAAGGGTCACTTTCCCTTTAGAAGGATGCAAAACAAGAAGCTTGAAGGAAAGGGAAGAAACAAGAGTCTGAAAGGAAGAGAAAAGCCGAAGAAAGTCCAAGGGGTGATGGGCTCGAGGATGTCAAAATAAAGCACGATAAACTAGCCATTGGAAGTTCAAATGCAGTGACTGGTGTGCGGATGTCAAATTCAAGGCTCGTGAAATAGCCATTGATTTTGAAAAGTAAAATAAAAGAGCCCAAGAAACTCAGTAACCCACCAAAAGATAGCCCCGAAGGCCGAAGGAGCCAAAAAGTGACAAAGATAGAAAGTGACAAAGCCAAAAAGAGACAAAATGAGGAAGGAATGAATTGTAGAAGTGGACAAATAGTCTAGGTGGCAAGGAAGAGGTGTCAAATCAGGGATTTATCCCTATAGTTAGAACAATGCTTGCCAAGTGGTCATCAAACGACGTGAATAGTAAGCGACATGGCCTATTTTCTTCATTTCACATTAATGAGCAGTCAAGCCACGTAAATGCCTTGAAGGGAGCAGTTTATTTGCAAAAAATAGGCATGGCCCATGCTTTCACATTAATGTTGGAATGCCAAAGTCAAAGTAGGAACCAACAATCAAATGGCTTCCTCTTCCCAAGCCTCGAAATGCACATGGACTGGCTTGCCAAGAACACCAAAGTATTTTCAAAAGAAGCACCAAGTTCTCTTCTCTTCTTTCTATATATTGTAAACTTCTCATTTTGAGAAGCATCCATGGATTCTCTTAGCCTATAAGGCAAAACTCTGCCCAAAAATATCTCAGGCTTGTAAGGCAGAACTCTGCCAAATTTTACCTTGAATCAAGACTTAGCATTTTTACCTCCATTTGGACTTGCACTCAAGCATATGTCTATGTTTTCTTTTTGTGTTGAGTCATTTTCTTTTATGCTTTTCATAGATTGATTCTAGCATGTCTAGTGCATTGTGAAGTTTCCTCTTCTACAGGTCTGCTAGAAGTGTCTACAGCAGGAATATAGGCACATGTGAACAGGCTGCCAAAGTGTGTCTCAGAACACCTTTGATAGTTCTTCCTCCCTGTATCTCTAGGGACCCTTGACTCACTGATACAAAAAAGTTTCCCACATCAGATGAAGTGTATGGGCACTTCTTCTTGGTGAAAAGTGTATGTTCAGGCTGAGTGGGTCATCTTTTTTTGGTGTATCACCTTTTTAGTTTAGGTTTAGGTTTTATTTCAGCATCCTTCTCCCTTTTCATCCCTCCCCCTTTTTTACATTTATTTTTTAGTAGTAGGAGATCCAGAGCCTAAAAGATACATCAAAGGGATCTAGCCCTTATCTAGAGACTCTCCCCTCCAGCTTCACTGGTCCCATAGGCAAGAGGGGAGTTTCGATTGTTGCATGTGGAAGGTAGGAGCTCGGCCTCCTGCCTAGGGTGCAATCCACTGCGTTAACATTTACCATGATCCATTTCATATAGATGGTATTATTTTATTTCCTACATCATGATTCATATCATACATTAATTTGGGTAAGACTCAATGTGTTTCTTTCCTTCGTTATATCTACTACTACACTACCTATATTTGGGCATCCAATCTTAATGTTCCATTCATTATATCTTTCCCATTAAGGGGCATATTACTAATATTCTTAGGCCACTTAAAATTTCCCATTTAGGGGCATATTACTATTATTCTTAGGCCACTTAAAGTTTACCATAAAGAGGAATGATACTCCTATACGTATATTGACTATACCTTACCTGTTTACAGGAATGTTTCACTTTTATGATTTCATTTATTAGACTTAGACACACATTAGTCAAGTTTATATATATGTTTTCATGATGAAATCTCATTATAAAAATATATCAAAGCATTATTTTTAATATCTTACACATGTTACATGCAATAAATTTATTTTGAGATATGTGATTTAATGGTTCATCCCACACCTTAAAAGGGGGCATATGATCCACTTATTTTACCTCTTCAAGATTTTAATTCACATGGTAGTACATAATTTATATTCTACTTTGTTCTTACTCATGAAAGTAATCACATGGTGGTACACAACATGTTATCCTTGTTCCCTCATATGGAATAAATCATATGTTGATACACAACATACTATAATTTTTTTTCCTCATGAGACAAGTATATATTCACATACATTATAGATTTTGAGACATAAATTTCATAAAGGTGTCTTCACAATTTCCACACAACCAAGTGTATTTGTTCCTATCCTCATTTTCTTATCTAGATACTTAGTGAATCTTTGGATGTTTATAATAATTGATTCACTCACACACATTTCCATTATGTTGGTAGGTACACAATCTCCCATATCCATGAAAATTGATTGTGGATTTTAAATACAGGATGTTCATATTATTTAAATATGGAAAAAAGGTAATCTCTTTCCTTTTAAATTTAAAATCATTATGATTCTTATATTGACCTCAAGAATTATTACATGTATTTAAGCATATAATTAAAATTCATGAATTTATAGAAATCTTATCCAAAGCTTGATATATGAGTGAGATGTGCTAGAGACTCTTAGACACTTGAAAAAGTTTCAAAGATCATGTATGCTCAAAGAATAAGTGTGAACATTCACCATAATGCATAGTGTGTGGGTTACAACAAAAAAAACCTAAAGGAGGGAACATAATATTATAAAATTTGACACATGATACTCATATATATAATGAATATGTAGATTACTTAGGATTAATCCAATTTGGACAAGAATATGCCATGAGGGAAAAGGAACATGTCATTGCATGGGAAGGTGGATGGATCTATAAAGGAATATTCTAAGATGTGTAGATAATTGGTGAAAGTGTTGAGTTGGAAGCAACTAAAAGGGGTCTAAGAGGTATAACAATAGTATAAATAAAGGCATTGTACTCTCATTTTAAAAATCAAGTCATATTAGACAATTTGGAGTTGTTGAGTCAATCTTATTGAAAGAAGCTTTTAGCTAGGATTTTAAGGTTAAGAAGGTGTAACCATTGAGGTTTATATGTAAATATTAACATTCCATGATGATAATTTTAAAATATATAATGCATGATTTTTAATTAATGTATATTTTTTGAATATAAGGATGGATTTGGTAATTTTGATGAATGTTGTGATATATTTCTTTGTCTATGTGCATGATCTTTTCTATCTTTGATTTCTAGTATAAATTGATGCAAATATGTATATATTTATGTTTTATTTTCATAAAAAATGATCTCAATGTTTTATTATTGTTCCTTGGGTAAGAGTCAAGTATTTTATCTTAATATATATGTCGGTGCTATAAATTTGAGTGTCCTCTTATCTATTGTGCAAGATCAGGTCCATGTAGGACCTTTGATGATCTATAAAAAATACAACATTTTAGTTCCCTTGTTGGGAACTTGTTTGAAAGAAGCATGGATATCATGATTATTGGTGAAGAGATGCATATATATAGATTGTGTAGAGGCTTGGTTTTAAGTTAATTATTTATAATTTGTAAATTATTCTATTAAAATTAAGGGTTTAAAGTGATTTATATGATATTTATTCTATGACTTTTTATAAAACATCTATGCATGGATAACAACATATACAGTTAAGATATGTCAAAACATTAAGATAAAATATGCTTGGACTAAAGATTATGTGAAGGAGTTAAAGGATTTAAATTAATAATGGATATGAACTATGGATGTTTGGTGGATCAATGTATTCAATAGATATTTGTTAAATTTTTCAATGTTGACATACTTGTGCCTAGAGGAAGAAGAATTCTAGTTCCTATGAGTGAAAATAGGATCATTTATCATGAAAATATTTACCTAGATAAAAAAATCATGATAAATTTGTGTATGATAAACATGAATATGTGTGGATAAATATGTCTATGCTTCGAGCTAAGCATAACATGAAGAAGAGTACAAGGGAAACTGCACAAAGTGTGATGAGAAGATAACTTATGGTGAGATGGAGTATCCTAATGAAATTTAGGGAAGGATGAATATACTTAATGAAATAAGGAAAAAATTAATAATTTATATATATCCCTAAAGGAAGGGAGGATTAATCAATGATAAGTCTTTAGAACTCATAATAAGTGGGGAGGGCACATGATTAGCTCACATAAAGGTGAGAAATGATCCTATGATTATGAACATGTGTGCATGGAGGATTCCATATTTGAATAATATATATGGATCTCACAAGATGATGTGAATGAGGTTGTGGAATGAGAGTATGGTAAAGGAAACATTGGTTATGATTTGGTAGATGTTGAAGCCTGCATGCATTTAAATTTAGATGAATAAATTGATGAAGTTTATAAAGTGAAAAAGTTTGATCTATAAGATAATTATAGTATTATGATAGAATAAATTATTATTAAAATATTGGTAGATAAAATGAACTTTATAGTAGGAAAGGAAGACATACAAGTGAATGAAAGAATTGATGTTACATTCCCAATAGGAGGGCCTAGTGCAAAAGGTTTGTTAGATGGGTTGAATAGTCTAGTAGTAAACCCTATAGTTAAAATTTAGAGAGGAAATACACAAATGAACATTGGAAAAAATATAGCCACAATAGGAGAGGAAACTAATGGATTAGGCAGAAATATTGCATCAAAAAGCAATAATGAATAAGAACAACAATACGTAGTAATGCATTTGAAAATCTTCTATGAGATGTTGATCAAGTTCCTAGATTATATGGCAATTTATTAAGATGAAAAAAATATTCCCAAGTGTGAAATAACATGGCATATAACATGATTAAATATGTTATATATAAAAACAAGCCAATTTGTGATGAAATTATTGGATCTTATCCACACCTGGTAAGACAAGTATGACCCTGATTTAATAATGGTTGATTTTGATGTATTTGGATAAATATTTTATGAAGGAATTTAATATTCTATAATTGGAGAAATAGATAATATTTTCAATGAAGGAGATTAATTATGATGCAAGTGAAAGTGCACATGCATATGATGCATAGTTTAAGACATTGTTGTTGAAGTTGTCTCATGATATCCATCCATTTCATCATGCACAATAATTTATTAGTGGATTTATTTCAACAATTGGAATGTATGTAAATGAATAATTTCAATGATGCATGTGAAACACTATATATTTTTCTCAAAATTGAAGTGGCTAGGAAATTCTCTACCAAGATAAGCCCATTCCTAAAGGCCTAGATTTCAAATATGGTAACACAAATGTAGACTTTGTCAACAAGTTATATGCAAAAAGTGTTGAAAGCATCCTAGTGTACCTAGTGTGAGGTGGATGGACACACTAAGTAAAATTTTATTAATAAAAATGTTCAGATAGTGATATTATAGTGTGATGTTTGTAAAGGGGATCAAGACACAATTTTTAGTTGTTATAGTGTGTGAGAAACATTATTGTCACATGTTACTACAAGATATGTGACTAAAATACACATGATAAAAATTAGATTTATAAATGAGATTAATAAGGTGAGAGAAATGGGTATAAATTAAGCTACCATTCCACTGTGGCCATAATATCAAGGTGGTTATCAACATTAAGGATGTTATAACCAATCCTAAGGTGGAAAGTTCAATCAAAAGTAAGGTGTAATTTATAACCAAAACCAAGGTGGTAGTGTAGCTATTGAAATATGAATTTATATGTTAAACTAGTCTTGTACACTTGATGAATATCACTCAAAGCTCTATCCTTCATTTCTTGACTTTCCTTGCATTTGAAAGGCTCATGTTCACTATCTCACTAGGCCTAAATGCTTATCTTATAGTTTGACCTTATTATTTTGATTATCCAAATCACTTGTATCCCATACTATGCTTATTTTCTTATATATATCCTCCATTATTAGTTATAGAGCTCTAGAAACCTTCTATTTTATTGGATAGTAGCATTGATGCTATTTTCCATTCTCCAATGTAAGTGTCTATGATTTGTAAACACTCAAATTTGCAAATTTTTTGATATGTACAAGTCATCCTATTATGTTTCATTAACCCTTACATGGGAAAATTTTCAAAATAGATGGTATAAATACAACTTAAAGACAAATCATTATTCATATAGAAATCACCTCTCAGTCTTAGACTATATTACTAAAAATGAGTTGAAAAACTAATCTATTATACCCTATTCTTTCTTATTTTCATATCAATCATAAGATTAGTCATATTATAGGTTTGAAGCATTCAAAGAGAATGCCATGATCTATATTTTTCAAGTTATAAGATATATTACTACATGAAATTTCATATATCATTATAAACCATTGCTCACACACAAGCTAACACATATAGGAAAAATACATATGTTTGAGGCCTTCTTAAGAGTATTGGTTATGTAAGAAACACTCATTAACAAAGGGGTCTTTGAGGCCAATTTAATTTCATGAGCCCCCTAACCCATTTTTTGACAAGGTGATAATACCTAAGATAAGGATGACACAAGCATATATGCTTAAAAAAACTAATTTTAACAATTTGACAATTGGATCATAATCATAATACAACCTATTTATACACCTACATTAATTATACCTACCTACAAATTGATGTATAATATAAGTATAATTACTCCTTTATATTCATATTTTAAGAATCTTTAATGTTGTATTTTCTATATTTGGAATATGTTTAGATTATTTATTTATTATCATAATATTAGTAGAATCTAAATTCATTAATTGGCCTAATTTTAGTGTAGGTTACTCTTCCTTAGCCCTTAATTTAAAAAATGGGTAAGGTAGCCAATCCTATAATCTCAAATGAAGTTAACCAACATACACTTCCTTAAACCCCTCCACCTCCCACATATCCTCTATATGGTGTTTATATGCATATTCAATCTGAGGTACCCAAGTTTTGTGCTTGTGAAGCCCTTAAGGATAAACTTATTACTATGAGTAATTCAATAGAAGAGTTATAAAATCAAAATCAATATTTAGATTCCAAAATCACATCATGGGAACACAACATCACACATACAAATAATCCAAAATATATTAGTGTTAATAATGTGTATCTTCATCTAGTAATTATATGCTTAACAATATTTTATCTTTAGATTGGAAGCTACAAAAAAATACATCTACAATTATTGTCTCAAAAAGTGCATAGAAGGCTAATAAAAGTCCAAGTGAAACTGTAGAGAATTGTTTCAAAACAAAGTGATCATATAACCTATAAGGATGTTAAAATACTATTGTGCATATAATAGAATTCATGGGCATCATATAAATTATTATTTATCCTTGAATAAAAAAATACAAAATATAAATCATAGAGGTGGCCCTATCATTAATACATAAATCAAACAGCCCACTCACTTTATCCATGCATATCATACAACATAATTGAAAAAATAACAAGTATGGGTACCAAAGGATAATTCAAAGCAAGAATTGTTACAAAGAGATCAAGATGAAAATAAATTTTTTTATAAAAAACACAAAATGAAATGATTTTTTTTATAAAATCAATGTATTACAAAGGCAATGTTACAAAAAAGAGCAATAACATAAGTTGAAAAATGAAAATCAAGATAAGAAAACAAGAATTCTAAAAAGAGGGGTTTTAACAAAGGAATTTTCAATGCAAGACATGCCTACAAAATCAAATGATACAAATATGGTTTTTAAGGATCCAAACATCATATCTATCTCATGAATAAAGAAACAATAAGTTATGGTCAATACTACAAATTATATGTTTTCATCCTTAGCTAAAGAATTTAAATATATGGTGAAATTGATTTTTCATACATAGATGATAAAAAGGGTATATCACATGTTAAATAAAAACCTAAGAAGTTAAATCTCTCCTATGATAATGATTATATTGATGATTATGATCCTAATAATAGACAAGATTGGTATGATCTTGACAATAATGATTATGCAGCATATGAATGTGACACACATGATACAAGGCCCTCATAGAGGCATCCTCTTGATGATATACCTAGATTCAAGTATCACTTATTATTTTTATGTAAAACCTTTTTTAATAATTCAAATATCCTAAAAAATAAAAATAAAAATAATCAATAAAATATAAAAACATTAAAATAAATAAAAAATATAAAAACATTTCGCATTTCACGTCTTTATTAGCTTTTAAATATGTTGTTTACTTTATGTTAGTAGATATAATATCATTTTATATACACACATATGTTTCACAGGTACTTGAGTGTGCTATTAACTTCTATTAGAGCCATGATACATGAGCATGCAAATGTTTGACCTATTTTCTTCCCACATGATACACTCTGTTGGGGACATCTTGCTTCTATATGATCAATATTGACATAGTTTATACTATTTTATTATCATTTCCACTATCACATTGAGATTCTATACTAACATTTACACATTCCTATACTCATGTTATTATCTTACACAATGTACTTTATATGATATTTTACATATAATTTTATTAACATATGTATATAGGGACTAGTTTGACATGCTTATGCTAGTTGCATCTATATCATTTACTTTGTCTCTTTACATAGATTACTTGAGTTCACTTCTTTATTTTCTTCTTTTTCTTTCTTGTGAAGCATTTGAACATGTTCCTTAGTTTTTTTCCATAATTCCCTCAATCTTGTTTATTTCTTTGGTGTGTGGACATTTTCATATGTCCTCCCCTTGAGTGTGGAACATTTAAACATGTCCCTTATGTATGGTCTCCATAGACTTTTATTTGTGTGAAATTTGAGTACTCTTACATGTGTTCTTGATTTTTTATTGAGTTTGATACTTAAAAAAGTTTCCATGAACCACATCATGCATCTTAAGGCTTGTTATTTTTTAATACTGTGAGTTTCATACATATATCTACTTCAATATGATACTATTATATGCTTCTTTACTATATGATTCACATAGATAAAAAATAGTTGTAATATGCTTTTGAGATAAGGTGACTATCACTTTTCCATTCCCATCACCTCAAAAGGAGGGGGATATCAATGGGGGAATGTTATAGAAACATGAATCCACAAGCATATAGTTGACAAAATCAGTTGAATTTGATTTAGTTTAGATGATTCAGATATACACTTAAGACAAAATTTTATATATTTAGCTTAGATTTGGGACAATAGTTTTTAGATTTATGACACATATTATACACATTTTATAGAATAGAGGTTACATTTTAATAGAAACTTCAGTTTTGAGACACATTTGAGGTGAATATTCCATGTAAATGAACCAAATAATAGATAAATTACTCACATTATACCAATATCCATGCACCAACCCTACCAAGATGCATTGTTTGAGATTTTATCTACTACATTAATTGGCTTATTTAATTAGTAAAATTGATATTTATCACCCTCGATGGACCTATAAATTTTTTATATGATTGTGAGTTGTTATGGTTATACCATTTTACTGGGGTGAAATTAGCTTGATTATAATACACTAGAGTTGTATGATTGATATTATGAACTCTTGATGGAATTGGCACAAATCACCCTTATACCATATTAGGGATATGACCACCTTTCAATTCCCATATTAATATTTCCATGTTTTAGTTGTGAAACTCTATCCAATTATTAAACTAGAAAGAATCATTACCAAATCAAAATATCAAGGGACAACATCATTTCATCGACACACAAGTGTACTCCTTCCTCACTCTCTTTTATTTCAGGCAAATTTCAATTATTCATTTTTAGATTATATGCACTAATTAAACATATAACATGATATTATTTTTAGTTCATACAAATAAACCAAATTAAAATAGATCTTAATCAAATCAAGGTGTGTTTTACACACCACAATACACATTTCTTTCCTTTAAACTAGTAGTTTCATCCTTATGCATTACTAGATTAAAAAATGGGTAAATGTAGATGATAAAATCTAGATTTATATGTTAAACTATTGTTTTTCCCTTGACAAATATCACTTTATACTCTACCCTTCAGTTCTTGACCTTTATTATAGTCAAAAGGCTTATGTTTACCATCTCACTAGGACTATGTGCTTATCTTATAGTTTGACCCTATTATTATGATTACCCAAATCACTTATAGACCACAATATGCTTATTTTATGATGTATATCCTCCACTATTAGTTATATATCTCTAACAACCTTATATTTTCCTAGATATTTGTATTCATACTTGGACAATAACATCAATGCTATTGTGTATTAACCAAAGCAGGTGTTTATGCATTCTAAACACTCAAATTTGAAAATATTTTTATATGTGCAAATTAGCCTACTATGTTTCATTAACCCTTATGTGATAAAATTTTCAAAATAGGCTGTATAATTATAAGTTAAATCTGACTTATTATTCATCTAGTAAACACATCTCAACCTTAGACTATACTATTGAAAATTAATTACACAACTACGCTAGTCTACACTATTATTTCATATTTTCATATCAGACATATGAGCAATCATATTATAGGCCTGAACATTCAAATAATAACACATTAACCATATTTGTCAAGTTATAATCTAGATCACCACATGCACTTACATATAACATTCTATACCATTATTCACACACAAGACAATACATATGGGAGATCTAAATATCTTTGAGTCCCTCTTTGAAGTATTTGATATGTAGGAAACACTCATTGATAGAGGGGTATTTGAGGTTGGTTTAAATATGTGAGCCCACTAACCATTTTTTGGAAAAGTGACAAGGCATAAGAGGAGGGTATAAGGTTTGAGCTATATTTTGATATTGAGAGCCTATAATCATGATCTAAACACATAATATAAATGTGATAGAACACCCAAAAAGACCCAATGGAATTTTCATTAAATATTCAATAATTCATATATGATAGATGCATTTAACCACATATAGTAGTATCAATGCAAGTGTCCATAAGGTGATACAAACATGTGCACTGACAAAAAACTAATTTTCATAATCTATTGACTAGATCAGAATCATCATATAGTCTATTTCTACACCTGCATTACTCTGAACCACCTACATATCAGTGTATAAATTAAGTACAATTCTTCCTTCATATTTTTATATTCAAAAGATTGAATGTTGTAATTTATATATTTGGAATATGTTTAAATTTAGTAGTTCTTATCAAAATATCTATATAATATAAATTCATTAATTGGTCTACTTTTAGAGTAGCTTATTCCTCTTTAATTAGTCTAGTCTTCCCTACCCTTAATTTTTAAAGGGTTAAATAGAAACTAATAACTATACCCAAGGGAGAGGTTATAATAGAGACAAGAGGTAATTTGGGCATGTAGGAAGAGGTAGAGGTAGGTAATGTGGTCCCATAACTTGTTTCAATTGTGGTCAATGCCACTATCAAATGGATGGTACTAAGTATCAAATTATGGACATTGTACAGGGGACAAAATTATGGAGGATTACATCATGTTATGTTATAAAATAAAATAGAAAGAGTAGACATAGAAAGCTAAGGTAATAAATTTGATTCATAAAAAGGAACCCAGGTATAAAATCATGTAAATGCTTGGGATGCTAGAGGTCCCAAGTAAATATTACTACAAGAAGTAGTATGGAAATATTAGGTGTAGAGATGGTTAACCCAATACTCCAAAAGGAAACCATGTAGCAAAAATAAGATGTGGGGAATAATGTATATTTGAAATTTCATGCATATAAATACATATTCATTGAAGTTCAAGAAATTATAAGGATTCTATAGGGTGAAGCGAAAAAAATGTGTGAGATGTGGGATAAGGTGAAATAAAACTTAAAGATAACTCCTCATCAAGAAGGAGTTGGAAAGTCAACACAACTCCTTTTGTTTCATAAAATATAATAGGTAATGCCTTTATTGAAATCATGGCTTTAGAAAAGTGTAGAGGGTGACCATAAATCAATTAGAGGAAAGACCATAGGGAATGTGTTTAAATAATAATATGCCATATGATTATGAATTTTTCATTAAGTCCAAGATCAAAGATTAGGAGATGAAAAATATACTAATAAATATGGGCACATAAGTGAATATATTGATAAAGGAGGAATGGAAAAATATAGTAAACATATCATTCAATCCTTCAAGTAATATGTTGTTCATGTTGAAAAAAATAAATTCAAGACATACTGGGGTCTTGTGTAATGTGGACTTGGAGAAAATAGAAGTGTCTTTTTAATGGATTTTGAATTTATAGAGGTCGTTAAAGAATATAAATATCTTACATTGTTGGGAATACCATGTTTGTATGAAAATCAAGCCAATATATGTTTAAAAAAATGTTATATGAGTTTTTCGAATGGGGAATAAAGAATTGTTATTCCTATTGATAATGAACAAAGTGTAACATACATGGAAGGAGTATATTTTGATGAGTAAGAGATAAATATCTTAAATTTTTTTACACATAAAAGGTAGTTTTAAATCTAAAAAATAAGAAATCTTTGATAGTTTAAGCCAAACAAGTGCCCACTGGGTGTAAGATGCATTCAAATTAGTTGGATGAAAATGCAAAATTGAAAACAATGGTGATTCATATTTAGTGACAAGTAGACTGATTCACATCTTCAAAGTGAAGGATAAGAAAAATAAGGGGAAAAATGATTTAGATGTGGGCCCCATAGACAATTAATCATCTAGGTGGAAACCTTCAAGGAAATGAGGAATACGTTAAAAAACTACACGTGTAGAAGGTGGTTGAGATCAAGGTTGATGTGCATAAGCAAGGAGTGAAACACAATTCACAAGAACCAAGGGCCACATCAAGTTATTTAGAACTTAAATTCAAGGTACCATGAAATTTATAATAAAACCCTAAAAAATAACATATAGATAAAGGGTGATGCATAGACACAAATGGTCCTAAGGAAGAATATATAGATGAAAATGATGCATAATGAAATTTGGTCCAAGAAGAAGGATAAGAAAGAAGACTCACTAGGGAGGTTAATATGCATATATTAGGGAAACATATGAAATATGTTGATAACATATCACATAATAAAGTAAACCTAATCAACACACAATAAAATAAGGACCAAGGATGGCACCCCTAAAGAGTTACTCTAAAAATGGATTTCTACTATTTTTTAAATGATGCACATCGGATGCCATAAATAAAGCATTATTTATAATATAAAAGTGTCATGTAAAAATATTTATTTCTTTATAATTTGTTTTGATTAAAATTTTATTTACTTTATGTTAATAAGTGCAAGCAATTATGTAAATATAGTTGGGTAAGTTGAGTGAGGAGTCTCTCAGGATTATTATATCAGATGTATAAGTATGTTTTGGAGTGGTTGTTTATAAAATTATGTAATAAGGGAAATAAAATCCCATTTGTAAAGAGGATTTGTTTACAAATCATGTAGAGTAAATATGGAAATAGAGTGGAATAACTTGAAAAACATTTCAATTGACATAGAAAATATGGCATGATAAATTTCTACATAAATGTGAAGGTGCACAAGAGGACTTTATTAAAGATGAGTGTGGGGAAGGAAAAATAAAGGGAATATTTCCTTGATATTATTTCTTAGATAAGTGTTTAAATGGAATGATTGAAAGAGACTCAATATTGTGTAAAGCGACATGTAAAGGATATTTTTTTAAAGATTTTTAGTTCTATAAAGTTGGAAAGCATTATGGATGATACACTAGAACATGTTTGATCCATAAACTTGGTGAGAAATTTATATTGTACAAGGAGGAGAATATAGTGTATATAACCAAGGAACACACAAGGAATGAGTAAAGAGAGAAATAAATAATGTCACTATGAGGAGAGATAACACACTCAAGAAAATGAATGGGTAGTTGAGGTAATTAATGTACACTCTAAGGTATATAATAGCAATGGTGCATTTGAAATGGTCATTTAAAAATTGAAAGTTTGAAGAGACAAAACCATAAAATAAGTGTGGAATTAAGGATAAGCTTGACACTATAAAAATAGAAATCCATCAAGGAAAATAAGAATTATAGTGTGCATGATGGTGTTAAGGGAAACATCATTGGTTGTAAGTTATCTAGTTGAAAATCATTATGAATGGGAAAGTGAGACTGGTTAGGTGGGTAAAATATGTATTTAATTAAGGGTTGTATATGTACTCTACAAATAATTTTCCATTTTATATGGAGACAATAAAAAATGGGTGAGAACATTTTAATGGAAAGGAAAAGATAGAGAGAATAAATGTATGTAAGGGGTGGAGATCCAATCATGAAATATAGCTTGGGAGGTGAAGATGAGAGGGAAAAATGAAGAGCATAGAGACTAAAAACTCCACCACTATCAAATAATAATAATAATTTATATAACAAACCTTTTTTTAATCCATCATTCGTAACATATAACAATTTAGTTATGGAGGGAGAAACATTTATGACCTATTCAAAAACTTATGTGCTTGAGGATATTAATCACTAAAAGGAGTATAGAACATTGGTATATAGGTATTTAAATAATAAAACATGATAAGAAAAGGTTATAAAGTACTTTGAACCTACAAGTTTTTTGGAATTGAATGAGATAACTTACTTCGATAATTCAAAGTCATTAGTGACATATTTTTTGATACACACCCATTAGGGAAAGTTGAATATCATTGGTCAAACACTAAAAGTTATGGCTATGATGATAAGTTAGATAACCACTTTAAAAAATGAGGGGGATGACATGGTTTTAATTTTAAGAATGTTTTAGAAGTAAAAAAGTATAAAATGTTTTGGTTTTATCGATGGGAACACTACTTCTAATGTAGACAAGTTATCAAATCCTTTAATTAGAATTAATGTATGGATTATTATCTTTAACTTTATCACTCCATGACAATGGATTGTGGTGACTAATAATGCCATATATTTGGAATGGATGAAAGTGAAGAATGGGACAACCTTCAACTATGATAAATATATCATATAAAAAGTGGTGATGGTGTGTGAAGATGCAAACAAAATGGGATAAGATTTGATGACTTGTTTTCATATATAAAATCAGTTATTGAATGAGAAACAATGATGACCCACTCAAAAAACTTTGTGGTTGAGAATTTTAAGAAAAAAAAAAGGATAACCAAAAATTTATAAGTACATATTTGAATATTCAAAGAGGATAAAGTAGGGTAATAAACAATGTGGCACTTACAATAGTGTTGTAATTGCATGAGCTACCTTAATTTAGGAAACCATAGGAATTAGTGAAGTATTTGTTGATGTGAAATCATGAGTATAAATTTAATATCATGGGTAAAATATTCAAGTCATGGATTCATGAATGAGTTAAGATAACCACTCTAAAATATGAGGGGGACAACATGCACGGGGAATCAAAGAAGGTTTCATAAATCAACAAAGTATCAAATGTTTTAGGGATATCCAGGGGATTACTAATATTAAGGATAAAAAGTTTATAACGCCTTATATGAGAACTAATGTGAAACTTATTATCTCAAAATTCATCACTTTGGGACAATGGGCTATGGTGACCAAATATATCATATATTTGACATTGCTAGCAGTGAAGAAGGGGAGTGTCTTCAACTATGCCAAATATATTGTATAAGAAGTAGAAATGGCATGAAAAAACACATATTAGATAGGGGAAGAGTTTAATTAGGAATTATTTTGACCTTATTTTATTTGTGAGTATATTTTTTAATTACTAAAGGAAGATATTATTTTACAAAGATTATTGGAGGTGGTTTGCAAACATTGAAGTATGCATCACACTCATGTAGTATGAAATCATGGTATGAGTACATGGCAGAAGTGTTAAAATAAGAGTACATAATACAACCAAATATTCCAATGTGGTAATAAGGTTTCATTGCATTTTGTGTAATGGCACACTATTCATTTGAAATGTTTAAGACTAAGGTTGGAGAATGGTCAAGTTGGGCCAAGTTACCATATGTAGTCAATATGAAATATTTAGAGCACAAATTAAACAAATTGATAAACATGAAAATACCTATTTATTCAGTGATTAGTGACAATAGGGATGAATTAATGAGGAGTTTCAAACCTCCAAGTAAGTATGAAGTTTTTACAAGTGAAGATTTAGATAATAAAAGTCTAGATATCAAGCAATATTTGTTTATTAAAGTTAAAAATGTAGTTTAACATCATGTGTGATAATACCATTGAAAAATATGGTTTAAAACCAATAAAAAAATAGATAAAATCAATTGATAGGAAAGAGTTAATTAATGAATATGTCTCACACAAGAGAGAAGAAAAAATAATAAGAAAATAATAATAGGAACAAGTTGTGTTAAGAAAAAGAAAATAAAAATTGATGGATATGAATGGAATCTATTTGGACTAGAAGTTTCAGGTGAAACCTTAAGTTATCTTCAAAAATATTCTCATGAAGGAAGAATCCCAGTTTGAAGATAGCCCTGAATAAGAGTTCTAACTCAAGTGCCTTTAAGGTAAGCCATTATTAATGTGTAGGGTAGTAAAAAAAGTGCCAAATAACTTGGATAATACACACTATTTATTTTTAATGTAAGCCTTAAAGATCATCTTAAAAATAGTCTGATTGATGAAAGGGTTCTTCCCCTAAGGTTAAAAATAGGATTTAAATATTCATATGGACATTGTGCATGAGAGGGCATAGACAAATGGATAGAAAGAGCTTAACACAAAGGAGATGTAGTGTGGGGAATAAAGTGCAAAAAAAATAGGAGATAGAATAAACACCAAGCCAAGGAGGGAATATAAATATAAAAAACATTGGAAAAAATAAATATGGAGGTGGAAGGTGATGCACAAAGTGAGACACAAAATGAATAAAATATTGCACTTGACTAGCAACAAAAATTAGATGATGTGTAAAAGATAGGAAAAAAATAATTTACGATTGAAAGAAGGCTTGTGATTGAAATTAAATTATCATTGTTATGTATGGGGATGATCTAGTGTAGTAATGCAACTAAGAAGGCCTAAATAAATTAGAGGCTATCTTTGATAGTCACATTCAGGAGCTAGAGTTTGAAGTGCATTTGAAGGCATTTGTGAAAGTAAAGGGACAAGAGGATGAACACAATGATGAAGAGGATGGCGAAGTAAATGTGTTAAAGCCCATGAAAATGCAAACATAGGTTTAAATGTTAATGGAGTTGAATCCAAGTATGGAAATAACTAAGATGTAACTATTAGTTTACATAATTTTGGAGGGCTTGTAAGAAGGAATGAAGAAGGATTAAGAATCTCTAAAAAAATATAAGAATGAAATTTATAGGTTGGTAGAATAGGTTGGAGTGAAATTCACATAATTTTAAGGAGATGTTGATGTTATTTTAAAATCAACCATGGATATTTTAAACATGGAAATTGAATACTTTTTATGTTAAACTCAAACACCAGTTCAACCCTTTGAAAAATAAATAATTTGATCATAAAGGGTCAATGAGTTAAACTAATATTGTGAGGATAACACAAAGTAAATGAAAAAATAAATAAAATGTATCCGTTTAAAGCTAAAGTTGGCCAAAAATAGTTTTAAAGGTTTATGTATCCATAGGAGCATATGGAGATAAGAATTGGAGAACATGTCACCATGCATGGAGACATGATGAAGTGTATGTATGAGGAACATGATCAAATATAAAGGGTGATGAAATTTAAATAAGTTTAAAACTTAAATACATAAATGAGTAAAAATATATGGAATTTGATTAGTTATTCATAGAGTTATAATAAATGGTATTGAGTGAAGAAGCTATAGTGTGCACAAAATATTTGTAGTAGAGAAAATTAGTGAATGCCATAATTTTGACATATAAGATAAATCCAAAAAATGAAGAAGAATAAAATTAATTACTAGATAAAGTGTAGGAATTAATAAAAAAAATAAGTAAATTATAGATTAATGGGGTCAAATAGAGAAATAATTGCATGACAAAGTGGCTAAATTTTTGGTTTCACATAGAAGTGAGCCAGCTATAATAAAACCAAGAACTAGCTTATATGAGGACAAATAAGAAGTGTAATGTGGGGGAATGTTGAGACTAGAATTTATATTTAAGAAATTATAAAAATATTTTGCAATGTTTGATATGTGAGTGAGATGTGCCTGAGACTATTGGACTCTAGCATTCCATTTTTCTCATGTCAAGATTTAATAAATTTTTTGGTGATTAGCACTACAAATAAAAATTAATAATGTTTAACTTCTTTGTAATTAAGGATTGACTTGTTTTATATGATTTATTCTAATTACTTGTTATTATCACATTTCTATTTTTATATGATAGAACTAACATAATTAATTTAGATAAATAGATGTTATACAATTATGTGGAATGATTATTATTTATCATGATATAATTTCTTCATGTCATTTTATTTTGGATATCATGACTTAGATTACTATATATTCATTGGTTTTGATGTAGGTAAAGTCCCCTTAGTTCAAGGGAGAACATCATTGGAGAGGAGGAGTTAGATACATACTATGTAAAGTAGAGAGATAATATTATAGACTAATTTGTGATCATTCCAGCTACATGTTAGACATATACACATTTTCCCCATGTTTGGCATAGATAGTGACCATTTGGGTGTGGGTGATTGGTTGTATACTTAGTATTAATTTTATCTTCTTAAATACATGATTTTTTAAAATACATTGACTCTAGTAATTACTAGTAGTCATATCGATTAGATAGGAGAATGTGTGTGCACCTATTATTTCAATGAATAAAACATATGTTTAGAATGATTTATGTTCATGTTTTCAATCTAATGAATTTTTGGGTATGCATTTTTGATCGACTAGTCTCATTGATGTACTTCATTGTATTTTGTGACTAAAAAATCCTTACACTATAACACTAGATTCTCCACCCAATGGTCCATTGTAAATTTTAAAAAAAACTGGTTACCATATGATTATTTGACCTTGTTGTTAATCAAAGTTGTTAAATTCCCTTAATAAGGTTTTTCATAACCGCATAACATTCCTTAGATTTTAACACCTTACGAGATAATTTTTGTTATGATGTAGTAAAATTAGTTAAAGTAGTTTTATTAACATGATAGACAAATTGGATTTAACAATAATGAAATTGTAAATGATATTTAATATCATAAAGAAGAGTGGAAATGATTTTCCAAAGGTGGATAACTTAGCATGTAAATTATTTGAAATGTGGGTTGGTATTAAATCTAGGTCTACCACCATAAAATGCCATTCAGCCTTTAAATTCTATGAGAAGGCAATTGTTAATAGTAAAAAAAAATTAAATATAATCTCTTAAGGGGAATTTTAGGCAAAATAATATGGTTGACATTATTTTCAGCAAAGGACCACATGTGGGATATGCCTAAGTAGGAGTTGGTTTCAAATTAAAACTCTTATTTTAAACTTAAGGCATAAAATTAAAACTCTTGTGTGGGATATGTAGTCCAAAACTAATGAAAATATTTTGTTTTTAATTTTAAATATTCCAATAATTAATAGCCATAGGTTTCACCCTTTATGAGGATGGTTTGATGATGCTAAATGTTTCAACTCTAATTATAGTTGTTAAGAGAGAACAGTCCTCAAGAAGAAAAGGAAGGGAAAAAAGGGAATACGAATGTCAATAGAATAGAATTATCAAGGACACTTTGAGAGATTGATATGATATATATATATATATATATATATATATATATATATATATATATATATATATTAAATTAAGACATGGAGATATAAGCTATTCTAGTTAAGACATAATGAGGAGGATGTAGTAGGTAAGGAAGGTAACACTTGAATGAAAGAATACATCTTGCTAAGATGAAGGATTTGGTAGTTGACAACAGTCTAAATAAGAAGTAAAATGCTATGGAAGAGAAAGGAAGTCTTGATAAATGGATTTCGGAAGTAATGTTTGAATTTGAGTTAGCTACATATTCAACACATTCAATTTGGCATAGGAAATATGAGGAAGTTGTGCTTTACCTAAGGATCACTTAACATTAGAGGAAGGTTCTTATTTTCATATCCCTTTCCATCCCTACTCACAATAGAACTAAATGTATTCTTGAGATGACATGTTAATGTTGGAAGAATTCTCTAAATTAACTCTTTGAATATCTATTTGAGCTCTATTATTCAAACTATTTATATTACAGTTTTGATTGGAATAGGTTATGTTTTTGGGTATAAATATTTGCTTTAAAATTAAGTTTGTATTTATGCTAGGACTATTTGTAGTTGTTTGTTTTCTTTGGAATCACATTATGTTTTATCCAAAATATTTTATGTTTTCCTCATACCTATATGAGACACCATGACCTCACAATTTATATATAATTCTATTTTCCTCCTTTTAGCAAGCTAATGTTGAAATTTAAAGAGTTATCAAAACTCTTCAGCCAAGATCTCTCTAATGGCTCATTACTACAACCAGTAATGCTTCAACATACTCACTAAGAAAGAAAACTAATTATAGATAAGATAATTGTTCTTCACAAAGGAGATATGAGAAATATCATAAAGCATGTATATTATAATGTAGAGCACTTGCTTATATAGGCAAGGCAAAATAAGATGCAAGCTAAACTAGGCAATGTGGGACAAATCCCCACATAGGACAAAATTAGGTAAAGTCAAATGACCTAGATAGAACCTAGTAAGCATGAGTAATAAGATACTCTAATACCCCCCCAAAGTGAAGCTAGGGGATAACAATAGAGGATGCAGTGTGAAGTCATGTGTCCCTATGGATGCTAATCCATCATGTCAGAGTACATGGTTGTTGAGTCACTATAACCACCAAGTAAAAGTAGGAATGGTTATGAATACAAGGATCACCAAACACAAATTTTTTAGTCTAAATTACTAGGTAGAATTATGAAACTGATGAAGCATCACTTGAACACCCTCCAACAAGATGGTGAGATGTGAGAACAAAGATTGGTGGGACTACCACACTAGTGTCACTGTAAGAATCACCAAGAAGGCCATGGAGTCAAGTAAAAAAATCTTCATATGGGTTCTAAGAAATAAAGTGCCTGAATAAGATATCCATGTATAAAGGAGAAATCCAAAAAACACTCAAACGAATGTAAAATACATATAAATCTCATAAAGTTAAGAAAAGAGAGAAAACCCATAGGAAAAAATCCCCCGTGCCCCCCCCCCCCCCCCAACAAAAAAAAAGAGAGAAAATAATAAGAGAGAGCTATAAATTCCACCAAAGATGATGCTGAAGAAGTCCACACTCCAAGTACTCACAAGTCATGAAGGAACTCAATCTACATGAGTGGTTCAAATCCACTACTTGACCATAAAAACAACTGACACTAGGCTTCATTAGAATAAATTCAATAAAGAAGACTATTAGTGGTGATGAAAGTACAAAAGAGTATTGCACGTGTAAGGATCACTCAACACCAAAGAAGTAGAATGTATATCACCCCTCACCGCAGCCCCCCCGCTCGGCCCCTCCCCCCTCGCTCCTCCCCCCCCCCCCCCCCCATACTACTGACTAGGTGGAGTGGAGGAAAAACTTTAGCACGAGTGGTTTGAATCCACTACTTGAGCACCAAACAAGCTAAAACTGTATGCACTAGAATAGATCCATGTCATGTTGAAAGAGACTATCAATTCATCAAAGAAGACAAGATGACACAAGGATTCACCAGAATAGTTATAATTCAAGATGTGGGATATTGTCAACTATCTAAAACATGGTATCAAATATACAAATAAAATCTCTCAATGAAGATGGCCCATGGTGGTGATATAAGAGACAAACAACTGAAGAAGTGAAAAGGTGTCTAGAATAGAGCACACAAATGCATGCATGTACATAAAGCTAAATCAAAAAACCCCCCATGGCACTTTATAGATCAATGTGAGTATAATATAACCCATACATAAAAAACACCAGATAGAAACAAGGAAGACACTAGGCTTCACCAAAATAGATATAAATGAGGATACTATCGACCTATCAAAAAATTCATCAAAAGAGGTGCTCTAAAAATAAGTAAACAAAAATAATGTCTCCATAAAAGAAGGTGAGGCACTAAGAAAGGAGATATGACATAACTACCATTATTTCAAAGTACTAATAAATGTTTTGGAATGATGTAAGAGTGTGAAAAATGGAAAAAATAGACATGTATGAAAAAACACCAAAAAAATGATCAACAAAAAAAAAACATGTAAAGGACATGCAAAAGGATGTCAAACTTAGCCAAAAATACATTCAAGATAGTACATGCATCAAGTATAATACATGACCAATAGCATAGGAAACCCATTAATTGCTTATAATTATGTAGTTTTACAAAAAAATATTCACTAGATTATAATTTTGAGTTAAAAGAAAAAGTAGAACAAAAATTTGTTTCTATACAATATAAATCAAAATAAATTACAAATCTATATTTTTGGTAAAAATAACACACTTTACAAAAAAATAGAACTTCAAAAAGTGCTTTGAGTGTGGAGAAAAGTGCCAAGAAAGTATGATAATGTTTGAATGCTAAGAACACCTCCAAAAATCTAAAATTTAGCCACACTTTATTATAAAGTAGTAAAAAGCTGAATATACTACATGGAATAACTTGGAACCAGATTTCTAATACAACAAGATTCACCACAAAAATCCAAAAGATGCTCAAGATATGAGTGAATATATGCAAGTGTGTCTGTAAAAAATCATAATGGAGGGGGGCTTGGAAAAAAATGATGAAAATGTAAGAACAAATCTCAAAAAATCCAAGTGGGCATGTAAACAGATTAGGAGGCACTAATTTGAAAAAAACAAGTGTTTTTGTTGGGGGGTCTAACCACCTATCAGATCGGACCCCACCCTCTATTCTTTATCAAATGAAACATGCCATTGTGGAAGCCTCCATAGTGTTTGTTGTGCCAAAAAAGAAGTTGAGTGGGTCGATCTAATGACTTCCCCTAATGCCAATAAACCCACCAATAGCAAAGGCACTAGCATACCCCCAAAAGACACAATACCAATTCTAATGTCAGTGCATATAATAGAAAAAATGCTAACTCAAATGTCCAATGGGGAAAAAAAGCATGCCCAATGATTCAATGCGAATTATATTACCAATTTAAATGATCAAATAATGCCACTAGTAGTTTCAATGTCTAGTTTGGTGTTTATAGGCTTGGAAGCATTGAGGTTGGAAGCTTGGCTACATGATGGAGGAGTAGAGGCAACAAGGGTGTGGCTTGGTAGCAGGTGGCATGGAGAAGCTGCTATAATAAGAGCAATAGAGTGATGGTTGGGGGTTGGACTGAGCTGGGATGAAGGGAAGGTAAATGGGTGGAGGGCTCATGGAGGGGGGATATAATAGGGCTAGTGGTGGGGAGTGGAGACAAGTGGCAAACACTGGTGCCGGGGTAGCCCAAGGGGTAGTGATGGTTGATTAGGGATTGGCCTTGGGTACAGGCTTGCTCTATGTAGGTCATATGACCTATGCTATTTTTTCTAAAATTTTTAAAACAAAATTAAAAAAAAAACTTTATTTTAATATATATATATATATATATATATATAACAAATCCCCTCCCCCAAATGAAAAAAATACAATTTTTTAAAGATTGGGTTAAAAACAAAATTAGTTAGAAAATCAAAAAAAATTCAAACCCCTTTAACTAGTAGAAGGTCAAAATTGACTAAGAAAATTTACCATACCAGGAGTACCACAAGTTTATTTTATACCAACCAAATGTCTACCCCCACTAAATAGACTACTCTAGATAAATCCATATTGTTAGATCTGCATCAAATGTGTAGATTTACTAGAAACTGTTTAACGAATAGTAAGTTTCTTGAATAGATCTAAACTGTCAGGTGACCAATTTGAACAAACCAAAAAGTTGAAACACCTTTCATAGCTTCAATAAATATGTCCACAAACCTTGATCTACTCCAAAATTTATAATGCTCTCTAAAATGAAGATTTTACCACAATGGACAAAAGATCAAAACAACAACTATAGATCTACAAGAAAAAATTAGCCTATACAGATCTTGTATCTTTGAGGCATATATCTGAGAAGAATTCCAAGTGAATTAGTTCCATGAAAGACACTAAACAACACATGAGACTCTATGGATTACAAAAAAATGTAGATCCAAAATGTAAATCTTCAAAATATAAACATAGATTTCAAGACTACAAATTCATAAAGCTCAAAATAAGTTACTATGCAAGGATCTCAAAGTAATATAGAGCTACAAGCCAAACTTGAGTAATTCCTATTGGAGGGTGGCTCTGATACCATGAAATATTTATAAAAAATCTTCATCCAAGATCTCTCTAATGGTTCATTACTATAGTCATTGATGCTTCAACATACACATTAAGTGTTTTATTGTTTTAAGAAATCAGGTGTTTAATTCCTAAATAATATATGGGTCTGAGCAATGTAAATCAGTGAATAATATGCTTTAATTAACCTACTAATTTGTGTAAATAGATATTATTTTTTCTTTTATAAATATAGAAATAAGTGAGAGAAAATAGAACTTAGCTTATTCTAGTTGATCTGGATTGAGACAAGGCCCAGTACTTGAGGAATAGGACTAGAAAATAAGCTGGAATAGGTTCTTGAACTTCATTTTTGGGATGGATAGGAGCACTAAAAGTGGACACCCCATTTTTTGGTGCTATATTCCTTCTCTGACACTATTTTCTTAAGGGTTTAAGCTTTTTGGGTTTTGTTCACCTGCTCAAGGTGAGCATGTGTACTAATTTTTAGGTCTTCATTGTCAACACAACTCCTTGTAGAACTGATTCCTTGTGTACTTATATCTTTTATGAAATTTGAAATAAACTTTGGTAAATAGGGAAAAGGGGTTAGTGTGTAAAATATACACTAGACGCACTTCACACCTCATGTGTGGGCATGCTACTTACATACCAATACTCTAAGGAGGGATCAAGCTAATGTAGTTATCCCATTGAAGTGCTTGGTGTATTTGTTAATGAAAATGCAACTAGATGCAAAATTGGGTATACTTGAGATGGATAAGGACTAATATGAAGACTTGGTTTAGCTTGAAAGTGTGTAAGCTGGCTATATGTAGAGAATATGGAAGATTGCTTGAGTGGTCTTGCTTGTATTCTTGCTTACTTGAATGATATTTACCAACCCATTCCAAATGAGATTTGAATGGGTTTATATAGGAAATTATTAATCATGGGTCATATGTATTCACATTAGTTTGGCAAGGAAAAGGATAAGGATAAGGATCAAAATAATTTAACCGTTGGGCCTCAAAATGCACTTGGACAATAGTGCCAAAAAGGGGACACCCTAGGGTCCAACACTATAGTCCAAGTTTGGAACTATTGTCCTAAAGACATAAGTTTTTTGCATCTTGTTTATTAGCCCTATGTGAACCTACCAATAAAATTTCACATGCCAGATGTTTATGGATGATTGGGAATAAGCAAAAAGGTGTCTAGAAGGGTCATGAGATCAAGCAAGAGGGACCTATGGATTGGGTGTCATTATCCATGCTCAAGTTATCAATTTTTACATTTTATATGACTAAATTTTCCCCCTCTTTATTATAGTGATGTAGCAAAGTGAAATAATAGAATAAAGGAAAAAATAGAAAGTGTAATTGAACTTACTTGTAAAGGTGAAGCCCATGAAGCTTGTGTGATGCTGAGTAATTTTGGATAGTGCATAGAGAGTACATTGTACAAGTGTGAATCTATGAAATGAAACAAAGAGTAGATCAATTCTTATTATATGTGATATAAAAAAAAAACATACAAAATCTAAGTAAAAGGAAAAGCAAGATAAAGGAATGAATACACCTCATCGAGTACACAGACTAATACAAAACCTATTGTGATCTTGAGTAGGCTAGATAATGCTAGATTATGCTAGATGATGTTGTACCAAAAGTTATATCATGAATGGAGATAAGTGCTCAATTCCCCAAAAGTGGCTCAATAATTCAAAATCTATCCCTTTGGCTCCATTATTGCCAATTAAGTGAAGTTAATGAATCATGCATGTGCTAATCGATGTTTGGACTGTGTGTCTAATCCCTCTGAATAGGTGGCTCAAGAATACAAAGGCTGGTCTTTTGGCTCCATCATTACCCTGTGAAATGAAGTTATGAAGTGATACTAATATAAAATATATATCATATGAGATGGCTCATGGAGCCCATAGATGTTCTAGAAATCTGACAATGTGGCATGGATAGCCTGAATGTATGCTAGAAACTAGGCCACTCTGGGATATTTTGAAAGATGGAGGTTAAGCTTGTATTAAAACCACTCTAAAACTAATGTAATAGGCTTATATGAAAGCCAACTTGGGAACTCAGATACTCAAAAAGTTAAACTTGCATAAAAGTTCAACTCAAAAATGATGTCAACCAGTTACAGATAGAGTAAGGCATGCAACTATTGAGAATGCCTAAAATAAACCAAACTTAAAAATAAAAGAAGATAAATTTGTTGTGTATATTGCCCCCAATCACTAATGTCTAAAACATGTATTCTAATCTAGAAGTTATGCCAACTACCTAATTTTAACTAAAAGTGAGAACCATCATGCTGCACATAATTACCCCCTATATCTGAGAAAATTGTACTAAAATTACTAAACTTGATGGATCTAGAAGAGAAAAAACTATCCATAAACTAAATTTTTTGCCTATTTATAGAAAACTTGAGTGTTTTTGTGCCTAGACAAGAGTGAAAAAATGTGGAAACCCCTATGTTTGGTGCTAATGTCTATTTCTAGCATTCTTTTCTAGTGTGAAAACTAGTTACTAATCTGGAACTATCACTATTGTTTTACTCTATTTGGACTGGTTTAACCTCTGGATTATGTACTGAGTGGTTTGAATGCTATGGTTTTGAATATTTAGGAGATTTGGTCTTTGTGACAAAAACCCTATTTGATGCCTTCTCTTTTGAGGGTAGGAATGATGAACTTGCAATGACTGCCCTCAGAAGAAAAGAGTCCTATAAGTGTGTTAAGTTGTATAGATATATGATATAACATTTGATATTTGATAATATGTTTCAAGATATAGAAATGTTTATATTGATAGATTATTATATCAACAGGGTATGCCTAGATGGATATAAAAATGTGAAAGCATGTGCAAAGTACTAAACTAGAAATGTTACATATTAGTTGTTAGTTTGAGGGATATAACATGATGTCCATCATGGCATCCAAGAAAGCAAGGGAAGTGCATGATGTGGATCATGGCATTTCACACATTGAGAAGTAAACAAGAAATCAAGCAAACAATCAAGAAGCCAGAAGCATATAGGGATGGCCAAGGGGCCATGAAAATAAGGGATATGAGCACATATCACTCAAACTAGAAAGAAATCATAGAAGGCATGTTCAAATTCCACATACATATACAAGTGAAACAAGCAAAGTTGACATAGGGGCCATAGGCATATGGAAGAGTAAAAATAAATGACATTATAAAATGTCCTAAGGCACACATATGAATAGAAGCAAAGGACATTTTCAAATTTCCTAAGGCATAAATAAGAGACAAGCAGGAACTAGAAATGCAATCACATAAGCTATGCTAAGCAAGAGGAGAAAGCATGTAATAACTAGTAAGGTAGAATCACATATAACTAATCAAAGAAAATGTGAAAGTATGCAAAACATGTGTAGTACAAGACTAGGTATATGCTAATAAATATAAAAGTGTTAGATACTAGTGAAATGCTGGTATAGTAATCTATGTAATCTAGAAAGGAATGTACATCACCATGATAAATCAGAGTGTGTAGTGTAGGAATGACATTACCTAAATGGTGTAGTCATGTAGAATATGTCCCCAGTGGGAAAATGTATGTCGATGTGCATTTTGAATGTAGAAGTAGGATCCCCCCTCAATGGGTAGAATGAATCAATCAAGGAACTGGAAGTCACTAGACACACTCAAAGAAGATCAAGTGAAACATGGTAATGTAGATAATCAACAAACAATAGCATAAAATAACAAATGTAAGTCTAACATAGTAGTAGAAATGTAAAACATGGATGATGCATACAATCAAAATGTTTTTAGTGTTTTAACATTGTTGAATGTTTTTGGATTTTGAAATGTTATATTATTTTTGTATTTTGAAATATTTTAACTATGTACAATCAATCAAGAGAGACTATGTATAAGAAATTGAAAAGGAACTATGCACAATCAATCAAAAGGAAGCTATGTATGAGTAATATTATGAAGAAATGATACTGACCAATGAGTCTCATGGGAGACTCCCTATCATGTTTTATTATATCAAGAAAAAGGATCATGCATGATTGTGAAGCATGATGGAAATGTTGAGACTGTGTCTCTAAAAGATGTATATGTTGTAAATGCTCTAAAATATTTATAGTGAAAACCAACTGTGGGGTCCCCTTGTAACTTTGAGAAGTGGATGTAATTGTAGGGATCTTAAGGACCCATTTTCTAGTAGGATAAACTCTCTAAATATGTGCTCTATGTGTAGGTGCATGAGATCTCAATGAGATTGCCCTAGGTGTGAATAGGGTAGCTAAAAGCTATCTAGAATCCTAAAGCTTTGTAGGTGTATGAACTCTTTATGTTGGCGATGAAGGTCTCTACTATGGTTGAATCTAGACTAAAGGAAGAACTGTAATAGGTAGAGGAGCTGAAACTAGATTAGAAGGGGTGCTAAATTGAATGACAAAGCTATAACCATGGATGTAATCAACCTACCTATCTTTGTAAACTTGGGTGATAGCATGTGCCACATAATCTACTATAGGCATAGAGATGGTACTAGGTGAGGGATAAAATCTAGATGAAAAAAGTTTGAAGAGAGGAGGGATATAACCACTAGTGTTTTCTTGTGTCTAGTAATGATAGGGAGACACTTAAAAGTAGTCAAAGAGTTAGATACATCTAAGTAGAAACTATGTATAACAATATGTTTATAAACAACATTCCACATGATAGATAGAAAACAAGGGATAAAGAACATATAATTGTACATTAATGCATAGAAAAATTTGACTTGAATCATGACATTTCTAATATGTTTAGCATGATAAACTTGAAAATTTTTCAACATGAGAGATAAAGAGCAAGTGATATAAAGCATTAATTTTTTCATGAATGTATAAGAAATGTTGGCATGTTCTATGACATTTCTAATGTGTTTAGCATGATAAAATTGAAAACTTTTCCACATGAGAGATAGAGAGCAAGTGATAGAAAACATGAATTTTTGCATAAAGGCATATAAACTTTTGATATGCAACATGACATTTCAAATGTATTTATCAAGATAAATTTGAACAATTTTCCATATGAGTGAAAGAGAAAAAACAAAAAAAAAATTGGATTGTTGTGCATGTTTGGCAATGAATTTTGTAATATCATCCCATATAATGAAACATAAATGTGAAATCCAAAGGATGAAATTTTGTACTAACATATGTTAGACTTCATCATTCATATACATGATAGGGCCTATTATGGTTTCCTTATTATTTTCAAGAAATGTAAGGAAAATTGTAAATAAAAGAACATAATTTTTGCAATTTAGTGAGAGATGTAAGGTGATACCACAAGAAGTAAAGAGGTGCTAGTATATGCAACTAAATATTTTTCATAAATACTTGTGAAAAATACTAATAATTTTTAATGTTGAAATTGATTATGTGAGTTTGATATGCAACTCAAATTTTAGAAAATGATGTGAAAAGTACTAGAAAATAATTGGGAGTTTAGTGATGCAACTAGGGTTTTGAATGATTTTGTTCAAAATTAGTGTAATAATTTGAAAATTTTAGATAAATTTGTAAAATTTTGCTTGAAAAATTTAGGAAAAAAAAAACTATTTCTAAAATTAACAATATATTTTTCCTAGTGTTTGTATGTTAAAAGAATCTAGTATGTGCAAACTAGGATTTGAACAAAGTATATGATATTTTTATAATGAATTGGTAAACTTCTAATTTTTAAATTAATAAAAATCAAGAAATTATGGCAAAAAATTAGAAATAATTATCCCTAGGGTTTCTAGGGTTTTTGTGCAAAAATTCAAAGTAAGTCAGGTTCACCAAATATTTTATTATTTTAAGAAATTAGGTGTTTAATTCCTAAATAATAAATGGGTCTAAGTAATGTAAATTAGTGAATAATATGCTTTAATTAACCTACTAAATTGTGTAAACAGATAGTATTTTTACCTTTTCTAAATATAGCAAGAAGTGAGAGAAAATATAATTTAGCTTATTCTGGTTGATCTAGATTGAGATAGGGCCTGATACTAGAGGAACAGGACTATAAAATAGGGTGGAATAGGTTCCTAAACTTTGTTTTTAGGTTGGATAGGAGTAGAAAAAATGGAGACCCTACTATCTAGTGCTATATTCCTTCTCTGGTGCTATTGTTATAAGGGTTTAAGCTTTTTGGGTTTTTTTCACCTACTCAAGGTGAGCCTATATACCAATTTTTAGGTCTTCATTTTCAATAGAACTCCTTTTAGATTTTATTCTTTGTGTACTTAGATATTCTATTAAATTTGAAAGAATCTTTGGCAAATAGGGAAAAGTAGTTAGTGTGTAAAGGATACACTAGATGCACTTCACACCTGTGTGTGGGCACACTGCCTACATACCCATACTCTAAGGAGGGATCAAGCTAATGTAGTTCTCCCATTCAATTGATTAGTGCAATTGTGGGTAAAAATGTAACTAGATGAAAAACTAGGTGTGCTTGATATGGCTAGGGACTAGTCTGAAGACTTGGTTTGACTTAAAAGTGTATAGGCTAGTTATATGTAGAGAATGGGGAAGATTGCTTGAGTGGTATTACTTGTATTCTTGCTTTCTTGAATGATATTTTCCAACCCCTTCCAAATGAGCTTTGAATGGGTTTATATAGGAAACTATTAATCATGGGTCAGATGTATTCACATTAAGTCCATAAGGAAAAGGATAAGGATATAAAGAATCTAACTATTGGGGCTCAAAATGCACTTGGACAATAATTCCAAAAACCTAGGGTCTAACGCTATAGTCTAAGTTGGGCATTGTTATCCTAGAGACATACTTTTTTTGGGTTTTTTTATTGTCTTTGTGTAAACTTGCCTATAAAATTTTAGATGCTAGATGTTTAGGGATGATTGGGAATAAGCAAAAAGGTGTCTAGAAGGGTCATGAGAGAAAACATGAGGGACCTATGGATTGGGTGTCATTATCCATGCTCAAGTTACCAATTTTTGTATTTTATATGACTAAAGTAGTCTTAGAGACATAATTTTTTTGGGTTTTGTTTATTGTTCTTGTGTGAACCTACCTATAAAATTTTAGATGATAGATGTTTATGGATGATTGGGAATAAAAAAAAGGAGTATATAAGGGTCATGAGAGAAAACAAGAGGGACCTATAGATTGGGTGTCATTAGCCATGCTCAAGTTACCAATTTTTGTATTTTATATGACTACACTAAGAAGAAAATCTAATTGTAAATGAGATAATTGCTATTCACAAACGAGATATGAGAAAGATCATAAAGCATGTATATTACAATGTAGAGCACTTGATTATATAGGCAAGGCAAAACAAGATGCAAGTTAAACTATACAATGTGGGATAAATCCTCACATAGGACAAAACTAGGTAAAGTCAAATGACCTAAGTAGAACCTAACAAGAATGAGTAATAAGATAATCTAAATGAAATATTTTTGCCTTGATGGTAAGTTATTAAAAAATGACCTCCCTATTTATATCTAATTATATTTTCCCTTTAAACAAATCATACATCAAATCCATGGGGATTTTGATGCGAGTTAAAAAAATATGCCATGGAAACATACAATATGAGTATTGGCCTTGGTCTATATAACACGATTGATTTTGTTTTACAAATTAGAAAAGTTATTAGGTAAATATAATATAATGTTACTATAGTTCCTATATTCTTTATACCATAATGATTTACATTAGTGTATTATGATCACATTAATACCCAATAACTTATTAGTTGTATAAGTTACACCTAAAACATTGTTCATACTACTTATAAAGTGAATATTACAAAAGTACATTAAATCTTTTATCAACTTTATTAACCATTCAACTTATAAATGTCTTCTAGTCATAATTCATTGTGTAATTACGAATCTTTTTAAAACTATAGCTAAAATGAATAAATGCATCAATTTGATTTATTGCTTGAGATCACAATTAAGTATATGGTTAGATTATGAAGTGTAATTTATATGCACTTTCCAAATCTTCAACAATATTGTATACACCCTAATGATAATGTGTAAGTAATTATACAATTGCATAGGTTAATTCATATAGATCTGATACTACTTATTAGTTCATTTAATAAGTGGTGGAACCCCTTTTTTTCTAATATCTACATTATTTTATAGATTAGATAAAATGCATATAGTAATGGGGCTTTTAACATGAGCATAATGGAAATTATTTTGTGTCCTCTAAATATCCAGTTCATGGTTGTAATATAGCTAATCATCTCACATATAACTATCATGAATTGAAGGAAACATCATTTAGTTTTACCATCATTTATCTTTATTATTTAATAATCATTAGATTTTACCTTAAATGATTAGTTTAGTGGCTAGTAAGTTGTTAGGGATTAGATTCTTAAGATAAAGTGAATGCCTAATATTTAGTAGTCCATAAAGTGGTGATACTTGTTAGTTGATACCAAAATTTATTACGTGAGATATTAGGCAATAATATGATTCAATTAATAATAAATGTTATAAGGTTGGATATAGTTAACATTAAATATCTAACTATGATATAACTGGTAGAAATAAAATATTATAATATCTTTTATTATTTATAAGTGTTTTGAGTCTATAGATAGACTAAAATTTAGTAATATACTCACAAGATGGGTAATATATCACCATGATGCTAAGATATTTTAAGACCTTAAGAATTATATTTAAACTAAATATACCTAAATCAATTTAATTATGGACTAGAACATGTGTGGTGATGTTAATATTATGCAATATGACTTATTTTCCAGTCTTAGATGAAATTTTTAAAGAATTAACATATCTAATGTCATATATAATGGTAATATAAGAAATTCATGATGAAATTATACATGAGGGAAAAATAAGGTTATGTTGATTAAGATAACATCTATTAAACACTAGTTGAGCTAGAACATCTTACATATGTATATAGTGTTAAGCTCTAACAAATAGATTTAGTAAAGGGTACTCTTTTTCCATGGAAATATATATATTTTTAGTCATGTTTGATTCTTCTGTTGATTAATGTAGAAATCAACTTCCTTTTTTCCATGTCCATTTTTTTACACTTACATACATGACTACCACCATCTTGTGCACAATGAAACCCTAGAATCATATATATATATATGATGAGAAAATTATATATATATATATATATATATATATATATATATATATATATATATATATAATTTTCTTATCAATTGATTAAAGAACATTTACCATCTATGCGTCACTGGATAAGAAGTTGAAGAGTCTCCAAAGTTTAGCCATGGACACTAGATAATTTCTTTGTTTGCATAAGCCCAAGTTTATCATGCTAAAACATTAATTCACCTATCAATTTTAGCCTCAATCCATCTTTGACATAGTTGGGCACCATGTGGTGCCTTTAGTTTTTCTCCATGCCTAACTCATCATGGGTCATGATCATGCCATATGGTGTAATCAAAGGGCCTCGAGCCTAATTATAAAGTATAATACCTCTAGGATTCTAAGTATCAGGATTCTACCACTTAATAATTCTCAATTCCTCGAGACCCTAGAGGCATTAAGGATTTTGAACCTAGTTCAAATATCTAAGCCCACAAGATTTTGAATATGCTAGGTCTTTGGGCCCCCATAAGCATTAGAGACTTATTCAATAACTCAAAATCCCCTAAGGTTATTATTCCTTCGGTTGTTTCTACATGATGGCATCATGGGACTTTGATTACTTTAAACCTATAGAAGCCCTTGATGTTTCAAGTCACCAAGATGATGCCACTTGGAAGCATCACAAAACCCTAGAGACATTAGGGGATTAGATTCTTCATTGACTCCCATTGATACCATGACTCCTTGAACCATCAGGATGATTTCGCATGACATCATTGTAGAATTTTAGAAGTCAACGAAACTTCAACTAGCTTTTAAAAGCAAAATCTACTAAGGCAAGAATTTACTAAAAAATCAAAAGCAGTAAATGGCTAAGGCAAGAAGTAAATATAATGAACAATAGACATATAAAATTGATTAAGGCACAAGATGAAGTAAAATATAGAGAATGACTTGATGAATATGGATTAAGCTATGACAAGGCTAAATACACTTGTTAATGTATTGTTACCATTAACATAACTAAAGCTAAGACTACATCCCTTAGAAAGACTCAACTAATCTATGGAGGGTTGACACACACATAAAATTATTAAAACAAGGAGGTTTTGAGGCCTAAATTGACTTCTCAACACTAAACCAATATTCCTATTGGTTTAGTTGACTAAAATAAATGTGGAGTAAGCTTAACCTAGTAAAACATCTCTTAAGGAACTACTTAATTTTTTGAGTTGATTGGTCTATTCATTACGAGATAATACTATAAGCATTGGTACCTAAACCAATATTCCTATTAGTTTAGTTGACTAAAATAAATGTGAGGTATAATTAACCTAGAAAAATGTCTCTTAAGGAGATGCTTAATTTTTTGAGCCAACTAATCTATTCATCAGGAGATAATACTTTGAGCATTAGCCCTAGGACCCATTCTATTACACCATATATAAGAGCCCAAATGATAAATTTACTAAAATTAATAAGCACATAATCAAGGTTTGGTCTTCATAATCCTCTTCTTTCATTCATTAATATTTTCAAGGCTGTTTATAGTCAAACTTAAAGGGTCACATTGCATTGTTATTCCTGTAATAATAGAGCCAAGCTTTCTTAAAATTTTGTTTTATATTAGTTTATCTTATTACAAGAAAAGTATATAGCATATAGCTTATTAAAATGTTTCAATCAAGGATCTCTTCCACAAGACATATTGTTTTACCATAATTTCATCAATATTCAGATGCTATATTCAAGCTATATTGTTATTTTGAATAACAATCCCAAAGTCATTCTATTTAAGTTCCACCCATATGTTACTGGGCTTAATCCATTAAGATATATCACAATAGAATGTAAGAAGAGACACATTGTGTATTCAATAGGATGATCATAACAAATATTTATGTAAATAAAACATGATCTTATTTCATTAGTAAAGCCATACGGCTTAAGGATCTTCCCTTACATTGACGAATCCCTTCCAAGATGATCTACATTCATTGTATATACTAATTGGTTACATCCTAGTTTATAATAGAGTTTTAATAGATAGATAACATAAATTTTCACCCATAGCTAGGTCATTACACAAAATATTAGCTTTCACAAGATTATTACAAGCAAACTAGATGCAATTAACATTATTAATGCATGATATTTCATCTATCTATTACATAAGCATGAGGCACAACTCTAGGCCTAATCTAATTAATGAAGAACAATCAATCTTCAAGAATAGTCCTTGTCCACTCTAATGAAATTTTAGGCCATTTGAAAGAGAGCTCACCTCCCAACATTTTTTTACATCATCAAGTTATTGCTCTAGGCACACTCAATCTTGAGACTCCTATCTCCAATCATTTTTACATCATGTTAATAGAAAGCATAGGTATCTAAAGCAAGGGTGCCATAACAAAAAGGAGTGATTGTGTACAAACCTAAAATCATACTCCCTAATCTTACCCAAAGAGACTCTTGATCCTAATTTCAAATTAGAAAAGCATTCAAATGAAGCTAATAATTTCATAGATAACTAGAAAGCAAGCAATCTCATCATAACATAGGCTTGTTGTTAGAATGGATAGCACAAAGATGCCTCACTTAGTTTCTTCCATCTAGTAGTCATGGGAGGGTCAAGCAATCTAAAGCCATGTCTAGCATTGGAGGGCTTAACAATTTGCTACCATGACCTTCATGGGAGGGCTAATAAATATACTACCATGTCCAACATGGGAGGGCTTAACAATATTCCACCATGAAAGGTATTGATCATAAAAGTCTACTCCATATTGTCACTACAAATATAAAACATTTCAATAACAGAGATGAAACATTCTAGTCAAGTAAAGATGAATCAAGTATCACTAAGGCCCTTAAGTGGTCAAGAACTACATGGTGGCCAATGCACATCCATGAAAAAATAGTAAAATAATCTTAATAAACCAAGTGGTCTTAATCATCATAGAATAAAATATCAATCAAATAGAAACAAAATTGATTTCATCCAAATAAAATAATCTATAAACAATTATTTGGAAGCCCACCTAATCACTCCAAAACCTCTAAGGTGCTATCCTTTATCAATCTAAAGGCTAGACTCTCTTATACAACTCTTCTTACTCATTTCCCTTCCTCCTCTTTCTCTCTTCTAATCAGTCTATTATTTTTGAATTGGAAAAAATTCCCCCTAGTGGAGAGATCCACTTATACATATATATGTCCTAAAATTTACAACCTCTCCCTCTACTTACCATACCATGCCTATTTAATGATCATTCTGTTCCATGTCCATAATGGCATAAGGAAGGTTTATAGACTTTTATTGTTTCTTCCTAGATTAACTCACCTTTTTCCACTAGGATCAAGACATAGGAAATTAATAGACAAATATACCAATCAACCACTAGATGTTCTTGACATTAGTCTACTTAGAATACAAGATATTAAGGTGAGGTGACAATAAGTCTCACTAACCATAATAAAAGTTATCCACCTAAATAACATGATAAGTCTAATAGAGATGGTGAATAACATATAGACAACTAATGAAAAATGATAGGTTCAATAAGTGTTTAAGATCAGAGGTAAGGATGCTAGTGATTTCAACATGCACGACATAGTCTCATTTCTTCATTGTCTATTCCTTGTTCCTACACAATACATGGACACATCAAATTATTCTAGCCTAATTGCTGAAGATGTAGAATTTAATCACAACAAGATCACTCAATGAATTCTAAGTAGCATACATATCAAAGAATACGATTATTCACATAGATAGCAATCACATAGTATTATACCCATGCATTTTCCAATTTAAAAATTTATAAACAATGATCCAACATCATTTAATCAACATATCAAATGGCATAAGAAGATTATTAATTAAAACATCACAAAAAGGAAATGAAAGAATTTTACTTTCATGATTAAGCAAATCAAACATGATTAGTAATTTATATGTCTCATTCTCTCAAAACATGATAAGTCTTTATATAGTCTTTTCATGCTTCACTTGGACATGATGAAAAACATAAATCTAGAGTCAAAGTTTGAATAGAGATACTATCATAGTCATAAAATATCAAATATGAGCATTGTACAAAATAGGTCCCTTACATCCCCCTCCCATTATGTAGAGTTCCTCATGGAAGTCACTGAAAGTGGTGAGGGTACCAAACCCTCAATACTGTTACATATTCTTAAGTAACTTTTGATTCATCATATTTTTCCCTCTAGACCTTGACCTAGTCCAAATCTCTACCTTGAGGGGATAATGTCTTGCATGTTGTAATCCTCATGGATCCAAAATTAAAGCTCCATTAGTTTCAACTTGCAAGGTTGTCCAATCTAATACAAGAACAATGTTAGGTACATATTGATAAAAAACTAAGACATGCAATAAATCATGAACATGAGATAAGATGGGTGGTAAGGCCAGTTGGTAGGCTATGAGTCCAAAAATATCTAAAATCTTGAATGGCCCTATAAAACAAGGTGCCAATTTTAAATCTTTTCCATAATTGATAGAGGTCTTATTGGGTCTTGCTCAAAATAACACCTTATCACCAAGATTGAAATGTTTCTCAATCCTCTTTGCATCAACATACTTATTTTATCGATCCCTAGTAACTTATAGGTGTTATCAAATATTAACTACCTATTTTTCCATGTCTTCTAACATATTAAGAATAATCACAACTCTATCCTCAAGTCAATCCCAATTCATTGGGGTTATACATGCTCTACCATGTAATGCCTAAAATGGTGTCGTCTTGATTTAACTATAATAACTATTATTTTAGGAAAATTAAAAGAGATATTGATAATTTTCCCAACAAGACTTTTGGTCTATAACATACATGTAAAGCATGTCCTCAAAAACCCAATTGACTCTCTTAGTTAGTCCAACTATCTCAGGATGGTAGGAAGTAATAAAATTGAGTTGTGTGCCTAATGCCTTCTATAAAGATGTCTAAAAGTGTGAAGTATAAATTAAATCTCTATCTAAAATAATCTTATGGGGAATCCCATGCAATCAAATTATGTCATCCAAGAAGACACTCACCACTAAGGTGGTATTGTAGGTAGTCTTCATAAGAGAAAAGTGAACTAATTTGGTTAACTTATCCACTAACCATGATCACATTATGATGATATGATGAGGTAGGCAAACCTAAAATTAAATCCATGGAGATACTATTACATTTCCATTATAGGATATCATAGGGATACAACTATCCTATTGGATGTTGATGCTTAGCCTTGACCCTCTATCATTCCAAGAAATAAGCTATAAAATGAGTAATATCATGCCTCAAACTGAACCAATAATACAATCAACTTAACTCCAAGGTGTTCTTGTTAAAGATCTCTATGTGATTAAGATAAAATCAGCTCATACAAGGCACACACTACATGAACATAGATACACCCTTTATGGCATAAAAGGTTATATGGCTCAAGAGAATAGACTTCAAGTTTACCTTTTATATTCAAACCAAAATCTAATCGCTATCACACTTCCTTGTAGAGGCTATCCTCAAGAATCTACTAGAAAATAGGACTTCATAAGTCTATACATAAGTTCATTATTACTAACTTGTGATGCCTCCTACGTAAGGCATCGGTAACCATGTTTTCCTTCCCTTTGACATATAGAAACTTGTAATCATATTCACACAACAATTCTATCCAATACCTTTGACATGCATTAAAGTTAGGATTATTTATTATGTTTTAAACTCAAGTTGTTTTATTTTTTTTTAAAAAGTGATAAACCCACAAGAAGTGTTTATATATTAGACAAGCATGAATGATAGATAAAAATTTCAAATCATGTGTGGGGCATTTAATGTATAGTTTTTGAGTATTCAAGACTCATATGATATGAATCTACCCTCTTTCATGAGTATAGCTCCTAAACCTACCTTGAATGCATCAATACAAATGAAGAACTATGTTGTAGGTTAGGTATAGCTAAAATAAGAACACTAGTGAGTTTCTCCTTTAGAAACTAAAAGGATTCCTCACACTCTACTGACCATAAAAACTTTGTTCACTTCCTTTGAATTAAAGTAATGTAATTCATAATGTGAGAAAGTTCTCCACAATGATCAATAACAACTTGCTAAACCCATGAAGCTATGAACCTATGCTATGTTTATAGGCATTAGCCATTCCATAATGGCATTAATCTTAAAAGGGTCCACTAAAATACATTACCCTAAGATGATGTTCCTGAGGTATTACACTTATAATTGTGCAAAAACACACTTCTCCAGTTTTTAAATAATTGATTCTCTCACAAAACTTGTAGGACTTGTCTTAAATGGTCTTCATATTTTTCCTCATTTCGTGAATAGATCACGATGTCATCAAGAAATATCAACATGAAATAGTGCAAGTAAATACAAGACACTTCATTCATGAGGCTCATGAATTTTTCTATGGCTTTAGTCAAACCAAATAGTATAATAATAAACTCATAATTCCCATATCATGTTTAGAATGTAGTTTTGTGAATATATGCCTCTATAATGTCTAAATAATGGTATTCATATTTCAAGTCTATCTAGGAGAACACCTTAGATCCATGAATTTAATCAAATAAATCATCAATCCTAGGTAATGGATAATGATATTTAATCATTACCTTATTCAACTGGTGATAATCAATGCACAAATGAAAGGATTCATCTTTATTCCTCATGAAGATTACTAGTGCTCCCTATGGGGACACATTGGGATGAATTAAGACCTTCTCTAAGAGTTTCTCAAGATGCATATTGAGTTAACACAACTCTAGTGTGATTATATGATATGGTTATTTTGAGATGGGTTCATCCCATGACACAAGGTTAATCTAGAAGTCAATCTCTCTTGGAGGGGCATATCGGGCAAACCATTTGGAAACACATTAGGGAAATACCAAAGAAAAGGATGGTCATATAGAGAAAGATTATCTAAATCCTTTTAAATATCACTCACCATGTTATAAGACATATGACAACCCTTTTGCATGCTCTGCTTGAGTTGTATTGTAGAAATCATGCAAAGATAAATGGGTCTTTTGACCTTAGATATCACCCTAGGAGTCCCAAGGTCATCAAAACATTTGATAAACTTGTCATGGAAATACAACTTGGATTTATGATCCATAAGCCAATCCATTCCTAAGACAACCCCATAGGTGCCTAAGGGTATAATACATAAATCCACCATGGTTGAAAAGACACCAAGGTCTAAAACACAACTTCTCACCAAGTAGCTAACAAACATCTTAGCCCCTGTGGCCAACTCTATTGTTAACTCTCCAACTACTTAGTAGACACCAACTCATAATGGTCTATGATAAAATGGTAAATAAAGGAGGCTAAAGCTCTAGAGTCAAACAATATTGAGATATAAACTCTTTTAATCATACATGTGGTCTTAATGACCATTTACTGGTGCTCCCCTTGGTGGTCATCTATTGCTACATAGATCCTATGTCCTTGACCCACATCACCCACTATTTTCTTTGACATCAGAGACTTATACTTATTAATAGATAATGGTCCTAGATGGCAATCACATGAAAAGTGATTAAGGGATCCACATGTAAAACACACACCTCTACACTGGTCTCACCTTAAGGGGGTTCCATCTTATCTTTGACTGACTGATACTATTGACCTTGATGGTCTTACCTACATTAAATACTTAGTATGTGTAGGTATAATTTTTTTATAGTCATAATGTTTATCATCACTCCACCCATAGTAAGCTTAACCTATAAAATATCTCTTAAGGAGCTTTTCAATTTTGTGAGTAGACTGGTCTATTTATTAGGAGATAATACTTGGAGCATTGGCACTTAGATCCATTCCATGACAACACAAATAAGATGCCAATGATAAATTTACTAAAATGGTCATATAATCATGGGTTGGTCTTCAAAATACTCTTCTTTCATTAATTAATCCTTACAAGGATGTCTATAGTCAAAATTAAAGGGTTGCATTGCATTATTATTCCTATAACAATAGAAGCAAGCTATGTTAACATTCTCTTTTATATTAATTTGTCTCATTATAAGCAAAGTCTGTAGTAGATAACTTACTCAAATGTGTCAATCAAGGATATCTTCTACAAGACATATTTTTACTAGAATTTCATCAGTATTATGATGTTACAATCAAGCTATATTTTTATTTTCATTAACAATCACATAGTCATTCCATTTAAGTTCCACCCATACATTATTGGGCTTAATCTATTAAGATAGTCCACAACAAAATATAAGAGTAGACACATTATGTATTCAATAGGCTCATCATAATAGAGGTTTATACAAGTAAAACACATTGGTATTTCATTAGTAAAGCCATATAACCTAAAGAGATTCCATTACATTGGTGAATCCCTTCTAAGAGGATATACATTTAGAGTATATACCAACTAGTCACATATTAATTTATAATAAAGTTTTAATAGATAGATAACCAATCGTTTTGCCTCATATCTTTTTCATTACCCAAAAGACTATATTTCATAAGAATATTACAAGAAGACTAGTTATAATTAACATTGTTAATACATGAGATTTCATCTTTCTATTACATAAACATGAGGCACATCTCTAGGCCTAATTCTATTACTGGATAACAATCGGTCTTCAACAATGGTCCTTGTCTACTGTAATGTAATTTTAGGCAATTTTAAGGAGAGCTCACCTCCCAACCTTTTTGACATCACCAAGTTATTTCTTTAGGCACCCTTGTTGAGTGTGGATCCTTTTGGGGCTATCACATGACCATGGGGATATATTTTTAGGGCCTAGAGAGCTCTATAAATGTGGGGAGCATAGTTTTCCCTACTCCACATTTTGTGGAACCTTGCTTCACATGTGATTGGAATATTATTTATATTTTATAATTTTTATGTTTTCATATTTTGTGGAATTAGTTGTTAGATGCATTTTTCCCATGTTGACTACCTTGATCTTAGGGAGCTAGTTGTTTATTGGAAAAGGGGATGCCTTCGTTGTTTCAAGGAATTGGTCATTATCACATGTTTTTGGAAAATGTGCCTTAAAAAGTGGAGACTCTATCTTGGCATGTTCCTTCTTGGATGGGATTTTGGATGAGCTTGATGAGGTGGAACTAATGTGTCCTTAGTGAATGATGATTATCTTGGATAAACATGGCACAATTTCTCCTCCTATGGATTTTCCTTCATTTTCTATATATACAGGTGTAGTGTGGCATTTAGAGGTCGATGGTTTTATTTGCAAGGTATGGCTTTGAGGTTCAGAGTCAAAGTGCAGATGTTTTTTTAAAGTGTAGGTGTTTATTATAGGGTGTGGTATAATAGCTTGTGAGATACAGTAAAGTGCAGGTGTAGGTGAAAGTGCAACATTTATTTGTGTAACATTTTCTACAATATATTTTTCTATCTTTGTGAGAGTTCATTGTAATCTTGTTTTTTATATTACAATCTTATTTGAGGACTTTCTTGGTGGATGTAGCCCAGATAGGGTAAACCATGGTAGATCTATGTTGTGTGTGTTTTTATCTTAATCTCTTTATTTATGTTTTCATAATATCTATGATTTGAAGAATGTTTTTGTGATGCATGCTATTGCATAATTTAGATCTGATTTATGGTCATATTAAATCTAGTTTAAAGTTTTAAATTCCTAACAACTAGTATCAGTGCCATTGGTTATGTGTTTTGTTGAAATGGTAAATCATAGGAAGGCTATTAGCTTGAGTGGGAGCTATGGGATAAGAGATAAAATTTAGGGTTGAAAATTTTGATGGTAATCATTTTAGTTTGTGGAAAATGTAGATGGAAGATTACCTATATCAAAATGAGCTACATCTTCCCTTGGAGGGGAAAGTAGAACAACTTATAAGTATGAGTGATATAGATTGGTCATTACTTGATAGAAAGGCATTAGAATCCATTTGGTTATGCCTTGAATCTTATGTTGCATTTAATATTTATAATGAGAAAACCATAAAATATCTCATGGATAAACTTTGGAAGTTAGATGAGAAACCCTCCACTTCTAATAAAAATTTTCTTATGAAAAGATTATTTAACATGAAAATGTTTGAGAATGGTTCTATTGCTAGTCATCTAAATAATTTTAATACGGTTGTAAGTATAATCAATTTAGTTGGAATTAAGTTTGATGATGAATTTAGAGCTTTCTAATCTTATGTTTTTTTCCTGATAGTTTGGATAGTTTGGTTATGGTTGTGAGTAATGCAGTCCCTGCCAAGGGAAGCTTGAATTTTGAGAATGTTATAGTTGTGATTCTTAGCGAGGAGATATGAAGGATAATCAATAGTGAATCATATTAAGGTAATGATTTATCCATTGATACTAGAGGGAGGCAAAAATATAAGATAAAAATCAATCATAGAAATTCAAAAGGTAGATCTAAGTCCAGATCTAGATACAAGATGATATGCTAACAGGATGGGAAGAGTGGACACTCAAAGAAGGATTATTGGTCATTTAAGATAAGAATGCCAACAAGGAGGAAATGAATGAGGTAAATGTGACATTAGGTAAATCATGTCAAGATGCCTTAATTATTTCTATGGATAGTTTTTCTAAGTCTTATGTATTAGATTTAGGGGATTCTTTTTATGCCACCCCACATATGCATTATTTTACAGATTATGTTCAAGAGAATTTAGGACATGTTTATTTTGGTGATGATGAACCATGTGAGATAGTAGGGAAAGGATTTTTTTAGGTTAAGATGAATGGGAACACATGGATCCTTAATGATGTTAGACATGTGCCTATGTTGAGATGGAATTTGGTTTCAGTGGGGCAATTAGGTAGTGAGGGATGTTTGGTAATGTTTACTGTAGATTCTTGGAAAGTTACCAAAGATTCTCTTGTGGTTGTAAGAGGTAAGAAATTTGGTACTTTATATTTGAATAGTAGTATTGATTCTATTTATTTAGTTACTACAGATGGAGATTCAACTATGTGGCACTACAAGCTCGATCATATGAGCCATAAGGGCATGGGGATATTAAAAGACAACTTGGCTAGATTAAAAGACATAGATCTAGACTTTTGTAATAATTATGTATATGGGAAATAGAAGTGGGTTAAGTTCATAAAGGTTAGACCCATAAAGAAAGATCACAAGTTAGAGTTGGTACACTCAAATGTATAGAGACCAGCTCAGGTATCTTTTATTGGTAGATCTAATTATTATTTTTACCTTTATTGATGATACAATTAGGAAATTTTGGGGTTTACTATATTTAAAATAAATATGATGTATTTGACACTTTTAAGAAGTGAAAAGCCTTGGTTGATAATTAAAAAGGTCTCAAGTTGAAATGTCTCAGATCAAATAATGGAGGTGAGTATTGTAGTAATGCTTTCTTTGATTATTGTTCTAACAATGGAATCTGTAGGTAAAGGATGGTTCCAAGAACTCCATAGCATAATGAGGTATCTAAAAGGATGAATAGAATAATAATGGAATGTGATAGGATCATGAGGTTACATATAGGGTTATTGTTATAGTTTTTTGGCAAAAGTAGTTATCACGGTAGTATATTTGATTAACAGAGGACCTTCTATGCCTTTGGATGGAGGCATTCCTAAACAAGCTTTGTCTAGTAAGAATGTTGATTATTATTTTTAGAGTCTTTATATGTGAGGCTTTTGCTCTCATTAAGAAAGAGGATAGGACCAAGTTAGAGGCTAAATACAAAGAAAAGCACATTTGTCGGTTATGATGAGGATGACTTTGGTTTCCATTTATGAGACATTAAAGATAAAAAAATATTTTAGTCTATAGATGTAGTCTTGATGAAAAAGTCATGTATAAGAATTAGTTTCATGAACATGAATATGAATAGAAAGAGTACATAGTATTGGATGACATTGTGGATGGAAATGTATCTAATGAATCAGTTCAAGAAACTTCTACACAAAGACCCTAAAATCCTATGGTAAGAAGGTCTTCTAAGGTAAGAAGAGCACCTAAATGTTTTTCTCCTTCTTTGAATTATTCATTACTCAATGATAATGGATAACTAGAGTGTTATGAGGAAGCAATGCAAGTAGATGCCAAGTTGAAGTGGGAGAAAGACATGGCTAAAGAGCATAGATCTCTCATGGAAAACCAAACATGGGATATGGTAAGGCTACCCAAGGACAAGAGTGTATTTCCAAACAAGTGGGTCTTTAGAACTAAAAAAGAGGATGAAGGGAGAAAAATGTATAAGGCCAGGATGGTGGTCAAGGGGTTTGCACAAAAATCAAGTATTCATTTTGATGAGATTTTCTCTCTTGTTTTAAAAAATGACTTCCATTAAGACTATTCTTGGTTTAGTTGTAGTTGAAGATTTACACTTAAAATAGTTAGATGTGAAAACTACTTTTCTTCATGGTGATTTGGATGAAGAGTTGTATATGAAGTAGCCATATAGATATGAGGTCAAAGGGAATGAGAATCATGTGTGCATACTAAAGAAGAGATTGTATGGCATGAAAAAAGCTCCATGGCAATGATATAAGAAATTTGACTATTTTATGTTAGAAAAAAGAATATCAAAGGTGTCATTCTAACCATTACATGTACATCAAATATTTTGATGATGGTTCCTTTATTATATTATGCTTGTATGTCAGTGACATGTTAGATGTAGGAAAGAACATACAACATATTCATATGCTCAAGAAATAGCTTAGTGACTCTTTTTTTATGAAGGATTTGGGTGCAACAAAGCAAATATTTAATATGAGGATTTTTTGTGATAAGGAGAGAAAGTTGATCTTATCCCAATAAGAGTATGTGAATAAAGTCTTGGAAAGATTTAGCATGTTGGATGCTAAATCTATTGGTATTCCTTTGGCAGGCCACTTTAGATTATAAAAGAGTAGTGTCCCCAAGATGAAAGTTAAAAAGCTTAAGATGTCCAAGGTACCTTACTCATCATTAATTGGTATCTTGATGTATGCCATGGTTTGTACTAGGCTAGATATTGCCCAAGTAGTGGGAGTTGTGAGCAGGTATATGAGTGATCCTGGTAATGAGCATTGGCAAGTAGTGAAACGGATTCTTTGGTATTTGACAGGAACCATGGATGTTGCATTATGTTATGGTGGATCAGGTACCACTTTGCATGGTTATGTGGACTCAGATATGGTAGGGGATATTGATAGTAGGATAAGTATGATAGGTTATATATTTACTATTAGAGATACAGTGGTTAGTTGGATTTCTAGGATACAGAAGGTTATGGCTTTCTCAACCACATAGGCAAAGTATGTTTGCTACCACAAAGGCTAATAAGGAGATGATTTGGTCACATGAGTTATTTTGATAGTTTGGGCATTACTAAGAAGTTGGGATACTATATAGTGATAGTCAGAGTGTTATTCATTTGGAAAATAACTCCACTTTCCACTCAAGGATGAAACACATTTAGTTATGTTATCATTTCATCAAGATAACTTTGGAGGATAACTTAGTGAAGATATGAGAAGATTCATACTAGCTAGAATCTTGTGGATATGATGACCAAGGTATTCACATTGGAAAAAGTTGAGACTATGTTTAGATTTGGTTGGCCTTAGTGGTCATAGAGCAGTGATAGATTTTGTTTAGGAGAAATGGTCTTCAAGTGGGAGATTGTTGAGTGTGGATCCCTTTGGGGCTATCACATGACCATGGGGATATATTTTTGGAGCATAGAGATTTCCACAAGTATGGGAAGAAATAATTTTTTGCTACTCCACATTTTGTGGAACCTTGCTCCACATGTGAGTGGAATATTCTTTATATTTTCTAATTTCTATGTTTCCATATTTTGTGGAGTTTAGTTGTTAGATGCCTTTGTCCCATGTTGACTTCCTTTATCTTAGGGAGCTAGTTGTTTATTGGAAATGGGATGCCTTCCTTGTTTCAAGGAGTTGGTTATGATCACATGTTTTTGGAAAATGTGCCTTAAAAGGTGGAGACTCTATCTTGGCATGTTCTTTCTTGGATGGGATTTTGGATGAGCTTGATGAGTTGGAACTGAGGTGTCCTTAGTGGATGATGCTTATCTTGGATAATCATGTTGTAATTTCTCATCATTTTGTCGATTTTCCTTCATTTTCTATATATATATAGGTGTGGTGTGGCCTTTAGAGGTTGATGGTTTTATTTGTAAGGTGTGGCTTTGAGTTTCAAAGTCAAAGTGTTTCAAAGTATAGGTGTTTATTATAGGGTGTGGTATAACAACTTTTGAGATAAAGTACAGGTGTAAGTGAAAGTGCAACATTTATTTGTGTGACATTTTCTATAAGATATTTTTATATCTTTGTGAGAGTTCATTATAATCTTATTTTTTAGATTGCAATTTTATTTGAGGACTTTCTTGGTGGATGTAGCCCACATTGGATGAACCATGATAGATCTATGTTGTGTATGTTTTTATCTTATTCTCTCCATTTATGCTTTCATAATATCTATGATTTGAGGAATGTTTCTATGATGCATGCTATTGCATAATTTAGATCTAATTTATGGTCATATTAAATCTAGTTTAAAATTTTAAATTCTCAACAACCCTGAGTGTGAGACTCCCATATCCAATTATGTTTACATCATGATAAGGTCAAGCATATGTATCTAAGGCAAGAGTGCCATAACAGAAGGAAGGGACTATGTATAAACCTAGATCCCTACTCTTAGTTCTTACCTAAGGAGACTCCCAATCCCAATTTAAAATCAAACAAGCTTTCAAAGGAAGCTAAGAATTTCATAGATATAACCAAAAATCAAATAATCACATTATAACATAGGCTTGCTATTAGAATGGATAACACAAGGATGCCTCACTCAGTTGCTTCCATCTAGTAGTCATGGGAGGGTCAAGCAATCTACCACCATGCCTAGCATGGGAGGGCTTAAAAATCTTCCACCATGACCTTCATGGGAGGGTTAAGCAATTTTTCTCTATGCCCAATAAGGGAGGGATTAATAATCTACCACCATGAAAGGTATTACTCATAGAAGGTCACTTCATATTGTCAATATAACTATAAAACATTTCAATATTAGATAAAACATTCCAGTCAAACAAAGAGGAAAAAATTATCACCAAGGCCCTTAAGTGGGCAAGAATTACATGTCATCTAATTTACATCAATGGAAAATACAATAAAATGTACAAAATGAACCAAGTGGTTTTATTCATCATAAAATAATAGATCATTTAAATAAAAACAAAACTATTTTCATCCAAAGAAAATAAGTGAAAAATAATTATTTGGAATCCCTCATACCGACTCCAAGACCTTTGGTGCATTATAGTCATACAATTTAAAGTCTTGACTCTCTCAACCTACTCTTCTTACTCACTTCCATTCCTCCTCTTTTTATTTTCTACTTAATCTATTATTTTTGAATTTGAAAAAAGTTCCCCTAGTAGAGAGATCCACTTCTACATATAGACATCTTATAATTGACCAACCGCCCCCTCTAATTACCAATCCATGACTATTTAATGCACATTATTTTACATGTCCATAATGGCATAGGGTATCTATATAGAATTCTAAGATTACTTCTTAGACTAGCCTTTTCCCACTAGGCTCAAGATAGGTAATTAATAGACAGATCTGCCAATTACTGATTAGATGTTCTAGACATTTATATACATAGGATATAAGATATTAAATGAGGAGACAATAAGTTTCACCAACCATAGTAAAATTTGGCCATATAAATAGCATGACAAGTCTAAAATAAAGGGCCAATAACATATAGACAACTAATGAAAAAGGACAAGTTCAAGAAGTGTTTAAGGTTAGAGGTAAGATTACTAGTGATATAACCATGCACTATGTAGTCTCATTCCTTCATTGGCCATTCCCTTTTCCTGCACACTTGATGCACACATAAAATTCCTCTATCTTGTTAGCTGAAGATACAAAATTTAATCAAAATAGGATCACTCAATGAATTCAAATAAGTCTACATATCAAGGAATATGTTCTTTCACATAGATAATAATCACATAACATTGTACACATGCATTTTAAAATTTACAAGTTTATAAGAAATGATCCAACATAATTTAATCAACATATCACATGCCATAATTAGATTCTTAATTATAACATCACATAAAGTAAATTCAAGAATTTTAATTTCATAATTAAGTAAATAAAACTTGATTAGTAATAAGACTTTCTCATGGTCTCAAAACATGATAAGTTGATCTTTTTTGTCATAAAACAATAGATCAATCAAATAGAAACACAACTGATTTCATCCAAAGAAAATAAATTTTAAACAAGTATTTTGAATCCCACCTATTGAATCCAAAACCTTTGGGGTGCTATCTTCATGTAGTTTAAAGGTTAGACACTTTTAACAAAATCTTCCTACTCACTTCCCTTCCTCCTCTTTCTCTCTTATACTTAATCTATTAATTTTGAATTGGAAAAAAGTTCCCCTAGTGGAGAGCTCTACTTCTACATATAGACATCCTATAATCAACCCACCCCTTTCCCACTCTTACCATCCCATGCCTCTTTAATGAGCATTATTTTCCATTTCCATAATGGCATAGGGCCAATTGTTTCCTAGACTAACTCATTTTTACACTAAGATCAATATATAGATAATTAATAGACAAATTTTCCAATGCCCCACAAGATGTTCTAGATGTTTATCTACTCAGGATGAAAGATCTTAAACTAAGGAGATAATAAGTTTTACCAACTACAGTAACATTTGGCTACATAAATAGTATGTTAAGTCCAAAAGAGAGGGAGAATAAAATCTAGACAACCAACAAAAAAAGATAGGTTCAAGAAGAGTTTAAGGTCAGATGTAAGGTTGTGAGTGATAAACATGCATCAGTGTAGTCTCATTCCTTCATTGGCCATTCCTTTGATGCACACATAAAATTCCTCTAGCCTAATAGCTAAACCTTCAAAATTTAATCACAATAGGAGCACTAAATTAATTATAAGTAGTATTCATATCAAGGAATATGATCATTCACATAAATATCAATCACATAGCATTGTACACATGCATTTTATAATTTACAATTTTATATGCAAAGATACAACATCATTTAATCAACATATGACATGGCATAATTAGATTCTTAATTTCAAGATCACGTTAAAGAAATACACACATTTTAATTTCATAATCAAGTAAAAAAAACATGATTAGTAATAGGTATTTTTTATGGTCTCAAAACATGACAAGTCTCCATATAGTCTATACATGCCTCAGCTAGATGTGACAAAAAACATAAATCTAGAGTCAAATTTTGAATAGCAATACTCTCATAGTCATTGAATGTCGAAGATGAAAACTATATAAAATAGGGGCCTTATACTTTTGACTTGTTTTTTGTGGAATGTAAAGGATAGGAATCAATTAAATAAAGTAAATTTTTGTACTTCAATGAGGATGCTATTACAAATAAATTAACATCATTCATAGAACCTTGTTTTGCATTTAAACCTAATAAGGGTTTAATTTATTAATTTTATCTTGGTCATGTTTATCTAAGAACACACAATTATTCCATGTATTAATTCTTGTGCAAACCTAAAGAATGTGAGTAATTAATTTCTTGATAATTTGAGATGTGGGCATTAATATTATATTTGACACTTAAGTCCTATGAGATCTTATGTATGTTTGTTTGATATAAATCCTTATATGATATCTTATAACATTATCATAAGTGATATGGGACATTTATGGGTACATTATCACACATGTTTTATGCTTCAATTAGATTCATTATACGAAACTATTTCTAAAATTTCTAAACTTGTGATCATTGGCAACAATAATGAATTTTTAGGTATTTGATAAATTTTAGAAGATAATCCATTTTGGATATCATCATTGGTGATAAATTTATATAAGTGATGTTGGGACATGATCAATTGTTATATCATGTTTTGAGCTAATAATTTTTTATTAAACTTGAGTATTGAATTTAGAAATTAATCTCATCTTAGGATTAAAAAATTATTAGATTATAAAAACTAAACCTTGTTGATGCTAATCATTTTTGACACAAACACACATTTGGGAATCATATATTTGATGATGAAATATAGTTTTGGTATTCAAATTATATTTTTATGTCATGCCTTGGATTGGCAACATGATTCATGCATAATATATGTAGACCCTTTTTTGGAATTAGATTTAGGACCAAATAAATATGTTTAAATTAAGTCCACTGTAATAGTGATGGGTTAAGAAACTATGAGATCATTGAATAATATAAAATTAGGTTATATTTTTCATCTAGGTCATTAATTTTCTATAGCTACTAAAATTAGAATGCATATGCCAAAATATTATACTACATGGAGAAATATGCAAAACTATTATACTGTGTGGATTCATATGCCAAACTATTCTACTATATGGAACAATATGCCAAATTATTTTAGTACACAATGGGGTATATTTAATTGTTTCTACTTCTCAGATTCTCTCTACACTATCAATTTCCTATAACTAGCACTTTTTTGGAAGATAAGGGCCATTATCAATGGATGAAAGGAGTGAAAGGGTTCCTTAAGGCCCCATGGTTAGATGAAAATTTATCCAATGATGTTTTCCCTCTTCTATCATCTATTTAGTCTTTAAAAACAATGATGGATTGCACAAATATAGTGGATTTCATTGTGAAGACTCTTTCACACTCTATGTACCCAGGGAGATGACATATTAATGTATATGGGTTGATGGAATTAATGACATATGACACACAACCCCCTTAGTTAGTTATATAGGTCTAATATATTAATTTAAATGAGTAACTTTTGGAATCAATACATTTGCTAATGGTCGGCCCACATTAGGATTAGGAAGTTACCCATCCAATGTTACTTATTAGATGTATATATAAGAGATGAACATCATTATAAATGATATAAATCAAGTAAATGTTGAGTCTTCTAGTTTTTAGAATGATATTTGAAGTCTCTCCCTCGAATTGGAATTATATAATTATTCCTTCCTAAGGGAATATTGTATGGTGTTTCCCTACCATAAGGATAATTATTCTATTTCTTTATATATTGAATATTTGGGCATATTGGCCCACCAATAGCTATTATGTTTTGTTGTTGTACATTATATTCTACATATTTTAATTATTATAAATGTGGATCATAAAAATTGATATTAGAGCATTAAATTAGGAAAATATTGTAGGAAAAACCTTAAGTTTGGATAATCTCTTATATATTGTAACATGTTGAAAATATTTCTACAATTTCTTTTGGTGTTGAATAATATTTCAAGGAATTCATAGTAAAAAATTTGAGATTTTATGATTATTTTGAGGGAATTATTATTATTTTAGGGTTTATAATAAATTAAAAATATCTATCAACATTTAAGGTATTATTCTATGAGTTTTTTTACTAATTTGATATCAGGATACAATAAAAAAAATTGGAATCTTTTGACACATTTTGTATGTGTTATCTTAATTTTATGATTTTTCATAGATTTGTTCTACATGCCAAAATTTTATATTTTTTCACAAAATTTTTATTAAATTTGAAATTTCATATAAGGAAGCTACAACCAAAATTTTGGACTATTTAGATCAGTTTTGCATGAATTATAGAAATTTTAAGGTTTTTAATTAACCTTAGTTTTTTTGTGGATCATGAAGTTACAAGTATTTTTAGGGGAGGATGATATTGATGCTAGATAATGGTGGTTGTTTTTTAACTAGTAGAATTTTTGAATAATTTGGTGGAAAAAATGTTTGTCACATTTTTTTAATGGTCCTATATCACTTTGGTGGTGTAAGCTAGGAGTGAAATGATCGAATTCTTTGTGGGAAGAAATGGAACAAATTATCCAACATCAGTGGGAAAAATATGCTCAAGATGATGAAAATAAAGAAGAAGAGAACCAAAAAAATGATGATGATAATGACAAAGATATTGATGATAATGAAGATGTAAAAAAATATGAAGAAACTAATGAAAATTATGACAATGAGGAGGAACATGAAAATGATGATGAAGAAAAAGAAATAGAGTATAATGACAAGGAGGATATAAATGGTGTAGAAGGAGAGGTAGAGGATCTCAAAGAGAAATAAGGATTGGATGATTAGGGTTCAAAGAATTTGGCTCCAAAAAAATTAGTCATTTTTTTAGTTTCTTAGATGCATTCAAAGGAATAAGGTCATTATGTCCATAAACCCTAGTAGCAAGTATAACTCATAAATATTGATGTTTGTCAAAATTAATATGTTCAAACAAATAATATCAAGGAAGTTAAAGTAGATGGTAATAATTTTTTGAGTTTTTTAATATTTTAAGCACACTATGGACAAATATGCTTTGCATTCATATTTTTATGCTTTGAATATGGTTTTTGGTTATCCTTGTTTACAAATGTTGGGAACAATAAATATTAATGTGTATAAGCATTTCATAAAGCTTTGGTACAAGAAAAGGAAGGTTAATTTATAGGATATCATAGTTAGAAAGGCACAAAGAATATTCAAGGTAGAGCATGAGGATGGGATTGAAGTAAGTGATAAAGAGCATGAGGAATATTCAAATGATGACATAGATGAAGAAAAAATACAAGAAAAAAATAACACTTCATCTACTTGAGAGATAAAGGAACCACCAAAGGAAAAGGTGGAAGAGAGAGAATAAAAGGTTAATAAGGTCAATAGACACTCACATAATCATGAGTGGTAAAAGTCATGGATATATGTTAGGGAGTGTCATAACAATAATAACTTTTACTATACAAGAATTCAGAGTACCAATCACTATAAATACATAAAGAATTAGTGAAACAATCACTATGGACACACAAACAATCAGTGGAACAATCACTATGGATAAACATAGAATCCAATTAGATTAAAACAATAGAACTTGGAGCATGAAATCAATGGGGAAACAAATATGACTATGCATGAAATAATAACTACTATGGTCATGCATGGAATAAGAGTAGTGCAATAGAATATGGTATATATAATCAAATGAGGAATAATTATGCATGGAAACCAAGGTGGTATAGTTATGATCACAAATGGAATAATCATATCACAATATAATTTGGAAAAAATGTTGGAGAGACATCACCTACCAATATCACATGTAGATGGTTGGATGATCGAGCTTGGAGATAGGTGTGCAATGATTTAAAACACAATCATTATTTGGTTTCTTATTATGCTTTTGGGATGAAACATGTCAAGGAGGGAAGTAATGCTATGTAATTATGGATATGATATATTAATGTATATGGGTTGATGGAGATGATGACATGTGGCATACATCCCTCTTAGTTAGTTATATGGATCTAATATATTAGGATAAATGAGTAATGTGTGGAATTAATACATTGGGTAATGCTCAACCTACATTTGGATTAGGAGGTTACCCATACATTTTTAGTTATTATATGTCTATATATATGGATCAATATCATTGTAAAGGATATCAATCAATACTTTTTGAGTCTTCTCTTTATTATAAGGATATTGGAGGTCTCCCCCTCAAAGTGGAATCATGGAGTTGTCCCTTCCTAAAGGAGTATTGTATAGTATTTCCCTACCATAAGGTTAACACCATACAATAATCCTTAAGGAAAGAATAACTCCATGATTATATTTTGAGGGGGAGATCTCAAATATCCTTATAACAAATAGAAGACTCAACACTTGATTGATATATTTTACATTGATATTTCTCTTCTATTTATAGACATCTAATAGCTAATAATTGATAGGTAACCTCTTAATCTCAATGTAAGTCAACCATTACCAAATGTATTAATTCCAAAAGTTACTCATTTATCATAATATATTAGACTCATATAAATAAGGGGGATGTGTGTTATTAACTTGCATTATTCTAGGGTACTTGTGTATTTTTTACTATTGATTCATATTAGACTCTTATTGGCATGTGTTTTTTGCATTATGGGCCCTTTTTCTTCCCCTTAATATGGTTTTCTCTCTCATCCCTATTTTTATCTATATTCTTCCTAATTTTTATATTTTTTGTGTTTTTATAGGACTGTAGAAATACAATGTGGTTGACCAAGAACGTACTATAAGGCATTGGTCTGACTAGGAATATAGTATGTTCTAACTAATTTACTTTGTGTGGGTCTTTTGACCCTTCCTTTGGGTCTCTTGTGCCTTGTATTTATCTTTTATTAGATTTTCATAACTATTTTATATTGGGTTACATGTTAATAGGGCCCTAATTTTAATTTTATAAATTTCTAAATACACATGTATTAATGCATATAAGACATGAGATGCAAGTGAAAATTGAATTCCAAGGTTAAGAGTGATAACTAAAAGTATAAAATTTATTAAAAGTGAATAATTTAAATGTTTAGAGAATAATTTAATTCAATAAATAATTATTTATATTTCATTGTACCATTTATTCATGCTACTGAAAATTCATATAAAGATTAGGGCTTGCATCCATGATTACTCATTGAAGTGTGTTGAGAATTGTTTTCTAAATTGTTCGTGCACATGGAATTGATAATAATGGAGGGAGAATAGATGTACCTTAATGACTCACTCAATTTAAAGGTTTTTAAAGGTTTTGTGAGATTAAAATTCTAATATATAACTTAAAATAATAAATTGAACAAAGTTCAATATATATTTAAACAACCTTTTAAACAAATAAACATATGGGACAAATCCTTATGGGTAGAAATAAGAAAATATATATAATTTGATTTTTTAAAATAATGGTATTAAATTTTAAAATGTTAAGGAAATTCATGATTTAAATTCCCATTGACATATTTAAGATTTTAGATAAATAATGTAACGCCCATCCTATCTTCATCCTGGATTAAGCACATGTTTAAGTATTAATTAGGGTTGGACCCATTGATATGATATATATTCCCGATTTTTATCATGATTTAACTTAGATAGCCTTTGGTGATATTATATTGGATTACAGAAGAAGATGTATTTATTATTGTAAAAAAAAGCATTTGATTAGTATGTTTTTGTATCCTCATACCATAGAGATACCATGCTGAGTTTGGTGCATGTACATGAAATAATCATTTCTAAATGAGTAGTATCTTATTCATACATAAAATATGACATTTTAGATGCTTAATTCTAGATTTTTATATTAAATTAGTCTTGTAACTTAAAAAATGTGGATCAAGTGTTATCTTTTGAGTTATTTAGACTTGTTATGATTTCTCATGTGGTTGATATGAAAATATGGATGAATAGATTATAATGGCTTAGTTTTTTAATTTATTTATTTAGCTTGAATGTGTGATTTATTGGTCATTACTAGACGTCCAAATGAATTGTATTTGAGTTGTATTTATACTAGTTATTTTGAAATAATCCTCATGGAAAGGTTTTATACATTCTTAGGCCAACTTGTACACTTTGAAATATTTGAAAATTTTAATGTTTGTAAGGTAAGGGAACTTGCATTGGAGTAAGGACAATTACATTGACACTATTATCCTACCATGAATGTAATTGTTTGATAGAAATGAAAGTTATTGATGTTTTATAACTAACTGTGAAGGATATGTATCAAATTTTAGGCCTTTTATGGTTACAAGTGATCTATATAATCAGAGTTGGACTAAGAAGTAATTAGATTTAGTGATGTGATGAGTGTGAGACTTTTGAAAATAAATATTTTGGGGGAATAATCTATTCAAGAGTTAAATAAATTATTCATAAAATTATTCTAATTAAATAATTTAGTTTTTGATATTCTATTATAGTGTTGAATTAAGAAAATACTAAATATATAAATTATAATGCTAAAAAATATTTTTATTTCATAATCATGAAGATGAAATAGTAATAAGCTTATGTAATGATATATAGATAGATCTAAGATGTACAATGGTGGAAATAGGTTGTTTGATGTTAAGTACCTAGACATCATATTCCCAAAATATTATTTCTATCTGCTTGGACACTTGCATCACCCTGTGGACTCTTACATTGATGCTACTATTAGAATCCCAATGCAAATATCCTATACATAATTTTCACTATATTAAGATGTTTGCATAAGGAGCCAAATATTTGCATTGGGATCTTTCACATAGGATGTTAATGACTATTTATAAGTAAAACCCTAACTCTCCACCTTATATTATGTTACCTTATCAAAAATGGGTTACTAAGATCACAGTGTGGAGCTAACCCCAAATACCCCTCTGTAAATGATTATTTCCTACATATCCAATCCTCCAAAAAGGTTCTCAAAATTATGTAGTTATTTCATATGTGTGGGGGTGTGTGTGCACAAGGTTGAAAAATATTATATGACAATGCACGTAGTGATATAACTTATAACCTAAAAAATATGACTCATGGGTTATCTTTTTAGTGATTTAGACTTGTAGTATGATTTTTACTATGATTGATATGCAAATAGGGATGATTAGGGTACAATAGCTTAGTTGTACAATTATGAATAGCCTACTCTTCCTAACCCTTAATTCCAAATAGGGTTAAACTTTTGGTGAACCTGGCCTCTGAATCTTCCTATCCAATATTATCATGCCCTAGGGTTTTTTTGATTATTTTTCTAGATTTATGAATATTTTATTTTAAAAATCATATTGGTTTTAAAATTCAAAGGAATCAATACATTTTAAAAAATTAATACATAATTTAGTTTTTCCTTTGTCTAGTACATCATGATAATCATTGATTATTATATTTCATGCATGCTAACATTAATCAATATTATAATTAAATGGAGCAAAAAACATGATAGATCCAACAGACATGTATACATGCATACCCCTCACTGTAATAATGTTTATCATGATTTATTGCTTGTTATTACTAAGCATCAAAGGGAATTCATGAACCAAGTATTATCTGCATGTACTAATGTAAATATCCCCACTAATGTCATTAATGAAATTTCATTTTTCAATTTTTTACATATCATTTAAAAATAAAAATATATTTTATTAGAAGTGTTAAATATGATAATCTTGCCAAGTAATGTGGATCCACCATATGTAACTTTTGTGTTTAATTATATAAAATATATAAAACATAATATTTCCTTTGAAAAAAATTATCTACCATCCCAACACATTATTTACTCTTTTTTTACCTTATATATACAAACATGCACTCACAATAACATGGTTAAAAGGTTACTTGTGGATAATGGATCATGAGTTGATATTTTTAATATATATTTTATTTCATTACTAGGAATTGAGTTTAAAGATTTTAAATTGTATAGTATTAGTATTATATAATTCAATAACATTTCATGCCACATCTTAGAATAAACTACATTAAATATTACTTATTGGACCTCACACCTTACCTACTCTATGTTAAGTTATGTCAAATGATTTAAACTATACTATACTCTTAGGACATCCTTGGATACATGATATGTATGTAGTCTAATATACTTTACATTCCTATTTAAAATTTATCCATCAAGGATTTATTTACACATGTCCAATGGACACATATCCCTTCAAACATTGTACAGTGCTCCATTCAACAAATACTTATTAAAAAAATTGAAATTTTAGCTCTAGATATTTGTTAAAACATGGATGAAAAGGTCAAGGATTAGGAAAAAATGAATAAGGTATAAATAATCTTATTTGTATAATAAATAATACCAATCAACATGACTTGACATTTTCAATAAAATCTATAGTCGACAAATAAAATAACAATAATAAAAGAACAAAAGAAGTGGTCATCTCTGTTTGGCAAGAAACCCAATGGAAAATCTCTTTTCCCGCCGGTGATTACTAAATCTTGTTGGGAGAAAGGTGAATTTCAAGTCTTTATTCTAGATCCTTTAATAGATTTTTCTGTGTCTTCTATGGAATTTACCCTAGTGGGTAAATTTTTAGGGGCAAGACTAGATCTAGAATCTCTCACAAAAATGGTTAAAAGGAAATAGGTTATTCGAGGAGAGGTAGAAGTGGCACCAATGTTGAATGGTTTTTTCTTGTTTAACTTCAACTATAAGGAGGACATGAATATGGTTATGTGTGGAGGACCGTGGTCTTTTGGTAAATGTTCTCTCACTATTAAAAAATGGGAGCCTAACATGGATCTTTCAGATTCTTTTTTCTTAACCACTCCCATTTGGGTTAGACTTCCTGGCCTCCCTTTAGAGTTTTGGCATGAGGACATTTTTAAAGGTATTGCCAGTTCTTTTGGTGAACTTGTGGCATTGGATAATGCAATGGCTACCAGATCCAAACTTCAAAGTGCCAGACTTTATGTTAAAGTGGCAGATCTGAATCATCTCCCAAAAAAAGTGGATCTAATTTCTAAGCATGGCAAAAAAACTCAAGGGTTTTTTTTGAAGATTTTCCCAACTCTTGCTATGCTTGTAAGAAATAGGGGCATTGGGTCAAAAATTGTCCTTACAAAAGTAAAAATTATCCTAGAAGTGTTTTGGATGAGAGAAAGATCAAGGTCCAACAAAAGAAAGTATGGAAACCCAAAGAAGATAATTGAAAAGAAAAAAAGAATAATGAAGATTCAAAAGCTCTACATGCTGGAGCAGATAAAGAGCTTTCTATTGAAGATCCCAAAGCTCCACATACTGAGGCGGATAAAGAGCTTGCTATTGAGAAAGAAAATTTTGAGAAAGAAGGACATGGGATGCAATCAGATACCATAATACCTGTTCAAAGAATAGATGATTTGATAGATTTATAAAAACAAATAGTTGTCTATCAAAAGATAGAAGACCATTGGAGAGATGTAGATGATAAAACTGAGCTAGAGGAAGGAAAATTCTTGGCTGAAGTTGGAAATAAATTAGAGGAGGGAGATTCTCTTTTTTCTCAGTCCAGGGAGATTTAGGCTGAGAATGATTTCCCTTTAAATGAGCTTCCTGTAAATGATAATGGAGAAAAGTTAAAGCATATTCTAAACCAAAGAAAAAGGCTGAAAAAAAGACCATTACTAAGGGGGTAGAAACTAGAAGCAGCAAAAAAGACCAACAAACGAAGGCGAAACATCTTGCTTCTACTCTGGATAAATCTAGAAAAGGAGATGAACAACATTTTAAGGTGAAACTGGATGTTGGCTCTCCTGACAGACCTGGAAGAAGATCCACTAAGAAAAACAGAGAACTAGAAAGTATGCAGAATATTGCTGATGGCATGCAGGCAACTATTTTGGATTTTACCCCTAAAAATAGAAATTAAATCTTATTTGGATTATTAGGGGGCTGATTATAAAATGGATATTGATGTTATCCTTGTATTACCTGCTTTTGTTGCTACTTTTTAGTAGGTTTTATGATTGCTTATCCTGGTGCTTGTAATTGCTCTATCTTTTTTATTCTGTTAAAGGGTTTCGGGGTCCCTTCAAAACCTGTTTTTACCTTAATCTAAAACAATAAAAGAATATGTTTTATAAACTCTACCTTTGAATGCATGCATGTTCCTACTCCTAATTATGAGTTATAAATTTTTAATATTTATTTCATAGATGATAATGTTGTAGTGGAGATTCAAACACTAGATGAATTCTCTAATGATGAGTCACTATTAGAGTACTTGGGGGCATATGAGGATATCCCTTCCTTCTATCATAATACTATATTAATTCATGCCACCTCTACTCATTTTTACTTTTGTGAGAGTGATGATTTAAATATCTCACATGATACAAATAATACCATTACCACGGCTCCATTTATCTTAGATAGATATGGATTTATTAATGAATAAATAACACAATATAACTATGGAACAAATAAAGATCCTTAACTAGTACTACTTGATGAAATGATGCAGGAGGATGAAGGAAAAGCCTATCAACATGTCCTACATGATTTCCATAAATTATTTGCTTGGGATTATTATAAAATGCTTGGTATTTATCCATATGTGGCAATGCATAATTAATTGTTCTATCTAGATAAAAACTCTATCAAGTAAAAGATTTTTAAGATGCATTCTAAGATATCATTTATTATAAAATATGAGATAGAAATACTTATAGACATAGGATTCATTAAATAAATGTAATGTTCTAACTAGGTTTAAAATATAGTGCCTATTACAAAACCTAATGGTGACATTCAATGTTGTATATATTTTGGTGATTTAAATAAAGCATCCCCAAAAGATGATTTTTCACTACCTAATATAGACATGATTAATGATTCTTTTTCCAAATATGAGATGTTTTAATTCATGGATGGTTTTTTTGGTTATAATTAAATAAATATTAATCATGTAAATCAAGATAAGATGAAATTAACCACACCATGGGTAATATTTTGGTATATCATTATGCCTTTTAGACTTAAATTTTTTGGACCTACTTATCAAAGGTAAATGACACATATTTTTCATGAATTTTTTCACAAGACTATATAAGATTATGTTAATGATATTTTAGCCAAATACAAGAACTAACAATATTATGCTACTAATTTACGTCAGATATTTAGCCTTTGAGAAGGTTTCATGTACAATTAAATACAAAAAAATGTGTTTTTAGGTATCTTCTAGGAAAAAACTTAGGTTATATTATTTCTCAATGTGGTATAGAGTTTGATCCAAAAAATAATAAACACATTTTTCAAATGCCTCCTCAAACAAATTGAAATTAAGTACAATGTTTAAAAGGTATAATATAATCAATTAGATGTTTTATTGCTTACTTGGGTGATAAAACCCTTCCTTTCACACATTTACTCAAGGAAGATACTAAGTTTGTTTGGGATGACATTTGCCAACATAGTTTTGATGAAATCAAATAATATTTAGAAAAACCACTAATGTTTGTGCCACCAATACCAGATTTGCCATTGCTTCTTTATATTTCAATAACTCACAAGGCCTGGGAGACTTATTATCACAATATGATGATGATCACACGGAATTAACAATTTATTATATTATCTATCATCTAGCTAGTTATTCAAGAGAAGATGACATTCACCACACCATGGGGAACATTTTGTTATATTGTCACACCTTTTGGACTTTAAAATGTTGGAGCTACTTATCAAAGGGAAATGACACATATTTTTCATGATTTTGTTCACAAGACTATAGAAGATTATGTCAATGATATTTTATCAAAATAAAAATACTAAAAATATCATGTTACTAATTTATGTCAGATATTTGAACCTTTGATAAGGTTTCATGTATAATTAAGTCCAAAAAAATGTGTTTTTAGTGTTGTAGTATGAAATTTGAGCACAATATGGACTTAAAAATGTAAATTCAAACCCAAAGAACAAACTACTAGTTAAAGTGATAGAGACATTAAGACCAAATGTAATGGATGAATAAAAAAAATTAAAAAAAACATTGGAATCCTAAAGCTAAGTCCTCTACACCATGATAAAAAAAATTCAAAATAAAAAGAGATTAAAATTATATTGATATACCTTGACTCAAATTTATGACATTATGATGACATGATAAGGATGTTGGATGCTTATGATTGAAGGATTATATTGACATGGATTTGTTATGAGAATTATTGATGATGTTACATGGAGGAGAGGAGTGATTTAAATAAAGGAAGGAGGGAAGGATCAATGGTTGAGGTTTAAACTTGGTTGGAGGAGATCAAGGGTTGTAGATTATCCAAAGAATTTAAAATTCCTTGGAAGCTTCTAGAGAGGAGGGGTTATAATAGAGATTATTTTAGAATTATCCAATCATAGAATCCTCTTAGGGATTAATTAATTTTAGGATAGGGGATTGTATAGGGATTAGGTGGGTGATTAAGGACTTAGGGTGTAGGAGATCCTAGGCATAGGCTAGTAGGTTGGCCATTGTGAATTTAAAATTCCCAAATAATAGGTAAGTAGGATTAGGATGTGATAATGGGGATTTAAGATAGATTAATTAATGGTGGGGATGGATAGAAGGGGTAATTAGATAAAATTAGTAGGAATGAGATAAATTAGCGGGATAAATTAGATAAGCAAAATTAGTGTCGACTAATATTATTATTAGTGACAATAATGAAGTGAGTGGATTTGGATGCATACAGTTTACCACTTTTTAAAGGGGAATTAAAAGTGAAGATAAGTGGTAGGAGAAATGGTATTTAAAATAAAAACCATGTCATGAATGAATGTTAGTGGATATGATGCCTCCTCCAGGGGACATGCAAGGAAGAGTGAGACAGATGGCCACTTAAAAAAGGAAATAAGGGGTGGGATGTGATGAATAGATAAGTAGATGGGATATAAAATTTGAGATAGAGTATGAAAAAGATAAGTTAGACTTGAGCAATGAGATAAAAATTGATGATGATGCCCCTAGTAAGGACACATGCATAGGGAATAGAGATGGTTATGTCATGATTATCGACACATACCAAGGGGGAATAAACCATAACATGATGATAGGATTAGAGGGATGCATTATATAGACATATCACAAGAAAGGATGAATGAAAAAGAGATATTTATGATAAGATAAGATGGGTGTAGCTTAAAGCTAAATCAATTAATATGATGTAGGTGATGATAGAAAAGGATCTGCTCAAGTGAACAAAAGATAGGACTTCATTGCATCAAAATAATGATCTATAATATGATTAATGATGATGAAAATATAAAAGACACATTAAAGGGAGTGATAATTGATTTACCAATCAATGATTGATGCAAGAAAAAATGGAAGTTGTGATTTATCAGGCCTAATCGATAGGTGCAAGTGATTGATGAAAATATTAAGGAGATAATTGTGAGGATGGTGATTGATCAAATATTGACATTATAGATCAATTATTTGATTGATTCATGACTTAAAGATGATGATGGATAATGAGGAAAGAGGAGATAGTGGCTAAGCTATCCTTGAGCACTGAAAAGTGGCAAAGTGCTACCTACATAGTCTGAAAAGACCTCAGGCCGATGTAGTTATGACTACAAGATGATGATGAAGATGAGGATTAATGTTTGGAAAGTGATGATGATGTGGATGATTACAATTTTTAGTGATTGAAGTGTATGACTTATATGTTGAAATGTGGTGTATGTGATTAATACATCATATATGTCATAAGGCTCATCAAAGTCTAAACAACCCAATAAATATATCACTTGGTAGTGTGCCCCCATATATAAGTATGACCAAGAGGACATTGTGTTGAAGTGCATAAAATGGGTGAGTAGTGAAATTTGAATCCTCAAGGGAACCTACAAGTGTTATTGTGACCTCATAACATCCTTTTTCATTTCCAAATAGACAAAAGAGACATGATAAATATAAGCCAAACAAGATATATATATATATATATATGTATATATATATATATGTATATATATATATATATGTATATATATATATATGTGTATATATATATATATATATATATATATATATATATATATATATATATATATATATATATGATAAAATACATGTAAACAAGATAAGCAAAACAAACGACACACACAAGTATATAGATGTAGTGTCATAGTGCCTTTTCTAATGATGGGATGAGTGATTATGTGATGGGTTGGACTAGGATGATTATGATTAGGATGAGGATAAGTACTTGGATGAGGATATGGATGAGATGTTTCACCTAGTTTAGGATAAAAGGATGGATGATGTGATAAGGTCTTTGAATATTGATTTGATCTCGAAATTTAATTGAAAAAGTGGCCAAGAAAGGTGATTTATAAAAGTGATGACCAAGGATTACCAATAGATAAGGCCCTACAAGAATCAAATCTATCAAGGGGAATATAAGATGAAGGGATAAAATACATTTCATACTAGTAAATATTGATTTGATGGGTGCTAATTATGAAAAAGTAATGATAAAGATAGTGATAGGATCAAGTGCCTTCCACACTTAGGAAGGAGGTGGTTTGATGGGTGCTAGGTGTGAGAAGGCACTAATAAGGAAGTGATGGGTACCAAATTAAATTTTTTGACAAGGTTATGGATGTTGATAATACCTAGCCAAAAGGATGATGAAGATATGGTAGGATGGGTGACCACTCCAATTTGGTTTCAAGACCAAACATAGTATGCAAAGATGATGGATAAGAAGACCAAAAAATGACATAGAGATGGATATAAAATGGTATGGAGATGGATGCGACTAAGGGACTAGGCATAAGATAAGACAATATGGACTAGGATTGGCTTTTGCAGATTTTATGATTTTTAAGGTTTTTGATATATTTCAATTTTTAGGGATTTTTTGAATATGTGTGTACACTATACAAATGGGGTTACTAGAAAAGGAAATACCAAGATTAGAAAATAGAATGAGGATGGATGGAATGATAGATGGTATGACAAAAGGATGAGGTTAATGCATAAAAGGGGATGAGGAATATGAAGGATGAACTAGGGATTGCCAATGACCACATCATGGAGGAACAAAATTATTATATCCCTAAGTGTTCATTGTAGGATATGCCAAGATGGTTTTGGGATAGTTCACAAGACACTTCCATTTCCTCACAAAGGTCAAGATGGGAAGGAATAAAAGATGGGATGAATGATATGATGGCAGATGATGGGTTGGACTAAGGGATAAGGTTGACAAGGGATGGATGGATGGACAAAAAAGGATGGATTTTTCCCTCAAGTGTTAATGTTTAATTGAATAATAGATTATTTTACCATGACACCAAAAACCCAATTTTCATCATGGTACTTTCCCAAGGCACTAGAAGACTGGTTTTCACCATTGGACAATTTTTTTTTGACTTTTGATTTTTGGATGGCATCTCAATTTATTGGATATAGGTGTAAATGCTAAATTTATACACCTTGTATTAAAATTATGTATTTTTATGTCATAATTCCCCCCCTCTATGGCTAATTATTTTTATAATTACATTTTACCATATTTTTTTCCTTTACCACCTAGGTTAATAAGTTAATTACTATGGTTAAATAGTAATTACCACTTTTATTTTACCCTTAAAACCATAAAATCTAAGAAATCAAATAAAACCAAAACATAATAAAACTCATAACAAACTTATTCCATGTTTAAAATAAATCAAACAACCTTAGAGGTTGTTTTAACCCTCTTTTACCCTATGCTAGCCCATTTGAGCAATATTTATTTTGACTCCACCCATTCTAGGTAAATCAACATTGATCCTCTGGGATCAACATTGATCGGTTAGGATCGATGTTGATCCATAAATGGAAAACAAACCTCCATTACTCAGGAGGATGGTGATGGTGCTTTTGACTTTGAAACTTTGCCAAAATCTCACTACAATTTGCATATGAACATTATGAAAGCTTTGTTATCTTGTAGAATATCCACTTAACGAATCATCAAAGAGGATTTTGTGAAGATTCTTCCCTCATTCCATCAAGTTTATTTTCAATCAAAAAGGTTAGTGTTTTAATTTTTTTTTATCTATCATCTTCTGTGTTTGATTTTCATTATTGGAAATTTAGTTTTATCTATTTTATCAGTTTTCTAGGTTGTTATTATAGTCTAATCAATATTCAGTTTTCTCACATAGAATTTATATCAAATCATCTAAATTGACAACGATCATATTGGATCAATATCTATCCCTATTAATTTAATTTAAGTAGTTTTAAACATCTCATTTAACTCTTAAATCTTTGTCAAAATTGTTTTCTATATGTAAACCTTATTTCTATCTCTTTTCATTCTAATTTCATCATTTTACCAAAGATACAAAGTGTTATTAGAGTTTATTTTTACTATTTAATAGTATTTCAAAAAATTGACATTGATTCATCTAAATCAACATTAATCCTATAAAATTGACATCGATCTTATAAGTTCAACATCGATCCCTATTAAATCTTTCAAACATTATATAAAATCTATAATCTGTTTTCTAAAAAAATTATCCATTCATGTAGATGACCTTACTAGTTTAGTGCATGATTCAATTAGCATATTTGATCTTCCCATAGTCCCTCATCCTCTCTTTGTGGATTAGAGTGATATATCTTTCAAGATAGGTCATTGTCTTATGATTTTCATACGTGATTTCTCCTATATTGATGAGCTATTATCTATAATTCAAGAAGACATAGACATTGCTAATGAATTTTGAGATGCACATTTTGATTGTATAAATATTTTTGTAATTAATCATCTTTGACATTGTCTACTTCTATCCATATCTATTTTTATAATTTCATGTTTAAGAATAAACTTGAATTTTTGAATGTGGGCTGACATCCATTTGAGAAAGTGTGCCACTTCTTAGGATTAGTTTGTAACCAAGTATCCCACCCATCTATCTATTAATCAATTTTTATTTACGTATGTTGAATTATAGGTCACTCCTCCCCAGCCAAAGAGTTCTCACAATCAAGCTTGATCAATGATGCATAACCAATCCTCCATATCTACAGGTATTCTAAAAGCCTACTTATTCTTTATTTTTAGTAGCTAACTAAATCACATTGAAAAATCATAAAAACTACTTAAACAATGGGTATGAGATGAAGAAATGCTGATACTGCTATATTTTTAACCAACACTAGTTATGGAGATGTGTGATGCTGTGATCATGCTAATAGATGTATTAGGGTCCATGTGACATTTATTGATCTAGATGGATACCCCTCCAAATATCTAGATTAGGTGTCTTCATTTCCCCTAGGAGAGGCAATGTTGCCCAAGGACGTGATGTGAGGTAAGGATTTGATTAGAGCTTGATTTTGATGGATGATAGGATTAAGATAGGATGGTATGATGAGTGATAGATGATTAAGACTAAAATGAATAATATGATCATAATAAGATGGGGTGATGTGTGATGGAGGATTAGGATTAGAAGTCACATACATCATTAGAGATATGGGGCATACTTCATTTGATTGGTTCTAATTGATAAAAGATTGCAAGAGATCCAAGTCACTTTGACTTTATGATTCATCTTTGATCTGATCACTTGATGGATGATGGACCAGGATTTTGATATTATTTGGATTTTGACTACCCCCTAGTGCCTAATTTTGGGATTCACTAGGGGAAATTTGTTTTTGACTTGATAAATGATGATTTTGATTTTGACATTCTTATAGTTATTGATATTGGGCTTCACTATTGGAAGACATTTTTGGATTAGGACAATGATTTGAATTATCTTAAATTATGGGATCAAAGATGATTTTATTATTATGATTAAATTCTAGAGTATGGTCTTAGACCTTTGTATTTATGGCACACATTATATTTCTCAAGGAAGGGTCCAAAAATGTATGTCCCTATTCATCCTTATGGAGGGAGGTGATTAAATAATCATTGATGGGAAAAAAGGGATCTATGATGGATGAAGGTGGTGAAGATGGTATGGTAAGTTTAATGAGTGGTCATGGGGTAGCATAGTCTTTATAAGGATTCTTAGGAGACCCAATTCTGACATCAGAGAAAATATACTCAAGATTAGAAAAAGGATCACTATGACTAGTTGGGAGACACACATCTAAAGTAGGATAAGATTCACTTTGACAATATTTAATAGATAAATCTTAAAAGAACTCATTTATGAATTCAGCACCCTGATCAAGATTCAAAGATATGATTAGTGATGGATTGGAGATATCTTGATTAAGAGTATCATCAAAAGGATAGGGATTATCAATATCTATTGCAACATCGATGAGGGATGTTATTTTTGAGGAGGAATCTGATTTAGATATGGGTGTTGAACATGGTCCTAATGAAGCTAAGACTTATGATGCTAACTTTGATGTAGACCCTAATGTAATGCTGCTAGTAAAAGATTTATTATCTACAATTGACCTCTCAATAAGGGGTATTTGATGTGATAGTGGAAAATGAGATCATGGATGGATGATAGGCCCATAGAAGGAATCACAAAAGATGGAAGGACTAGGCTTATGGTGAAGAGAATCAAATTTGATATAGGATTTTTTAAATATGAGGGGATCATGGAGAAGAGGTGTGGTGTCTTAACCTTGGCTTGGAAGGGTAAGGACTTTATTAGGAATGGAATTTTGGCATTCTTCTTTTTATGCACCTAAGGATGGAGACTCCTCTGGTTCATCCTCAATTATTATTTTATCATAGTTGATGAGGCCTTAGACAAAGTATTGGAAAGGAGGACATCTATTAATGATAGGCCCCTAGGTTTGGTAATATGCACAATATTAATTAGATTTATACAAAGAGGGCTTAGGCTTAGTTAGATCAAGATGTTAGATAGGTGGATAGATCATCATTTTAGTAGTGATGATTTTTTTGAAAAGGGATTCCAAGGACATAGACAGAGGGGTATATGGACCCATTTCATTATGTGACTAAAATGTGGAAGCATTAGGTTTTAGATCAGATGATTGTTAATGTGACTGGGTGGATGGATTAGTATTAGTCAAGGTGGCCAAGATTGGATTCCCTTTGTTAGTATGGGAATAGGAAATTGATGTTTTATGATGATCAGATGGAGGATTGGTGTAGGATTCATATGAAGGGGCTTGGATGGGAAGTACAATGAGTTTAAGGAAGTCAACACCTTCAAGGAGTGGTATACCCATCATATGGAATTTCAAGAGGATTTCATCCTTATAGGCATTTATGTATTAGTCAATGAAAATGAGGTCTAACTCTATGGTGATGGATGATAAAAGGTAGGTTACGGATTAGGGATGGTTATTTGAAAAAAATAGGTCTAATGATCAAGCTAGTATTAATAAGTGATGAGATGATGAGGAGGTAGACTAAATGTGATTGTGATGACATAGGGCTAAGGCCAACTTTTAGATGGATAGTGTAATAGGTGATAACATCCTATCAATAATGCCTAGTTTTCAAACTAGCAAAAGGATTAAGGATTTCATGGGTGCCTAGATTCAAACTACCAAAAGGATGATATGATGGGTGTTAGTTATGAGGGGAAAAGGATAATAGAGACTATATTTATGATGGGTTTTCTAAATTTAAATTTGACAAAGTGATAAGATGTTAGAAAAATATCGACTAGGTATGAGATCTGACCATATGCTGATTGATAGTGGACTTTGGATAATAAGATGATGTGGACATGAAGACTAGCTAAAAATCATAGACTATTTTTTATCAAGATAGGATGGGATAGGATTATTTTATTAAGGTGATAGGATAATGAAATAAGGACAAATATGATGAAGTGATGAAGGGGTAATGATGGGGATGTTTTGGATATGGGTATGACCTAAAGATCCAATGAGGATAAGATAGGATGAGTGTATGATAGATGGGTGATGAAGGCATGGTCATGATATGTGATAGGGTATGAACTTAGGATAGGATGGATGATGAGATAAGATGTGATTAGGATACATGAGGGGGTATGACTAATGATGAGTGAGATGATGATAGGATGAAACTAGGAGGATGTACAAGAGAAACAAAATATGTACAAGAAGGAGATGAGATAAAGATGTACAAGATAAGATGTAGATGATGGGGATGTGGTCAATGATGAGTGAGTAATGGTTATACTAAGAGGAGATTAAGATAAGGTGGTGATGAGAAGTGTAGATAGATGTACAAGAGATAATATGGCAAGATGTAAAAGATATAAGGTGTAGGTTAAGTGGGGTGTGATCAATGATGAGTGGGTATAACTAGCCTAGGATGGGATTAAGATAAGATAAACTAAATGATGAGATAGGGATGGGATGGTGGGGTATGAAAAAAAATGAGATAGGATAAGGATGGGATAAAGACAAGATAATATTTACAAGAGGATGATGTCTAAGATGTACAAGATGATAGTAAGGCAATAATATGATGGGATAAAGATGTACAAGATGAAGATATATGTATAAAGGATAAGGATGTAAAAAATGGGTTGTGGAAAGACATAAATAGGTGTATAGGTTTGGGGTAAAATGTTGACTCAGGTCATAAATAACATGGGTTTAACACAACACCCAAAAAACACACACAATCATAAATCCTAAATTAGTTAATGGATAAGGGTGTGTAACTCGATGCCCACACCATCTAATGGCTTCACAGGTGAGGTTTTGTGATGATGATCTGTTATAGAATATATCTAACCCTCTCAACCCCACTTACACATGATGGCTAATTTGGAGTTGATACTAACTCCTATAACAATATACCTATTATGATTGAATGATCTTATGTTATGTTTGCACAAGGTTTCTAGGTGTGTCCCCTATATACATGAAGGTATAGTGGGGCTCAATTATATACAATATGTTGTTTGAATACCTTTTTTATTTGATATTAACTTCCCCTCACTCCACAAAACCCTTTATGGGAATTCTGCTTGGGCACCTAACTACAACTCTCCTAATTTTTAGACTTTGCTAGAACATAGAGTTTGGACTAGTGTGTGGTGGTGAAATCCATGATCAATATCCCCATAAAAAATAAAATGTATGAAGGGTTTTTATGTGGTTTTGAATCCCCCAAGAATCATCACAAGGATGTAATGGGGAGAGCATACACCAATCATATCCTGTGGGATACAAACAAGTAGATCAAAATGATTAATTAAATGATTTAATTTAAGATGTAATATATACAAGATGAAAGACAAGAATATACAAAATAACAAGATGATTAAAAATGATATATATATAAGATAAAATGATCAAAATTATTTAAAAATGATTTTTAAATTGCCAAATGGAGTCTTTGACTAGAGGCTTGCAATCACATGATTGGTAGTTTTATTGGCACTCTAAAACTACCAATCATGTGATTATTTGGATTTTGACTACCCCCTAGTGCCTAATTTTGGGATTCACTAGGGGAGATTTGTTTTTGACTTGATAAATGATTATTTTGATTTTGACATTCTTATAGTTATTGATATTGGGATTCACTATTGGAAGACATTTTTGGATTAGGACAATGATTTGAATTATCTTAAATTATGGGATCAAAGATGATTTTATTATTATGATTAAATTCTAGAGTATGGTCTTAGAACTTTGTATTTATGGCACACATTATATTTCTCAAAGAAGGGTCCAAAAATGTATGTCCCCATTCATCCTTATGGAGGGAGGTGATTAAATAATCATTGATGGGAAAAAAGGGATCTATGATGGATGAAGGTGGTGAAGATGGTATGGTAAGGTTAATGAGTGGTCATGGGGTAGCATAGTCTTTATAAGGGTTCTTAGGAGACCCAATTCTGACATCAGAGAAAATATACTCAAGATTAGAAAAAGGATCACTATGACTAGCTGGGAGACACACATCTAAAGTAGGATAAGATTCACTTTGACAATATTTAATAGATAAATATTACAAGAACTCATTTATGAATTCATCACCCTGATCAAGATTCAAAGATATGATTAGTGATGGATTGGAGATATCTTGATTAAGAGTATCATCAAAAGGATAGGGATTATCAATATCTATTGCAACATCGATGAGGGATGTTATTTCTGAGGAGGAATCTGATTTAGATATGGGTGTTGAACATGGTCCTAATGAAGCTAAGACTTATGATGCTAACTTTGATGTAGACCCTAATGTAATGCTACTAGTAGAAGATTTATTATCTACAATTGACCTCTCAATAAGGGGTATTTGATGTGATAGTGGAAAATGAGATCATGGATGGATGATAGGCCCATAGAAGGAATCACAAAATATGGAAGGATTAGGCTTATGGGGAAGAGAATCAAATTTGATATAGGATTTTTTAAATATGAGGGGATCATGGAGAAGAGGTGTGGTGTCTTAACCTTGGCTTGGAAGGGTAAGGACTTTATTAGGAATGGAATTTTGGCATTCTTCTTTTTATGCACCTAAGGATGGAGACTCCTCTGGTTCATCCTCAATTATTATTTTATCATAGTTGATGAGGCCTTAGACAAAGTATTGGAAAGGAGGACATCTATTAATGATAGGCCCCTAGGTTTGGTAATATGCACAATATTAATTAGATTTATACAAAGAGGGCTTAGGCTTAGTTAGATCAAGATGTTAGATAGGTGGATAGATCATCATTTTAGTAGTGATGATTTTTTTGAAAAGGGATTCCAAGGACATAGACAGAGGGGTATATGGACCCATTTCATTATGTGACTAAAATGTGGAAGCATTAGGTTTTAGATCAGATGATTGTTAATGTGACTGGGTGGATGGATTAGTATTAGTCAAGGTGGCCAAGATTGGATTCCCTTTGTTAGTATGGGAATAGGAAATTGATGGTTTATGATGATCAAATGGAGGATTGGTGTAGGATTCATATGAAGGGGCTTGGATGGGAAGTACAATGAGTTTAAGGAAGTCAACACCTTCAAGGAGTGGTATACCCATCATATGGAATTTCAAGAGGATTTCATCCTTATAGGCATTTATGTATTAGTCAATGAAAATGAGGTCTAACTCTATGGTGATGGATGATAAAAGGTAGGTTACGGATTAGGGATGGTTATTTGAAAAAAATAGGTCTAATGATCAAGCTAGTATTAATAAGTGATGAGATGATGAGGAGGTAGACTAAATGTGATTGCAATGACGTAGGGCTAAGTCCAACTTTTAGATGGATAGTGTAATAGGTGATAACATCCTATCAATAATGCCTAGTTTTCAAACTAGCAAAAGCATTAAGGATTTCATGGGTGCCTAGATTCAAACTACCAAGAGGATGATATGATGGGTGCTAGTTATGAGGGGGAAAGGATAATAGAGACTATATTTATGATGGGTTTTCTAAATTTAAATTTGACAAAGTGATAAGATGTTAGAAAAATATCGACTAGGTATGAGATCTGACCATATGCTGATTGATAGTGGACTTTGGATAATAAGATGATGTGGACATGAAGACTAGCTAAAAATCATAGACTATTTTTTATCAAGATAGGATGGGATAGGATTATTTTATTAAGGTTATAGGATAATGAAATAAGGACAAATATGATGAAGTGATGAAGGGGTAATGATGGGGATGTTTTGGATATGGGTATGGCCTAAAGATCCAATGAGGATAAGATAGGATGAGTGTATGATAGATGGGTGATGAAGGCATGGTCATGATATGTGATAGGGTATGAACTTAGGATAGTATGGATGATGAGATAAGATGTGATTAGGATACATGAGGGGGTATGACTAGTGATGAGTGAGATGATGATAGGATGAAACTAGGAGGATGTACAAGAGAAACAAAATATGTACAAGAAGGAGATGAGATAAAGATGTACAAGATAAGATGTAGATTATGGGAATGTGGTCAATGACGAGTGAGTAATGGTTATACTAAGAGGAGATTAAGATAAGGTGGTGATGAGAAGTGTAGATAGATGTATAAGAGATAATATGGCAAGGATGTAAAAGATACAAGGTATAGGTTAAGTGGGGTGTGATCAATGATGAGTGGGTATAACTAGCCTAGGATGGGATTAAGATAAGATAAAATAAATGATGAGATAGGGATGGGATGGTGGGGTATGAAAAAAAATGAGATAGGATAAGGATGGGATAAAGACAAGATAATATTTACAAGAGGATGATGTCTAAGATGTACAAGATGATAGTAAGGCAATAATATGATGGGATAAGGATGTACAAGATGAATATATATGTATAAAGGATAAGGATGTACAAAATGGGTTGTGGAAAGACATAAATAGGTGTATAGGTTTGGGGTAAAATGTTGACTCAGCTCATAAATAACATGGGTTTAACACAACACCCAAACAACACACACAATCATAAATCTTAAATTAGTTAATGGATAAGGGTGTGTAACTCGATGCCCACACCATCTAATGGATTCACAGGTGAGGTTTTATGATAATGATCTATTATAGAATATATCTAACCCTCTCAACCCCACTTACACATGATGGCTACTTTGGAGTTGATACTGACTCCTATAACAATATACCTATTATGATTGAATGATCTTATGTTATGTTTGCACAAGGTTTCTAGGTGTGTCCCCTATATACATGAAGGTATAGTGGGGCTCAATTATATTCAATATTTTTTTTGAATAGCTTTTTTCTTTGATCTTAACTTCCCCTCACTCCACAAAACTCTTTATGGGAATTCTGCTTGGGCACCTAACTACAACTCTCCTAATTTTTAGACTTTGCTAGAACATAGAGTTTGGACTAGTGTGTGGTGGTGAAATCCATGATCAATATCCCCATAAAAAATAAAATGGATGAAGGGTTTTTATGTGGTTTTGAATCCCCCAAGAATCATCACAAGGATGTAATGGGGAGAGCATACACCAATCATATCCTGTGGGATACAAACAAGCAGATCAAAATGATTTATTAAATGATTTAATTTAAGATGTAATATATACAAGATGAAAGACAAGAATATAAAAAATAACAAGATGATTAAAAATGATATATATATACAAGATAAAATGATCAAAATTATTTAAAAATGATTTTTAAATTGCCAAATGGAGTCTTTGACTAGAGGCTTGCAATCACATGATTGGTAGTTTTATTGGCACTCTAAAAGAGGTAACCTAAAACACAAAGATTAATAGTTTGATTTGATAATATTGATGGGAATCCTAAAAGATAAGGATTATTAGTTTTGATAAATCATTCTTTCAGGGTAACGTATAAAACAAAATGTTTAACCCAAAATATTACCTATAAAAAGATGATGTTAGAAAGACAAAATAGCTTCTAGATCTACCCCTACAGGGAATATAGTGTTAAGCCTTAAGAAAAAACCCTAAAAAAATCATGATTTGGCTCTATAACTCATTTGGATGAGTGGTCCATGACACAAGGGTTCGGGGGTGGCAACCCCCAACAGGGTCAAGGGGTAGCACCCCTTCCAGGTTTAAGGGGTAGATCCCCTTGTGGGGTCTGAGGGTAATGCCCCAAGTGTGCTCCCTATCATGGTATAGGGAAGGGTCAAAGGGTAGAGCCCCTAATGTCAAAGGTAATTTGGGCCTTGCAAGAAGCCCAAAATGACTTAAAATTTACCAAAATTGACTAAAAAATGCACTTAAAAAGGACAAAATCAAATACAAAATCACAACTACATAGTACAAAATCACAACCAAAAAATGCAAAGTTGCAACTAAGGGACAAAACCATAGATTATGAGTTGTAATTTTGCATTAGTTAGCCTAACCATGATGGTCAAGATACAAAACCATGACTTAAAATGAAAAAATCATTATTTGCATGAAATTAAGAGTTTCAGTTTTTTGGTAAATTAAAAGACCTTAAGATTTTGGTTTTGGATCCAAACAAATGCCTATACAGGTTATGAATTTTTTTTAAAGGCCTTTAATTAAAAATTGATGCTAGAAGTGTCTAATGTATAGATGATTATGATGAATTAAAATTGATATGTATGATGCATCCAAAAACTTATAATAGATACATAAGATGTTTAATATTTGAACAACTAAAAACAATGAGATTATTTGTTATGAGTCTACCTTATGAGATACAAAGATGATAACCAATAGTCAAAATGGTAAAAATGTTAAGATTATAAAATATCTATTGTGCTTACAATATCATAATTCTAAAAATGTTGAGACCTATATTTTTGTTGATGATAAACAAGAGAAATTATAGTGGGTTTGATTGTGACTTTGAATAGTCCACCCCACCTTTTTCCCTTCTTGCTTGACCCTGCCAACTAGTTAACCAGATAGATAAAATACCTTCTCAAGAAACCTAGTTAGCCAAAAATATATATGCTTTAAAAATCAAAAATATACAAAAAAAAGGTATTACAAGTCAGATTATATGATGATTGGTCCCCTAAAAAAACATAGAACATCAAGATAAACCTGAAGATTAGAAGACAACATAGGATTGTTATTTTTTTATCATAAGATTTAAAGTCCTAACTCACAATCACACTATTGTGACTCTCAATGCAATGTCATAATTTATGAAATCATGGTATTACACAACCTATTGATAAAATTATTAGCGCTTAAATTAAAATTGCAACTCTATAAACAAAATCATAACTCCAAAGTCAAAACCATGATTTGTGAGTTGTGGTTTTGTCTAAGGGTAAAAAACTACAAACAACTAGCAATTAAGATAAATTTTTAGCACAAATTTGTAATTATTGGGGACAAAACCATTATTACATAAGACAAATTCATGAATACCAATACAATACTACAAAATTCACCTATACACAAAAAATTTCAAAAATTTAAGATTTTTCTTGATCCAACTAGATCTGCAAGCAAAACACCATTAAAAAGCCAAAATTATTAAATTATGAGAAGGGTCCCACCAAATTCACCAAAATTTAGTAGTAAATTTGAGCACAATATGGATTTAAAAATGTAAATTAAAACCCAAAGATCAAACTATTAGTTAAAGTGATATAACCATTAAGACCAAATACAATGGAAGAATAAAACCAATTCAAAACAACATTAGAATCCTAAAACTAAGTTATCTACACCATGGTCAAATAAAATTTAAAATAAAAAGAGATTGAGATTAGATTGATAAACCTGGACTTAGATTTGTGACATTATGATGGCACGATAAGTATGTTAGATGCTTTTAATTGAAGGATTATATTGACATGGTTTTATTATGTGAATGGTAGATGATCTTCCATGTAGGAGAGGAGTGGTTTAGATAGAGGAAGGAGGAAAAGATTAGTGGTTGAGGTATAAACTTGATTGGAGGATCAAGGGTTGTAGATTATCCAAAATTTTAAAATTCCTTAGAAGCCTCAAGATTTAGAGGCTTCTAGAGAGGAGGGGTTAGAATAGAGAGGATTCTAGAATCCTCTAATTCTAGAATCATCTAATTCTAGAATCCTCTTAGGGATTAATTAGGTTTAGGATAGGGGATTAGATAGGGATTATATGGGTGATTATGGGTTAAGGGTATATGAGAGCCTAGGCATAGGTTAGTAGGTGGGCCATTGGGAATTTAATATTCCCAACTAATAGTTAAGTGGGATTAGGATGGGATAATAGGGATTTAGGATAGATTAATTGATGGTGGGGATGGATAAGGTTAGTATATGAATAAATATGAAAGGTACATTAGATAAAATGACTAGAAATGGGATAAAGTAGTAAGATAAATTAGGTACATGGAATTAGTGTCAACTAATAATATTATTAGTAACAATAATGAAGTGAGTTAATTTAGATGTATACAAGCGTATCTTATAGATAAAAATTGGGTTATATTACTTTCAATTTGATACTGAGGTTGATCCCAAAAAAGTAAAATACATTATTCAAATGCCTCCAACAAATTTAAATCAAATACGATGTTTAAAAGGTATAATACCAATAATTAGATGTTTTATTGCTCAATTGGCTAATAAAACCTTTCCTTTCACATATTTACTCAAGGAAGATACTAAATTTGTTTGGAACAACATTTTCCAAAATAATTGTGATTAAATCAAAGAATATTTAGTAAAACCACCAATTCTTATGCCACCAATACTAGATTGATCATTGCTTCTTTATAATTAAACAACTCAAGATGACTTGGGGGAATTATTAACATAATATGATGATGATCACAAAGAATTATCAATTTATTATATTATCTATCAACTAGTTGGTTATGAATGTAAATATACAATAATTAAAAATTATGTTTAGCATTAGTATTTTCAATGAATAAATTACAACACTATATGTTAAATAATGAGATTCATGTTATCATCAAAAAGGACCCATCAAAGTTTCTCATGAACAAAACTCATCTCATAGGGATAAAAACAAAATGGGCTATGAAAAATATACAATTTGATCAAAAAGTTGTATCTCAAAAATCCATAAAAGGTCAAGTTATTGAATACCAACTGGCCGATGCTCCATTATCTAATCATTTTCAAATGATGAAGGTTTTTATGATGAAGTAGTAGCCTATCATGTATCATGGGACACATGGAATATGTTTTTTTATGGATCTATATGTATTATAGGTGCATGTCTAGGTATTAATTTCCATGTTCTTAAGGGATATTATATGTTATTTTATTATTGATCAACTTGCATAAATAATATAACATAATATTAATCCTTTATCATTAGGTTATATATTACATAAAATATTTATGTGATACATATTCATATTTATGGTGAATCTCAGTTAGTTGTTAATCAAATAAAAAATCATTATCAAATAAAATAAGACCATTTGATTCCATACAAGGAGATAGTAGATAGATTGAAAGAAACATTTGACACATTTGATATCGACCTTATCTCACGTAAGGATAATTGTCATGTTGATGCAATGGCCATTACAACATCATTGACACCCATATATATTAATAATGATTAAATATGTTTTACAATTCAAGACTTACAAAAACTTTCAATTATGCAAACTAAAATAAATACTTTATTGGTTCTTGCCATTAAACATAGTGTAGTAAATATAGAAAGGTATAGTGATATATACAATTTCCTATATATATATATATATATATATATATCATTTATACCATAACGTTTTACTCTTAAATAAAAATGTATATTACTATAAGAATCACTTCATTATCTTATTATTTGGATCACTTTATTCAAAAGGGGTTTGGTGGATTGTTGCTTCATTTTTTGAAAAAATAAGAAGTGTACACTCTTCTAAAGATGCGTGATAGTGAGCGTGGAGCATATTTTAGTATAAAAATAATGTCCCACAAATTATTACAAGGTTAATAATCACCCACAATGGAACATGAATGTATCAAACATTCTAAATTATGCGTTCAAGTTCAATTTCAAAAATATAGTAATTTAAATCATGCACCATATCATGAGTTATAGATGATTGTTTCACCATGGCCTTTTTACCTTTAGGGATTTTATTTGATTGGAAAGATAAATATGGTATGCACAGGAAGCCACAAATTTATTACTACAGCCACTAAATATTTTACCAAATGGGCAGAGGCAAATCCACTTAAGTTTACAAATGGAAATGCAATATACATATTCTTGATGATAAATATTATTTCCTAATTTGGTTTACCTTTATTATTTATCATAGATAATGGATCATCATTCAAAAATAAACAGTGAAACATTCTTGTAACAAAGATAAAATTAAACATGGCTTTTCTACACCATACTACTTAAAAGGTAACAAATAGATAGAAGTGACAAATAACACTATTGTCAATATATAGGGAAATTTTGTAGAAAGATATAATATAGATTGGGATTAGCATATGGTTTATGCCTTATGTGCATACTATAATAGTGTTTATATCCCTACTTGAGACACATCGTATTCTTTAGTTTATGGTATCAAGGTAATTTTATCAATTGAGCTTGAAATCCCCTCTTTATAGATTTATCTCAAGGATATTATTCAAGATAATGACTACTATGAAAAAATGATTATATCAGTTAGAATAGTTAAGTACAAATCATACATAGGATATTAAAAATCTACAAGTTTATTAGTATTGCAAATATAATAAAAAGGTTCAATCATGTTAATTTAATGTGGTTGATTAAGTAGTAAAAGAATACCAAAAGAATACGAGTGCAGATAAGAACAAAAAAGGGACATTCAAACCAAATTGGTTAGGCCTCTTTGCCATTATATAAAAGTTGGGAAAATGAGTCTACCACCTAGATTCACTTGAGGGAAAACCTATTAATATCCCTATAAAAATTATGAACGTGAAAAAATATTACACATAAAAGAAAATTCCAAAATATTGAAATATTCCAAAAAATAAAAAAACATTCAAATAATTTCAAAAACACCAAATATATTTATCATTTCATATGTTTACTAGTGTTTGTATATGATGTTTACTTTATTTTAGTTTATAACATATCATTTATATACACACATATGTTTCATAGGTACTTTAGTGTGATACATGCACACATTAATGATATCTAAAGCATATAGATGTTCAACCTTTCCACTTTAATCATGATACACTATGTTGGGGGCACCTTTATTATATGATCATGATTGGCACATGTTATATTATTTAATGATCATTTTCCATTAGATTACATAGCTTATATATATTAAACATTCCTATACTCATGTTGTTATTTTACATAGTGTATTTGATATGATATTCTACATGACATTTTTATAATGCATGTATGCAATGACTAGTATGACATGCTTATGCTAATTGATTATATCTCATTAATTCATATATTTAATTTATCTTATTTGAGTTTACTTCATGTTCATTTATTTTTATTGCTTTTCCAACATTCGATCATGCTATTTTGCTTGTTGTCCATTATGCCATGAATGTTTCTTATTCATTTGGTATGTAGATTTTCAAATTTCTTCCACTTGATTGTGAGACATTTAAACATGACCCTTATTTTTAGTCTCATTAGACCCCTCTTTGTTTGAAATTTTATTACTCTTGCATGTGTGCTTAATTGTTTATTGATCTTGTTATCTTTTATATGTTAGCATGATTCTTATAATGCATACTAGGGTTTGTTATGTATGTGTTGTGACTTGAACTTGCACCCAATGAGGAGATGGGACAAGATTATCTTCATTAAAGTGAGACAATGGAACCACCTTAGGGATGTGGGTATCCCTATTGGGAGGTGAATCTCTAGGTTAGGGGCTAGCTCCCCTTGATGCATCATTTAATCTCATATTTCTACTACTAAAAACTTGGGGGGATGAAAAAGGGTTAGAAAAACTAAAATTAAACCTATTATATTTAAGGTGATGCAACAAAATTTTTTCTCTACTTACACCTTTAACATACACTTGAAACTAAGGACACATATCACATACACTTCATTCAACATCAATCTCCCCTCTCACATCAATGCTTCAACATGGGGTATTGGAGTGACATAGGATAGGAAGAACTAAACAATAGGTATTATAAGACACTCTATTTATTATCCTAATCACTACACCTATAATGTAATTTGACACTTCTTGTTGACCTACAAGTGGGAGATTACAAACACACAAGGTGCTAAGGAGAGGAACATGTGAAGGTAAATAAAACTTACACTTGCACAAGACTAACATCCATTACACACTTAGTGAAATGTTTTAATGAGGTTAAAAACTTGTCTTTATTGATTCAAGGTAAAATTTTAGTAGGGATTCACCATACCCAGGCAGAGATATGCATATAATTACCGATAAGGCCCAATTTATAGAACTTGGAAGAAGAGAGAGAGAAGAGAAGTTGAAGAGGCATAAGGAAATGTGTCACCAATGTGAATATTATTTAAAAATTCATGAAAGATAAGGATGGGGTGATATAATCCATGTTAGTAGTTACCAATATAATCTAGAATCATTCAAGACCTGTAAATAGTCAGGAAACTCCTTTTCTATGCATAGAGAACTACCCCATATGATTGGCCTTACAAAACTACCCAAAATCTACACCTAATCAAGTTTGATGATTAATATGAGTATTAGGGGTTACTAATAATCCATTACATTCATTTGGGAGGTTATTTACCCTTCCTATCATGTTGGTCATGTAGGGTCACACTTGGTAGTCTCAAAATAGCCCTTTTCCCTTCACCTCTCACACTTGGCACCTTCAAGCTCTTGAAACCTAAAATATGATCCATGAAAAATAGGTAGTGAAACTTTTAAAAGGTTAACATATAATTAGTTTCAAGAAAAAACATTTAAAAGGCTTCCCTATTTGCTTTTTCCCACTTTCCCCAAGTGTTCACTAGTTGGCTCACTAAATTGGCTAAAAGTGAGGGCATAAGAGGTTTATTAATGAGATGAGATGAATTTTTAGAGTTATATAAATTTAAAATATTCTTCCCAAAGTTTTTTTCATCTCTTAGCTCCTCTTGTAGCCTGTACACCACTCAAAATGATTAAAACAAGCCATGTTTTCCTTTGATCCATACAATCCATACAAAAAAATCACATGCGTAGGATCCTCTATGAGTCCTATAAAACCTCCTAGTGGTTTAATGTCCATTAAATTTCATTTATATTCTCAAATATTAATCTTTCTCCAATCAGGTCCTTATGAGGGTTTTACAAGGGTTTTAGGGGGTTTTTAGTCTTAGCATTTGTTTATAAAAAATGTCACATTGGAAAACCATACTAATTCCACTTGTGTATTATTAATGAACCTATACATCTTCCAAAAATATCTTATCTTTCCATGAAAAATATTATGGGAAGTATGAGTGTCCAAAGTTGACCTGCGAGTCATTTCTATGCTTCTCATGAGGGTTTGAGCACTCTTTAGGCCAAAAATGGATTCATATATAGTTAATTTGCCAAAAAAAAGTTTTAATATATATATATATATATATATATATATATATATATATATATATATATATATATATATATATATATATATATATATATAGAAACACACACACACAATAAACACTATCCAACACCTTTAATGGATTACTAAAGGCCAAAAAGGGAAATGACCCCTGGTTTTGGATAAGGTCTACACCTTGCCAGTGAGCCAGTTTGAATTTTTGAGCTATATGAAACTTAATTTTCACTTAACATGAATTAATAAATATTTAAAAAATAATTATAATTCCCATGGAATTAATTCAAGGCAATATAATGTTTGGATTATCCTAGGATTTGAAATGACCTTGCATTAGGGGTAAGATTTGCATGCTTCCTTGTCAGGCCTGCTTGTAGACCTCCTTGTCTAGACCACATTGTTGGCATTCCAAACATATAATATGGTGTTTAATTTTATTACATGTGTTAAAAAACTATCCAAACCTAATTTAATGATAAAATTTATTACAATCCCTCCATTTTTCATTTTTCCCAAAAACTGCCATTCTTGTGCATGAAAGGACTGTCTGTACTTTAAGATAAAATAGAGAGTATATTCCATATTATCCTATGAAAAATGAATGGTTTTAAAGATAAAATTTTCCATAATTACCAAATTTACCAAATTTTTTTTGGGATTCCATGTCTAAGGGGTCTAACCATCTCAATTTTGTCAAAAAAAAGTCAAAAACCCTATTTTTTGCATGTTTTTACTCAAATCTCCATGTATCTACTAGATATTCAGAATTTTCATGATAAAATGTTTATAAAACATATTTATAATATTAATTTAAATATTATGGATCTTTTTAAACAATATTTAGCCCCTTTTTTAGTGAGAATCCCTTGTTTCCCCTTTATTCCAAGGTCTCTAAACCTGCCTGTACGGACTGAGACATATTTTGCATAGGTGAAAAGGTCCTTTGGGCATGAAAGTGTGTTTTAGGCATGGTAAAACCTTAATTTTATGATAATTAAACATTATTAAGTATTTTAAACCTTCTCATCCTTGTCTCTATGCTTGGCATTAGGCTAATCCTTCACCCTTTCATTCTTGTTACTACCTACTAGGACTGGGACACACACCTACAGGCTTGTAGGGTTCCAAGGTAGTGTTTAGCCTTAAAAAGTGTATAATTACCATTGTGATATTAATATAATCACACTATATTATTATCACCCACCTAAATGTTCTATTTGACCTCAAAAATCCTTCAAGTTGACTGAGACCAAACTATCATGCTTTTACCTGTATATGCATGTTTGTAGCCTATGTGTGCATCTTGGTAAGGTGTTCAAGATTTAAAAGGTATAAAAACATTTTATTTATACTATTACCCTAATATTACCATAATTTCACCTCATTTTAATTCTAAAATTAATCTCCAAGGACCTCACTTTAACCTTGACTGAGACCAACCCCTAATACCAAGCTGTAGGTGCATGTTTTTCAGGCTTGTAGGTCAGTGAAGGTGAGTTTAGATAATTTTAGGAATGTATGAGGTTATATTTAGGTTTAAAATAACTCATGACATTCATATATGGACTTATATATCTTCTTAAGAACCCTTAACACCATGATCTTGTACCAATCCTTGAAATACTATATATAGCCATGCTCTACCCTGTGTATGGACATGGGATAGGCCTAGAAAGTCATTTTATATATTCATCTCTTATCTCATGGAATGAGTGAATGAATTTGTTTCTTATATCCTTTGTAGTTTATTCCCACTACTAGATATGGTATAGAACTTCTTATGCATAGTTTGAGTGTCATCCTCCTTGAAAATCCTATAGAAAACACTGTCTACTTTCAGTGGTTTATTAAAAACTTTTGAGGGTTTCAAAAAACCATTTTTTTCCTATCTTAGTGACTTAAAAATTTTCAAGTACATTGTTTATAGGTAGGACTAAAAGGCCAAATGATTAGGGGAATTGAGAAACCAATTGGTTAAGCTAAACACTAATCCAAAGAACCTCTAGGACCTCTATTTGGTCCATTTAGGGACTGAGGAACCCTTAACACCATGATCTTGTATGAATCCTTGAAATATTTTATATAGCCATGCTCTACCCTATGTACAAATAGGGGATAGGCCTAGAAGGTCATTTGATATATTCATCTCTTCTCTCATGGAATGAGTGATTTATTTTATATGTTATAGCCTTTGGAGTTGATTCCCCCTAATAGACATGGTCTAGAACTTCCTATACATAGTACGAGTGTCATCCTCCTTGAAAATCCTATAGACAACACTATCTACTTTTAGTGGTTTATTAGCAACTTGTGAGGGTTTACAAAAATCTTGTCCCTGTCTTAGTGACTTCAAAATTGTGAAGTGTGTTGATTGTAGGTAGGACTAGAGGGCCAAATGATTAGGGGAATTTAGAAACCATTTGGTTAAGCTAATAACTAATCCAAATAAACCCTAGGACCTCTATTTGGTTTATTTAGGGACTGAGGAATAAAACTCAATCATCTATTTTGCTTGATAATTAATCTTTTCAATAGTCTTAATGAGGAGACTAGGTTTTTCATGATGAATTACACACATATGCTTTGATAATGGATCTATAAAGACCATCTCGCATCTTCCATATTCCTCTATGCCTTGTAAGTGACATCCTATAAGTTGGATGAGTTGAAGTGGGTAGTGAGGGAGAAAATAGTGAAAAGATGCATGATTTAGGTCTCCTAAGAAGACATATGCCCCTAAACCATATATATGACTTCCAAAATAGATATAAAATTATCCAACTCCCTCATTTTGGCATGCAGAACTACCCAATAACATCTGTAGGTGCAAAATTTGGAGAAACATGCATCTGAATGGTCTAAAGTGGAAAACAAACCTAGAAAAGGATTTATTGCATGTTTGATGCCTTTCAAACAAAATTAATGATGGGGAACCTGAAATAACATCTTTAAAATCATGAGAAAACCTCTACAAAACATGAAATCATTAGACCAAAACAAGAAAATGGAGATGACTGCAAATAGTGACCCCCCTCATAGTTACAAACACAAAAAGGATGCTTGGAGTGTTAAGGTTGGTTAATTAATGACAAGGAACCAAAATGGAATTTAATTTTATGTATGTGAAGAATACTTAGAGAACTATCCACCTGTAGAAGCACTCCCTCTAATTCTACCTATATGGCCCAAGCCAAGTGCTTGAAGTTGACCATTATTTGCTTACCAAGACAAAATGAAGGAAAATGAGTTGAAGATGAAAAATTATGATGAAATTATTACACAAAAAACATGTAAATGGGTTGGGGGAGGTGAAGAGACATCCCACCACGTTTTTATCTAAAGCTCAGATCATGAAGGCTGTATAAGTGCCTAAAAGCCCCTAAAATTACCAATAAATTGCCATCCAATGCACATAAATAATTATTGGATAAAATATGAGTATCCCTGATATTAGTTTGACCTTTAACACATTGAAACTGATCTTGGTGACAAATTTACCCTCTTGGAAGTCCGTAAAAGTCCATTAATGGGCTAAAAAGTGACCAAAAGACCCCTTTTTGCACATGAGACATAAAAAATAGCCAATTAATGACTTTTAAACCATATGAAGCATGTTAAAGATTATTTTAAGACAAAATTACACAAAATAGGCCTTTGATCAACTTTGAACAAGGTTTGACTAGGTTTGACTTTGGTTGGCTAGGCCATTTCAAGGAGGGTGAGCTTAGACAGGGACTAAGAAAAGGTTAAGTAAGATGATAGACCAACAATGGCATCCCATAGGACCTATAAAATTTTCTTAAAAAATTTGAAATAGTAGGGGTTGACCTCATTTTACTAAAAATCAAATTTTATCAACAATGTGAATATTGTAAGATTCATTAATATATCTATTTTGACATGACACTACTTGTGTTTTTTTACTACATGATTCACACAAATAAATCATAGTTGTCTTATATTTTTTTATATAAGGTGATTATTAATTTTTAAATCCCATCACCTAAAAATTGTGGTGGTATATTAGTGGGGGCATGTCATATAAGACATGACTCAACATATATATATTTGAAAAAATGAGTTAAATTTGATTCAATTTACATAATTTATATGATTCATATATACATTTGGGATAAAATTTTATGCATTGGGCATAGATTTGGGATGGATATTTTAAAATTTATGATACATATTATACACATGTTACATAAAAAAGTTTATATTTGACTAATACTTCATCTTGAGGCATATTCAAAGTGTACATGCACCAAATTATAGATACACTTTCAAATTATACATGTGTTTATGCATTGAGCTTACTAAGATGTAGTATTTGGGATTTTATCTATTGTATAAATTGGATATTTTTTGTTAGTTTGATATATATTTTCCCTTCATGGACTTTTAACTATTATTATATTAATGCAGGTTGATATGATTACACCATTTGAGTTGGGCAATATTAGCTAAATTGGTTATACTTGAGTTCTGTGATTAAGATTATGTTATCTCAATGGACTTGGCATAATTAATGCTTATACCAAATTGGGGGAATAATCACCCTCTAATTCCATTATTCACATCTACAAGGTTCAGTTGTGAACTTATCTCCAATGTTTCAACTATGAATCATCTTTACTAAGACAAACTACCAAAGGGCAACATGGTTTCATCAACACACATATGTCCTCCTTATTTTCTTTCTTTCTTTCATGTATTTTCAAATTATTCAATTTTTAGATTTATATGAACTAATCACACTTATAACATGTTCTTATTTTTAGGTCATTCACATACAATTAAATTTGAGTGGGCTCAAGTAAAGAAAAGGTGTGTTTTACACACCATGGTACACTATCTTTCTTTTAACCTAGTAATTTCATCCTTATGCATTAATATATTAAAGGTGGTAAAATGTAGGTGCTTAAATAGAGAATTACATATTAAACTAGTATATTACACTTGAAAAATATATCTTAGGGATCTACACTTTAGTTTGACCTTCTTTGCAACCAAAAGTTCTACACTTGCCACCTCCTTAGGTTTAGTTACTTACTCTTAGTCCAACCCTGATCATTTTGATTGTATAGATCACGTGTAACCAAATAATACCTAAAATATAATACATATCCTTCATAATTAGTTATAGAACATCAAAAACATTTCTTCATCCCAAATAGTTACATTTAGGGAAGGAAAATAACATCAACACAACTATCCCTACTCCAATTCAAATGTCCTTACCTTACAAACAATAAAATTTTTAAATATTTTGAATTATAAAAGTTGGCCTAATAATGTCATTAACCCTTATATGAGGATTATTTAAAAATATCTAGTACAAATACAAATCAAATCCAATTCATTTGGATATATAGAAATGACCAAGTAATCACACATTTAACTTAAATCAATCAATTGCACAACTAAATTATTCTACCTTATTCATCCCTATTTGCATATCAAGCATAGGAGTAGTCATACTAAATGTTTTAATTACTCAAAAGACAGCCATGATCCATATTTTTCAAGTTATAAGTTAGATCACTACATGCATTGTCATATAGTATATTGCACCCTTGAGCACACACATTCCCACACATAGTGGATTACTACATAAGTCAAAGGCCCTCCTCAGAGTATTGGCTATGTAGGAAACACTCATTGATATAGGGGTGTTTGGCATTAGCTTGACACTATGATCCCAATAACCCATTTTTGATAAGCTAGCCTAATCTAATGTTGAGAACTATAGTTTGAGCTATAAATAGTCATCAACATCCTATGTGCAAGATCCAGATACATCAAATGAGAAGTGATTAAAAACATAGAAAGATCCATGCAATCGCATATTGATATAGTGATCATTTTGTACAATATTATTACATAAATATTTAGAGAGTAGTATAAATTCAAATTTCCATAAGGTGATGCAAGTGTCTAAGTAGCCATAAATAATATTTACATAACCTGACGACTAGTTCTTAAACATCAAATAGCCTATTCCAACACATGTACATCTCATATATGTCTATGTGTCATTACATGAGCTAAGTATTATTTCTTCTTGATTATTATTCAATTGAAATAATATTTACCATTTTAATTTTTATATTTATTATTATTTTAATTCAACACTGAAATAAAATATCATAAACTAAATTATTTTATTTATCTACTTTTAGAAATAAGTTATCTCACTTTTGAATAGCTTATTACCCTCAACCCTTAATTTTCATAAACATTTAAATAAAGAGGAGTTGGTGAGGGGTTTCATTTATTCCATTAAATTTTCATTTTAGTAAATGTAGAACAAGTAGGAACTTCAACAAAGGAAATATGCAACAAACATAGATAATTGTAATTAATTAAAAATAAGGTTCACCTTATATATGACTGACTACATGGAATGTTACATTTATGGGCCCATATCATCTTATGAATAAGTGAGGACCATTTCCCATAGATATTAAATAAAATAACATGGTGAATGAATGAAGTAAATCCAAGATATTTATAATCATAAATTATAAATGACAAGGTAAAATAAGGATGTATAAATTATAAAACAAGTTGAGAATCCAAAAATATTAATGGATTTACCAAAAAGATTTATGATTATAAATTATAATCATATTGATATCACCAAAAAGGAAACCATTTAAAAATAGAACCTATTAAAAACCATGTTGGTGGTAGCATCCATGATGGATGATAAACTTGTAGCAAATCAATGACAAAGAAATCACCCTGTGCGGTATGTAAAGAGTCCACAAAAGGTAGTTGGACAATGAAATGGAATGCAATTTCTCAACAACAAAAGTAAATACAGAGAAGATGGGAAATGGACACAAGGAAAAGGTGTAGAAAACATGCATAATAATAATGGAGACTTTAACAATAAATGATATATGACATTAAAATCTATAAAAAATTAATGTAAATAAAGGAAAATGGATCTATAATCAATATTAAGGTTAAAGTACAACATTAAACACAATATTAGATTTATTCTGAGTGGTTAAAGGCATTCCAAGAATAAATAATCATAAGGAATTTTTTATAAAGGAAAAAGAGGATGATATAGAGAATTAGCTCTTAGAAGGAAGGATACTTTTTGGGGTACATTGATAGTTTGGAGGGAAGAAAAAATCATCATATAAATCAATTGAATGAAATAAAATCCTTGGCAAATATTATTACAATGCATTGGTTCTTAACCAAACTAATTTACCTTAGTGTAATGCACATTCAATTCTATGGAAAAAGGGAAACCCAATCAAATACATTCAGCTAAAGGAAATCTTTGGTAGCATTGTTGATTGCATTGGTACTCAACTAAACTAAGTTAATTCAATGGAAACTAATATAACTACATAGAATATATCAATGATATGGATTCCTTAGTTTCACCTATGAACTACATGAAATTTTCATATGGGTGGCTAGGTGGATCATGGCACCAAATCATCTTATATCCGGTATTTTCATGTGAGTAGGATGAATTATTCTAGTCTAATAGACAACTTTATATACAAGTAAATGCATTCTAATTCAATTGTGATTTTGATTTACCTTGGGATTATAAAATATTGATAGCTAATATGAGTATTGATTTTGGGTAATGCTAGATCTAAATATGGTATGATATTCATGGTTACTTGTGAGATTTGATTTGATTAGAAAGGAATTATTTATCTTGATATCATTATTTTATTTATGGCATAAATGAATACTTCATACTCTTATAAATTATAAAGTGAGGCAGATTTAAATCTCTTTGATTTATATATTTGAAATTGGATTCATACATTACAACTCCTTATACTAAATGTTTGGAGATAGTTGTACATTTTGAATCATTAGGTTAAATAACTTACATTAATTAATATGTTAATTAACCTTGTTTTTCTAATACATTGATTAGTAATAATGTGGTATCCCATCTTATGCTTGTTTGTTTAATAGACTTTTCATCCTCTTGGAGAGAGGTTCAAAACTATCCTAATATGAACTATTTAAATTAATGACTTTGGTTCTATACTCTGAAAATTAATAATAGATACTATTGGCAATTAAATGGTGTAGGAAGTAATATGGTCATAGAATTAGAATGTGTGTCGATTGAATTGCACATTTGAGATAAACTATAAATAGTTCAATTGTCTATACCTAAATAAAAATAGAATACAGGGTGAATAAGTGAATACATTAACATTTATTTCATGTTAAATAATCTGGGAAAAACCTTAGATTTGAGTTAGTGAATAGATGATGCCTAAACATTACTTGGGTAAAATACAATTGTTTATTCCCTCACAAATCAAGGAAATTTATAGAAATGGACTTAAAAGTATTCCTATTTAAATTAAAAATAAAATTAAATTAAAAAGAGGATTATTAATTTAAGGATGTGCACAATTTAACAACTAAATATATGTGCATCTTTCATTTCAAATGCATTAAATCCCTATACATAGCATAGATTCATGAATGCTTGTAATATAAAAGGGAAAACAACTTAAGGTATAACATTCTCCTAAATAATAAACATAAGGATTACAAAATTATGAATAATGTTTATTCTCATCATTAGCAAATGAATCATAAAGAATTGTAATTATTGCTCATTATTAATTGAAAGAAGGATTTAAGGTGAAATAAATATGCATCTATAATTCATAATTCCCCTTGTTTATATGATTAAGATGGAATCATATCTATAATTAGTTCCATTTTAAACTTTATTAGTCTTCTCATAAATAGTAGATTAATAAACAAAGTTTTTAATGTTTTTAATGTTGTTCATTTTCATCATTTAACATATGCTCAAAAAGATACATATGATTGTTGTTCATTATTGTGATGAATCTTGGATAAGTGATTTTTAGGTTATATTACTTTCATCTTTAGCTTTCAATCAAGTATAAATTGTGTGGGGAGGGTAAGTGCATGGAGTTGGGGGATAATTCCATGGACATTTTCCATAATATGATTTCATTGTTAAATAACATGATCAAATTATTGAGATAATCAAATCACATTATTTAAATTATGGCTTGATAATTATTGAGCCATAACACAATCATGTTAAAAAATAATGTAATTGTGTTATTGTAAAAATAATAATTCAATCATGCTCCTATTGTTTTACACATTAAATCATGTGAAGTACATGGATCTAATCTTTATTAATATATACCACAATTAAATTATTTATAAAATCAATAACTTGATCAAGTTATTGTTATTTTGCACTTAAAATCATGTGCATATGCACATGAAGCCAATATTGGTTGGAAGCTTATATAGTATAAGTTTACATTTATATTATTACATTTATTTTCTTATACTTTAAATTTATTTTGATAAATATAATAAATTAGGTTCACTTTGCATCTAATAGAGTTGGTCTCACAGCTACACACATTATGATGTAGAAAATATTTTTTCAAAATCTTATCTGGTTAGTACTTAGGCATTTTTAGGGTTTAAGTTTTGAACCTAGGGATTTTAAGGCATAAGTTTTACAATTTATATCCATTTTTGGTAAACATATAATAATTTTTTAGGTTTTTGTGCCTTCTAGATTAATTCTTAGCATTTTTAGGAGTCTTGGGTTATTAAAAATTGAAGTTTTCAAACCACTCACTTTAAAATTGATGAAAAATGATGTGATTGGGGTAACATAGGTAATATTGATGACCTACACACACCAAATGACCACTTTGTGTTGATTTCATTTTTTCATCATCCCTCCCTCATCCCTAATCACTTTTTACTCATGCCTCATCACCCCTAATCACTTTTTAATCATTAATAACTATCCCTAATCACTACCTCATTGACACTTACTATCTCTAATCATATCTAATCACCCCCTCATCATCTTTGATTACTCCCTCATTAACCTTCACTATCCCTCCTCATCCCTAATCACTCCCTCATAGACCCTCACCATCCCTCATCATCTTTAATAATTCCCTCATCATCCCTAATAACTCTCTCATCATCCTTAATCATTGCTTCATCATCCCTAATCACTCCCTCCTCATCCCTCATCATCTGTAATCACTCCCTTATTGACCCTCACCATTCCTCATAATTTACAATTACTCCCTCATCATCCCTAATCACTTCTTCATCATACCTCATCATCTATAATCATTCCTTCCTCATCCCTTATCACCCATAATCACTCCCTCATTAGCCCTCACCATCCCTCATAATCCCTAATCACTCCCTCATCCTCCTTAATCACTCACTCATTGACCCTCACCATCTGTCATCATCCCTATTGACTCCCTCATCATCTCTACTCAATTCCTCCTCATCCTTCCTCATACTTAATCACTCAATCCAATACCTTTTTGGTGGGGTTTAACAATGCTAGGAGATACAAGTGGAGAGTTGAGTGATAGCATAAAATATAAGACATAGTGATCAAAATGATGTGGAGGAAAATTTTAAACATAAATATTTAGCACCTATGAAAAAATATGGTCCTATTAGAAAGGATGTAATTCACAATTGAAAATCTTTAAAAAAAAGAGAAGTAAAACCACCATATTGCTAAAAATGGGTAGTAAATATGAGGATCACCAAGCTATGTGATTTGCTAAAACCAATCAATTTCTTTCCATATGAGGACATTTTATGATCTAAATAATTACATTAAATGCCTTATATTTGTATGTCTATTTATTGAGTCATAATACTAGAGAGTGGAAAATAATTTTCAAATTATTAGAATAAGTAGTCCAAAATTGGAAAGTGATGCTTAATTAATAACTTCAATCCAATGAAGAATGGCACACTATGAGCTCTCTACTTGCACATATTTAGACCTGGTACAAGTTATCTACAAATATTAAAAGGTAATTAGATAATATATTATAAACCCAATGATATGGTTGGTACTAAAAATATATCTACTTCCCCCAACAAGAAATAATATATGAAATTAAAATATTGTTGCATTAACAAATGTAAATCAATGGTGAGCCACTACACTTCATCATTTCTAATGGAATTCAGAAGAATTTAATTTATCCTAAAGAATATATTCAAAAATTTAACTTGAAATTGATACATCATCCATAACCATATGCTAGTGTATGGTCTAGTGTAGGCGTTGATAAATGGATCACCTAGTAGTGTCACTTGGTGTACAAAATCAAACTTTTTAAAGATGCAATCCTTTGTGATATCTCATCATTAGAGGTGTGTGATGTTTTACAATTATTAAACCATATATTTAACATTTACATGTCATCTATGAAATAAATACTTGAAATTTTGTGATAGATTGTCATGATCTGAAATACCATATATCATAATTAGTTTATAAGCTTTTAGTCATTAGTGCCAGGAAGTGAAATAATCTTGTCAGATCTAGTAATAAGTATACTATTGATGATAAGAAGTAAATTTAATAACATCCTTATAGAACCATATTGGTTTATCCAACAGTAATAAAGACAATATAATTGAACCATAAACTAGATGAATACAAAGATATCTTTTAGTAACCTAAATAAGTTCCTACATATTGTACACTATAAAACACTATTGATTTGATCCCTTAACTACCTCTACCTCAAACCTTTTTATATAGCATATCATTTCTAAAGAATGAATAGATCAAGTGGTAGATCCATGAAATTATGGATAATGGACACATAATGCCCAAATCATTACCTTGCATAAGCCCAATTATGTTTTCACCAAAGTAGTGAATCCATTAAAAAAATCTTAACAAGATTAAAGTGAATAACTATTATCCTCATCTAAATATTAAGGAATTTTTATGCCATATCCATGGTGTAGAAATCTTTTCCAAAATCGATCCTAAGTTTAGGTATCATCATATTCATGTTGAACCTTTAGATATTTAGAATATAATCTTAAAAACAAAGGAATGATTGATTAACTAATTGGTTATGCCTTTTAGGTTAACTCATGTAGTGAATTAATTCATTGAAATATTTAACGACATCCTCAAGCCCTTTACCTATGCCATTTTTTTAATCCACCTTGATGAAATCTTAATATTTAGAAAACATGGGATGAACATCTACACCATGATGAACTAGTGTTTCAAATTTTGTAAAAACACATTTTTATGATAACATGAATAACTTTTCATTTTTTATGTAAGAGATAAAATATTTGGGATACATTACACACACAAGGAGTGTATGTGTGAACCTGACCAAGATTCATGTCATACAATAATTGGAAACACCAAATAACTTTACATTTGATTTAAATCTTCTCAGAATTAGAAAATTATATAGAATATTTGTGTTTACTTTTTATCCTTTGAACCAAGCTACCAAAGGTGGAATTTAATTAAGTTTCATCTAGTCATCTGCACAACAGATATAATTTGATGAACTAAAATTTAGGGTATATTTTATGTTAGTAATTATGTTACTTAACTATAAATTTGTAAGATCATCCAATTTATTTTGTAATAAAATTGACTATCATAAATGGGTATTGACAACACAATAAGTCCTATGAAAGAGTTTATTTATATTATAATGGATTAAACAACATATGATTGAAATAAAAAATATCTTTAGAGTATATACTTATGTCAAATGATGAGAGAGTGATTAGGTATGATGAAGGATGGTGAGAGTAAATGAGGGAGTGATTAGAAATGATAAGGGATGATGAAAGAGTGATTAGGGATTATTAAGGATGAGGAGGGAGTGATTGGGGATGATTAGAGATGGTGATATTCAATGAAGCAGTGACTAGGGATGATAATCCCAAGTGAGTAGAAATGATGAGGGACAATGAAGGTTAATGAGGGAGTTATTAGGGATGACGATGGAGTGAATAGGGATGAGGAAGTGATTATGAGATGATGAGGTATTAGGAAAGAGTGATTAGGGATGATGAGGGATAGTGAGGGTCAATGGAAGAGTGATTATGGATGATAAGGGAGTGATTAAAGATGATTGGGGATAGTGAGGGTTAATGAGGGAGTGATTAGGGATAATGAGGAATGATGAGAGATTGAATAGGGGTAATGAGGGATGAGTAAGAAGTGAATAGGGATGAATAAGGGACAATGAACAAGTAAAATTAACACAAAGTGGTAATATAATGTGTGTAGGTCATCAATGTGACCTAAACTACCCCAATCACATAATTTTTTATCAAGTTCAAAATGAGTAGTTTTTAAAATTCAATTTTGAGAAACCTAAGACTCCTAAAAATTATAGGAATCAATCTAGAAGACATAAAAACATAAATAAATGACTATATGTTTACCAAAAATGGATATAAATTATGAAATTTATGTAATAAAATCCCTAGGTTTAATAAATAGAACTTGAAAAAGCCTAAGTACTAACCATATTGGATTTTTAAAAACTATTATCCACATTTTAAGGCATGTAACTGTGAGACCAACTCTATCAGATGTAGAGTGACCCTACTTTCTTATATTTACTAAAATAAATTTATAAGTATAAGGAAATAAATGTAACAATATAAATGTAAATATAAGATTATAGCCAGGTTTGACTTCATGTGCATGTCCACATGATTTTATGTGAAAAATAATAATAACACAATCATGTTATTGCTTTTATAATAACATTATCGTGTTTGCTATTAACCAAGATTCACTCCATGTACATGCTCACATGTTTTAATGTGAAAAATAATAGGAACATGATCACATTATTATTTTTTCAATAGTGTGATCATGTTATCTATTAACATGATCATGTTATTTATTAATATGATTGTGCTATTTGAATTTGAATTTAAAAACTGTGCCTTTTGGCTTGGGAATGGCTTAGATTCTCAAGCCAAAAACTTGGACTTGTCAATCTGTAGTCAAGTTTGAGAGATATGATAAAGAAAAAAATTTAACTTCGATCACCAAATACACTATGAATTTAAATGGTAAAATTCAAAACCTTAATACCATCATGATGATCACACTCTCGTCTTTCCAAAAATCTGATTTTTATAATTTTTGGACAAATTTAAGGGTTTAAATTATGTTAATTTCTAACTATACCTTGTTTAGGCCACTACATGATACAAAAATACATGAATATACATGTCCATGTAAGTTTTATTTTGTTGATCTAAATGAAAAACAAGTATATGGTCACAAACTAGGCCTAAGTTTTCAAGATATATTTTCTTGAAAAAAATCATTAAAAAATTCATTCATTTAAAAAATATAAACAATATAGGTCACAAACTATAATATCTTATCCAAATTTTCATTGAAGTGTTTCAAACAATATTAAACGCTGCTAAAAAAATGGTTCATCACGCGACCATCTATCTACATCATTTTCTTAAAAAATTAAGAGTTCATATTCAAATTTTAGATGTTTGACCTAGTTATACTTAAGCATTTAAAAAAAAACTAATGTTCTAGAAAATAGACTCAAAATTATACATTTCATGTTCTTAAACCATCTTTAAATTTAGAATGTAGATATCTCAAATTATCTATAGAAGTTTATATTTTTGAAATTCCAAGAAAATTATGTCCATGGGTGGGACACTTTTTGTTCCCAAACATTGTGCACTTACCCTGGGTCTGCTATAATTTGAAATATTGAGTCCTTTTCATTACATCATCCTATACCTTTAAATCAAAGGCAAAGGAAAACCTCATTGGAAATATATTTTAACTATTCAATTATTTTCCCTTGATGTTTTGGTATTAGTTGATAATTTTATATACTAAAGTGTTTAGTCATATGTTTTTTAACTTGGTTATATTTATCTTTACTTAGTCACTTATCATCGAAATTGGTTTTATTTTCATGTTTGGTTAGCTTTTACATAGACAATTTTAGTTTTTTGATCTCTAACTTGTGTGCAAGATTTCACACTCTTTCATAGCCTACCACATCTACCATATTTGTCACTTGTTTCTTAGTCACATGTTTTGACTAGATAGACCAAGATTTCCATGCATTATCATCACATCAAAACATGACTTCAAAAACCTTTCTAAGGAAATGAGTTTGATTTGTCTCCTTAGTGCCACTTGTCACATTCTTGAAGCACCATGGACTTGAAAATATGAAAATAAGTTACATAAAAGTCTTAGGACTACAACTCAATCCAAGATTTCCACTTATCAAACACACATTTAGTCATAACTTAGTATATTTTGACTAAAGCATTTTTATTTGACTAGTATGTAGGCTTGTGAATTAGTTTCATGACACCACATGGATTTTCAAATCAAGCCATAGACTAAAGGGATGTGACTCCTTCACTTAGATCCAAGTGTCACAACATTGTAAATTTTGGAAGGCATAATATGATTTTTCCCTCATGATATTGTAACACAATCAGAAGGCACTAAGTGTCTTCATGGTACTAGCTTGAAAGAAAAGGGAAATTAGTCTAATGTTTAATCCAAGTCACAAATTTTCAAAATGATGTGACATCACATTAGAAATAAATCAATGGGGGACATAATGTTACCCAACTATCAAAGCCCATGACTCAATCAACCAAGTTCAACTATGAGCACTTGGTTAAATCTTAATGGTTGTCTTGCCCATTAAATTGTCAAGTACCTAAATGTATAAAAATTTGTAAGTATTTTCTATCATATTTTAGATTTAAATTGGTGAATCTTGTAAGCCTTGTTAATTATGTGTGTGTGTGTGTGTGTGTGTGTGTGTGTGTGTGTGTGTGTGTGTGTGTGTGTGTGTGTGTGTGTGTGTGTGTGTGTATGCATTAAAATATGGGAAAGCTATAGGATGGGATTATATGTGACCCCTTTTCTATCCATATCTAAGTGTGTATATTCCCAAGTGGGATTGAAAAAATGATTAAATGTTATGTTAGAAACCTTGTAAATGCATGAAATGCCCTCATTTTTTATATTAAACTAAAAATTGTCATTTTAACTCCCCTAAAAAGGGAAAATGTGGTAATACTTGGTGGATAAATGGAAGTAAACTAAGAAAAGATTAGATTAGGAAAAAAAAAGATGGAAGTATACTATTGTGTAGTAAGCAACATTTAAAGCAATAGATTGGTTTTTCCATTATTTAATGTTTTGACTGCATATAGATCTATAATTATTTTATCATGAATTTATTTGACTATATTTTATTCCCTTGTTGAGGATGGGATTTTATCTATAATATTTGAAATTGATTTGATTTATTAGAAATATCCTTTGTGGACTTTTGCATCTTGGAAAATAGTGGCTGGTTTATTTTATTTAAATTTATGTGATTTCTTTTTTCCATCACGTATGATTTATTTGGGTGGGTTGAAGAAGAAGAGGAATATATATTTGAGTTTGGTAGTTTTTTTGGATTCATTGGAATTATTTTACTATGTATCATAAAGGCCTCCTCCATGACATTTGAGATGTGGTTAAGTCTCAGACTGGTGTCTTTGGGGGATATTGTCTCAAGTGGGGTAAAATGTCTCCACTATACACAAGTTGATTTCTTAAATTATTGTGGGTTTTGGGGACCCTATATTTGTTGTGATTTTTTCTAATATTGAATGAATTATATTGATTTCATGTTGTCTTAATCTATCTTTTTTTACTTAATTGCATTTTATTAGTTGGATTGTAATTCCATTTGTGTTTTATCATTTTGATTCATTATTGCTTACTAGTTTGGTAACAAGATATATGTATGAGAAAGAAAATGTTGTGATAATTTCCCCCATTTATAAATGGGTGAAGACCTTATTAATTTGTCAATAAGAAGAGTTTCATATCTGGTTAGCTACTCCTTTTCCAACTCAATTAATTTAGAAGGATATTCAATTGAATTAGAAGACATAATTTGTGTGACTATTCTTGATGATATTGTTTTAAAAAATTACAACAATGTGTTTGACATTATTTATGGTTAATTACTATCATGTATGATGTATATTCCTCTTATGATTTTAACCTTTGGTGTGGACACCAATTAACACATTCTTGGTTAAGCATTCTGATATGAAATAACTAAGATAATTTATTTTTATATGGCATTGGGATGATTCATGGAATATCTATAGTAATGTGAAAGTAGTTAAAGTAAAATTATTCATAAAATGAGAAAAATCACTAATAATAATGAATAAGAATATTCTTATTTTATTTTGGCTTAGCTTCAACTAAAACTAATTAGGCATGACTAACTCCATCTTTAGATAATGACATCTTATGCAACATAATATTAATGTAGTGTGACACCTTGATGTGAACATAATTATATTACTTGGTATATTATATAAAATAAAATTTATGGGTTATTTCATTGCCCATGATGATGGGTTGAATGTTTAAATTATTTATCTTATTTTTGTAAATGTGTATTGATTGTCATGATGAGAATGAACATGGTTTCTGCCATGATGTATGCTATTATGATCATGTTGTTATATGTTAATTTTATGATTAAATTGTTGTGTTTATACTATTATGTATGATTTTATGTGTGTTATTATGTATATCTTGTTTTGTATACTATTATGTGTATGTTTTTGAGTGTACACAATTGTGTCTATGAGTCTTGTAATCCATTTAAGGGAAAAAATACTCTTGATTGAGCATGCGTATGCTACTCTTGAGTGTGTGATAGTTGTTTTAATTTATATGATCCATTAGGACATAAAATTATTTTGCATGATGATTTTATGGTTGTATATTCCATGGATTGTTGCTCTCAATGATTGAGATGTTAAACTATTATGAAATCATGCTCTCAAAATTATGGGTAAATGAGCAATTATGAAATGTGATTGGCTGATCCAATCACTCTAAAAATTCCATATGAAACTATTGATTGAAACTACCCATGTCGATATTTTCTCTATGATGTTTATTTACTTTTATGATGGACAATTACCTTGTATTTATTTAACTATTTAAATCCCCATATGTGTGATGGATGTTTACTTTATATGAAATGGTTACCATAATAGTGGACTATTGAAATTTCCCATGTATTATGGATGCTTTCTTAAATTATGTTCCTCTTTATGTACTTATTTTACATGTGAAAGATAATAAATTGATTATATTTTATGCACTTATATTGATATGATTCTTATTATTGAGATGCATTGTTTCCTCCTTGTGTACTACTCTAATGTATGAAGGAGAAGTGAAATAAAATCCCTAGAATATAGGGATAACTACCTTGATGAAAAAGCACAAAATCCTTGCGTACACCTCCATGTTTAAAGGAGATGGGTGAGCTTCACTTGGTACACTAGATGTAGTAAATTTTTGATATAATGCTAAGATAGGGGGATAAGTGTCATGCCTAGTGTAATTATTAAGTTCATATCCCTAGTTTTGTTGAGAGAGGTGGTTATGTCTTAGAGGTAGATGCCAACAAAAGTTGATGCTATATAATTTCAACAAATGATCCATTATGTACTACTCCACATGAACAATGTATGATTACATATTTTATTTTATAACCATGTTTTGCTTTATTGTTAGGTTTGGTGATGTTACACATGTGCATATATTTAGTCGAGTTATTGATGATATGACCAATATTATGGTTGATGCATCACTTGGTGTATCCATTGATATCTACTATTATATTATGCATGCAAGTTTAAAATGGGACTCCTATGGGTGGTATTCCATTTATGAAAATTTTTAAGGATTTGTTTAAATCTATAATTATGTGAAAATTCCAATCCATGTGAAAGTTATATATTACTTTCATTACTGTTATTATTTCATGAATAATATGTTATATTAATGTTGTCATATTTGGTTATCACTAATATTGGGTCAATGATAATATGATCATACTTGTCCTTATGGAAATAAAACTTTAGGAACAAACTTTCTTTAAAGAGGGAAGTGCGTAATGCCCTACCTAGCCTCACATTGGCTTATGCACATGGTTAAGTATTAATTGGGGTTGTACCCATTGATATGTTATTTATTCATGATTATTGTTATGGTTTATATTATATATCCATTGGTGATTTTATATTGGATCACAGATGAAGAGACAATTATTATTGTGAACAAGAATGTAATTAATGTGCTTTTATATATTCATACCATAAAGGTACCATGATAAGTATCTACAACACTACACTGAGTTGGTGAGGGTTTGCATTTATTCCATCAAACTATCATTTGATTTGATGAAATATAAGTAGGAGCTTTAATAATGGACATCTACAACAAGCATATATCCCAGAAATCAATTAGAAATAGGGTTTACGTTAGGTATGATTGAATATATGGAATGTGTTTTCCTGAGTCTATATCAACTTATGAATATGTCACATAATCATAAGGGGACCATTTCCCATGGATAATAAATAAAATAAGAGGGTGAATAAATGAAATAAAGTCAAGAGATTTATGATCACAAATTATAAATGACAAGGTAAAATAAGGATGTATAAATTATAAAATAAGATCGGAAGATGAATGTCTGCGTGGTTTCACCAAAGAGTATTATGATTAAAATTATAATCATAGTGAGATTACCAGTAAAAATACACAAATAATGAACCCTTGGGATTATAAAATATAGATATGTGAATGTGTTATAAATTAATTGTGCTTTTGATTTCCCTTGGGATTATAAAATATTGATAGTTAATATAAGTATTGATTTTAGGTACTAATAGAGCTAACTACAGTATGATATTCATGATTACTTGTGAGATATTAATTTATTAGAAAGTAATTATTTAGATTGATCTAATTATTTTATTAAATGCATAAAATAAATTCTTACTTCTCTTTCCAATAATAGAGTGAGATAAATCTAAATCTCTGTGATTTATTTCCTTGAAAATGGATTCATACATTATAGCTCCTTATATTGAATGTTTGGTGATATTTATACACTTTGAATCATTGGGTTAAACAAATTATATTAAATAATATGTTAATGAACCCTATTGTTATGATACATTGAATAGTAATAATGTGGTAGTCCATCTTATTCTTGATTGTTTAATATACTTTCCATTCTCTTAAAGATAGATTCATAATTATCCTAGTATCAACTATTTAAGTGAAGGACTTTGGTTTTATACTCTACAAATTAATATTATAGAATATTGGCTATTTAATAGTAAAGGAAATAGTATTGTCATAGATTTAAATTTTTTTTGAATGACCTAAACATTTTGAGATACACTATAAATAGTTCAGATGCCCATACCTAAATAATAATGGAAGAGAGGTTAATAAGGGAATGCATCTCATAGTGCATTAACAATTATTTCATGTTGAATAATTTGGGAATATCTTAATGTTTAAGTTAGTGAATGGATGATTCTTAAACATGATTTGGGTAAAATAAAATTATTTATGCCCTCAAAAATTAAGGCAATTATTGGAAATGGCCTTAAAAGCCTTCTTATTTTAATTAAAAAGAAACCTAAATTAAAAAGAGGATTATTAGTTTAATGATGTGCATAATTTAAAAACTAAAAATATGTGTGTTTTTATTTTTAAAGTAATTAAATATTACACATAACATATATTTGTGAATTCTTGTTATCTAAAATATGATTCAACTTAAGGTCTAACATTCTATTAAGTAATCAACACAAGGTTTAAAATTTATAAATATTGTTTATTCTCGTAATAAATAATTTAAAAGGAAATGAATTTTTTTCTCATTATTAAATGAAGGAAGGATTCAAGGTGAAAATACACTGGTATCTATATTTCATAATTCCCCTTGTTTATATGATTAGTGAAGGATGAAACTAGATCTATAATTAGTTCTATTTTTAACTATTGATTGCAATTACCCATGTGGATGTTTTATCTATGATGTTTATTTACTAAAATGATATAAAATTGCCTTGTATTAATTTAATTATGAAAATACCCATATGTATGATGGATTTTTTATTTATATGAAATGGTTACTGTAACAATAAACTAATGCTTATCTATTATAATTTTCCAAGTATGATGGATGTTTTCTCAAATTATATTCCTCCTTATGTACTAATTTTATGCCGAAAAGAGAATAAATTGATTATATTATGTGCACTTATATTGATATGATTATTCCTATTGATATGTATTGTTTTCATCTTTATGTACTACTCTAGTTCATGAAGGACAAGAGAAGTAAAATTCATATAAGATGGGGTTGCCCACCTGGATTATTGTGCATGTAATCTTGACTATGTAAACCTCTATGTGTGAAGGAGATGGGTGAGATTCCTTGGGTGCATCAAATGTAAGATATATCCACCAATATTCTAAAAAATGGGAATAAGTCTTAGGCCTAATGTAATTATCAAGATCATATGCCTCATTTTTCATAGAGAGGTGGATATGTATTGGAGCTAGATGCCAACAATAGGCAATGTTGGTTAGTTAAAACCAATGAACCATTGTGTGCTACCCCATATGAATAATACTATGATTGAAACTTTGATTTGATAACCATGTTATGTCTTACATCTAGGTTTGATAATTTTACACAAGTTTTGATATTCAACTAGGTCATTGATGATATGACCAAAATTGTGTTTAATGCATAAATTATTGTATCCATTGATATCTACTATTATTTTATGAATGTGCATTGAAAATGGGTCTATTATGGGTGGTATTACATTGGTGATAACTTTTAGGGATTTTTTGAAACCTATAATTAGGTGAAAATTCTAATCAGACATGTGAAAGTAATAAATTGATTATGTTATTGTTATCAACACATAAATGATATGTTATATTTATGTTATCATATTTGGTTATCACTATTATTGGATGGATGCAACTATGAGAATACTTATCCTTATGGAAAAAAAATCAAGAATGAAATTTATCTAAAGGGTAAAAATATCACACGTACCTAGCCTCACCTTAGCTTAGGCACATGGTTAAGTATTAATTGGGGTTGGACCCATTGATATGCTATCTATTCATGATTGTCATCAAGATTTATCTTATATGTCCTTTAGTGATATTATATTAGATCACAAAAGAAGAGATATTTATTATTGTCAATAAGAATTTGATTAATGTGTTGTTGTCTCTTCAGACAATAGACGTATAGTGATGAGTTTGGTGCATGTGGAGGAAATAGGTGTTTCTGAATGAGTAATATTTTATTCATACACAAAATATGAGATGAGTTAGTGAGGGTTTTAATTATTGCATTAGATTATCATATAATTAGACATGATATAAGTTGGAGCTTCAATAAAGTACATCTCTAACAATAACATATCCCATAAATTGATTGGTAATAAGGTTCACCTTAGGTACAACTGAATATATGACACATTGAATGCTTAGGTATATATCACCTTATGCATATGTTTCATAAGCATAAGAGTAAAATTACCCATGGATATGACATAAAATGATATGGTGAATGAATGAAATGAATTCAAGAGCTTTATGATAACAAATTATAAATGACAAGGTAAAAGAATGATGTATAATTATAAAGTAAGATGAGAAGCCAAAATTATTCATGGATTCACCAAAGATGATTATGATTATAAGTTATAATCATATTGAGATAACCAAAAATTAATCCATGAAAAATAAGCCATACAACAAAGAAATCTAGAAGTAGCCTCCACAATGGATGGTATACCTAGAGCAAATTAATGACAAAGCAACCACCCTATGTGTTATGTAAAGAGTCCAAATAGGTAAAATGGTAGTGAAAAGGAACATAGTTTTTCAACAAAAAAATTACTAAGAATATGGAAAATATATATAATGAGATGAATGTGTAAACAAATTGTATAAAAATAATGGATACTACAATAAGAAATGACAACTGACCTTACAGTTTTTAGAGAAAAAAGGAATGCAACTACAAAAAATCTTGATGTTAAAGTATAAGATGAAACACAATATTAGATTTATTATGAGTGGTTGATGTAATTATAGGATTAAATGATCACAAGGAATATTTGATAAAGTAAAAAGAGGATGATATATATATATATATATATATATATATATATATATATATATATATATATATATATATATATATATATATATATATATATATATATATATATATATATATAAACTCTTGAAAGGAAGGACAATTTATGGGGGACACAGATAGTTTGAAGGGAAGGAAATATCAGTTAGGTAAATTAATCAACTAAAGGAAAATCATTGGCCAAAATTATTAAAATTAAATAGTTATTAGCCTAAATTTAGTAACCTTGGTATAATGCATATTCACTTATATGGAAAAATGAGGTCTATATCAAATACACCCAGTTGAAGGATAACTTTTGAAACATGGTTGACTACATTGGTGCTAACCCAAATTGAGTTAATTTAGTGAAAAATGATATAGATACAAAGGATAGAGTAGTGAGATGGACTCCTTAGTTCCACCCTATAGACTACATGAAAACACCATGAGGATGTTCCAGTGGATCATAGCCCCAAATGATCTCATAACTGGTATCATCATTTATGTATGCTAAAGTTTGTGAGTCCAATTAATGAATTTGATAGACAAGGGAATGTGATATAAATCAATTATGTTTTTGATTTACCTTGGGATTAAAAAATATTGATAGTTAATTTGAGTACTTATTTTGGGTAGTGTTAGAGCTAACTATGGTATGATATTCATGGTTACTTGTGAAATTTGGATTCATTATAAAGGAATTATTTAGATTGATCTCATTATTTTATTAAAGGCATAAATACATGCTTCTTGATATTAAAAATAATAGAGTGAGATAGATCTAAATCTCTATGATTTATTTCATTGAAAATGGATTCATATATTGTAGTTCCTCATATTGAATATTTGGGTATATTTGTGCATTCTGAATCATTGGGTTAAATAGTTTGTATTAATTAATATATAAAGTGACCTTGTTATTTTGATACAATGAATAGTAATAATGTGGTAACCCATCTTGTGCATTATCTAAGTGAGAGATTCATAACTATTAATCTGAACTATTTAAATGAATGACTTTGGTTTTATATTTTACAAATTAATAATATAGACTATTGGCTATTAAATAGTGTAGGAAGTAGTATGGTCATAGACTTATAATTTGTGTTGATTGACTTGCACATTATAGGATACAATATAAATATTCTAGTTTTTCATGCCTAAATAACAATGGAAGATGAGGCTAATAAGTGACTACATCTATGAGTACATTAACATTTATTTCATGTTCAATAATTTGGGAATAGACTTATATTTGAGTCTGTGAAAGCATAATTCCTAAACATGATTTGGGTAAAATAAAATTATTTATGCCCTCAAAAATTAAGTAAATTGTGGTAAGTGGAATTAATAGCCTTCCTATTTTAATTAAGAATAAAACAAAATTAAAAATGGGATTATTACTTTAGCATAATTTAAAAACTATAGATATGGGCATCTTTCATTGTAAAGGTATCAAATCCCTCCACATAACATAGATTTTTTAATTCTTGTAATCTAAAAGTGAATTCAACTTTAGGTTTGGCATTATATTACATAATCAACTTAAAATTTAAAAAGTTTTGAATCCTTTATATTCCTGTCATTAACAAATGATTTAGAAGGTTTGGCATTATATTACATAATCAACATAAAATTTAAAAAGTTTTGAATCCCTTATATTCCTATCATTAACAAATGATTCAGAAGGAATTGTAATTATTACTCATTAATAAATGAAGGAAGAGTTTATGATGAAAATAAATTGGTATCTATATTCCATAATGCCCCTTATTTATATGATAAATGGAGGATGAAATTGGATATATAATTAGTTCTCTTTTAAATTTTATTTGTCTTCTCATAAATACTAGATTAATAAAAAAAGTTTATAATGTTTTTAATGTTATGCATTTTTTCATGTAATAAATGCTCAAAAAGATATGATTACTGGTAACTATTTTGATGAAGCTTGGACAAGTGATTTATGGTATATTTTATTCATGTATTTAGTTTTCAATCGATTATAACTTGTGTGGATCTGATATAAATTTAGAGATTTAGTCCATTTTCATTAAGTCATACTATACCTTGAAATCAAAGGAAAAGGAAAACCTCATTGTTGAGAAGTGTTGTCAATGATATCAAGGTTGATGTCGTTAATGTCATGGTGCATTTATTGAAGATACATGATGAATGGTCTTTGAGGTATGAGTGTATGTGATTGATGTGACAAGGAAGTCATGTGACAAGATAATATTTGAAGGAAATAAAGAATTTTAAGGCAAGAGAAAATTTAAAGGCAACCTAATGTCCATTCTATTGGTTGATGTCAAGGAATAGGTCAGCTTGAAGTTGTCAGTATTGTCATAAAGAGGTATGATGGTCAAGTGAGAATTAAACCATGGTTATAAGGATCTAGGTTTGCATGAAGACATGAGAAGATGTTCATCAGAAAGAAATTGTTGTAGTAATGTGAGAGTGTTGTCTGAATAGTGTTCTTGTTTGATATCATTGAGGTATGCATGTTTGAGTACTAGTTCTTGAGTACAGGGTGTCTTAAGAAACCTAGTCTAGTCCTTGTGAAAAGGTATGTGTATGGTGACTTGGTAAGATGGATGAAAAAAGGCATGAGAGATTGGATGAGGTTGATTTAACATGTATGTGAGTTGGAGCACTCATGAAGTCTCAGGGTAAGCTTATAGGGGTAAGACCACTCCTAGACCCTACCTAGCCTAATGAGGCATCATGATCTATTGTAAAGGCATATGAAGGATGTATGGTAGTGTTTAAGAATGTATGAGGTTGATTGAGTATGAGAGAGTGGTAGAGAGTGCATTGAAAGAGACATGAAGGTCAGTTTTAAGGCCTAATGTGGTTTGCAGGTCAAGGTCTAAGTGAGCAAAGAGAGAGAGTGTGTGGCCTAATGGGGTATCAAGATTAGTTTTAAAAGCAAGTGTGAGTAGGATAACATTAAAAAATGTGATTCATGTTGTTTTAAGCATTTTCATGAAGTTTGAGGTCAAATTTTGAAGGATAAGGCATGAAAATGTGTTCTAAGGTCTCTCAAGTACATAGAATAAAGGGTTCTCTACTTGAGAAGGTTTTTATTGTGCTCATTAGCTCATCAAAATTTTGCATGGGAACCTAAGATATTCATGGTATATGGGGAAGGTTCCTAGATTAAAATTCAAGGCATTTTTTTAATAGAGGGGATATGATTTATGAACAATTGTTAAGAATGGAAAGAGGTTTAAACTCTCTTAGAACCCTAATAGTGACCTGATGTTATATGATTTAAAAGTGATCAAGATGGTTTGGAATGCTTAGGTAAGTGTTTGTATCTTGTATTTAACTCTCCCAAGTACCTATAGGTGGTGGTGGTTAGAGATACCAGAGAGAAAATATTAAGATACAAAATTATTTTTGAAGAAGTTATAGCTATAAAAAGTTGTCTTAGACAAAGTTTGAAAATTATTAAAGTTTGAAGCTTGAGACTCATAGTTAATGTCCTTGGTGGTTTATGGACAATTTTTAGCCCTCAGGTGAGTTAAATTGATCATCCAAGTTAGCTAGTCATTAACAAGCCTAATGGTGGAAATAGTGTAAAACCAAGACATAAATGAGAAGGTAATTAGGAATGTGTTATCATGATAGAGTGATGAAACCAAGTGCATTGAGATTTTGTTTATGAATTTTAAGAAATATTCATGTTTGATACAAGTTTTTTACATTGGTGATTATAGTGAAAAAGTTGCTCACAATTTGACCTATTTGGTTTAGATGAGACAACGAGATATAAGGTCATGAGACTAGTCTACAATACCACTATTTTCCATTTGACCATATTATCTCTATGTATGAGAATGGTATAATTATCTCATAGTATAGTGTGTATGCATTCTAAGTCATTGAATATGTTTGAATAGGTGTTGGAGGTCTGAGTCACCATGATTAGTCTTTGAAGAAGAATGGTAGTTCTAAATGAATGAGTTACAGAGGTGTTTTTGAGGCACTATGAACTGATTTGAAGCATATAATACATATGGTGTTTTTTTATGACTTGAAAGTATTGTTAATGATTTTATAAAGTTTTATATTTGGTGAAAGTGGTTGAAATGTTGAAGCCAAAATGCCTTATCTAGTTCTAGTTTGACTGTGTGTAGTGAGGTCAAAAGATTGGTCTACAAGACCAATATTTGACACTATAACTTATGATATTTGTATTTTATAGTGGTATATATATGTAAAAGGATATTTTAAAGTGTTATTGGTCATGAGAATCATTATTTTAGGTATTGAAGATCAAGTTATTCATGACTAGTTTTTGGAGTGTTTTGGTAGTTCAAAGTGGGCTATTTACAAAGAAGTGCTTGAGTCCTTTTGCATGTCATTTTAAAGTATAAATAACATGGTTATTTTGTTAAGGTCATTTTTTTTTTGTTAATATGATTTATTTTCATGGTTGTGTACAGTCTTTAGTTTTATTTGGTAGACTTTCTATAGGTTCACAAGCCTAATTGTGAATAGTGCTACATGGTGTGATTCAAGTGGTGGTTGGAGCTAAAAGGAGTCATGGATATACTATGAGATTAGTGGGGGTATATTTGAGTGAAATATTAAGTGTTTATATCATTTTTTGAGTCTAAAATTTCTCTAAGGAGATCAAAGGGTAATGTGTACTAATGAAGGTTTAATTAAATTAGGTCTCCTTAAGGCCTAAAAGCAGTTTTGGTCTTTTAAGTTGAGGATGACAAATTTTAATGATTTATTATTATATGAAACATGTTATAAGACCTATTATAATGGTAATAATATTTTCAAGTGTATATGGCCTACCAATAGGTATATGAGCAAGATGCTTGTATATATATACAAGGCAATTTTAGGCCTTTTTGAGAGAGTAAAATGTATGTGAATGAAATACTACATTATTGAGTAGAAGAAGGTATTGTAGATGATTATAAAAGTGTAGAGGATGTGTAATGAATATATAAAAGTGGGTATTCATGTGAATATCAAGGTCATATGACCTAATATATCTTGAAGAGACCTAGCTAAGCGAAGAAGTCTAAAAGCTGGTTTGAGAGGGATGAAAGAGAAAGAAGAGCTGAAGGAGGTGATAATCATATGTTTTATGAGAAATACGGTGTTTTAAAGGTGATAAAAGGTTTCAGGTGGCTGATTCATCTAGGGGGTTGGTACCTCGTTGTAAATTGTTACTTACTAATTCCTAGCTAGATTGGTACTTAAGCTAGTTGGGGTTAGTGCTCCATGTGAAGTTAGAAAATCACTAAATTGTGATGTTTTAACTTATAGGATTGAAAGAAATTTGAAAGTATTAGTGGGTTTTATTCCCCTTGAGGGTTTCCCACATATATGATGTGTTATCTTATGTAATTTTTTTTCATGCTTGTATGGTTGATTAATTATACATTAATTGTTCTATATGTTGATATTGTTAGGAATAAATCAGAAATCAATGAGGAATAATTTATCTAAATCATAATAATAATATCTATAAACAAAGATGCATAAAGAACATAAATAAAAATTCACAAAAAGAAGACTAAATTTGATGTGTTTCACCCAATGTGGGCTACATCAACCAAGAAACACTTGATCATATTTTATTATAAACCACAAGAGTATAATCCACTCTCAGATCAGTCTTTTCAAAATTAAAATGCAAAAATATTTTTTGGAGCTACACTCTACAAACCATCCTAAATTTTCACCTGAATTCACACACTCTATTCTTTATTTTCACATCTTAGTTCTTAACATTATGATGTATTACATGTAGTATATCCATTTATAATATAATAATGAATAATATATCATGGTTTTAACAACATTGATGTTCACCTAAATTATATAGTTGTATGCCTGTAACATGCCAATGCTCACCTATAACATGTTGATGCTCACTTACAAAACACTGATGTTTGCCCACAACATGTTGATGCTTGACTATATCACACTGACACTCACCTCTGACACTTGATCACATCTTATCGATGCTGACCCATATTGCACTAATGCTTGCCTATTATTGCACCCCATGCCAACATTCATTCAAAAAATGCATAAATTCATCCATAATACACTATAATTTGTAAATAAGCTCCAAAACATAAAAATATCTCACTTAGAGAATGATTTCCTCTGAGTAGATTTTTTAATCCTTCACTATCATCTATGAAGGCTAATAAAAATTGAACATAACTTTAATTTCTCTATTATGACTACCTTGGTCATCATGTCTATAGGATTCTAACTTGTACGAATCTTCTCTATATTTAACTTTTATTCCTCTAAAGCTATCCTAATAAAATGGTACCTCAATTATATATGCTTCATCTTAAAGTGGAAAGTGGAGTTCTTTGCTAGATTTATAACACTCTGACTATCTCTATATAGCTTCCTACCTCCTTTTTATGCCTCAAATATTCAATAAACTATTGTAATCAAATCATATATTTGCTTGCCTTTATGGAAGCAACATACTCAACTTCTATGGTTAACAAAGCCACAAGTTTTTGTAGTCCTGAAATCCAACTCACTATTGTGTTACTTAAAGTAATTACATATCCTATAGTGATCTTTCTATTGTTTATATCTCCAACCATGTCTAAATTTACATAACCATGCAAATTGGTTTCCAATCCACCATATATTAAAAATATCTCCATGGTCCCTCTTAAATACCAAAGGATCCATTTCACTACCTTCTAGTGTTCTCTACCCAGATCACTCATGCACTTGTTTATTGCTCCCACTACATGGTCAATATATAGCCTAGTGCACACCATGGAATACATTAAGCTACCAAATAGTGATTATTAAGGTTAATGTGACATATGGATTCTCTCCTCTATCTTGGGACACTATTCCTTTGATAACTTGAAATGGCTTGCCAAAGGAGTCCGAACTAGTTTAGCATCCTACATACTAAACCTCTCCAAGACCTTTTTAATGTAATCTTCCTAGGATAAATTCATATTTCATTCCTTCTATCCCAAGTTATTCTCATACCAAGGATTTATTTTTTTCTCTTAAATCTTTCATAGCAAAGGAATTTCTAAGCTATTCCTTGAGTACCTTTATTTCCTACATGTTATTACCTATAACCAACATGTCATCCACATACATACATATGATAATGTAATCACCAACATAAAAAATATTGATATATATGAAATGGTATAAATGACACTTGAATTATCCTTACTCCATCATAAAATTACCAAATTTCTTTTACCATTGTCATGGAACTTATTTCAGGCTATACAAGCTCTTTTTTAGTTTGCACACCATGTTCTTATTCCCTATGACCTCATATCCTTTTGGCTCATCCATATATAATTCCTCCTCCAAATCACCATCAAGTAATGTATTATTCACATCCATATTCTCTAATTTAAAGCCTTCCATTGCCAATATCCTAAGAATAATCCTAATAGAAGTCATCTTAAGCACCGGGGAAAAAATCTCATCAAAATCAGTTCACTTCTTCTATAAAAACCCCTTTACCACCAATTGGGCCTTATACCTTTTCTTTCCTCCATCATCTTATTTTTTTTTTACACCCACTTGTCCTACAATGATCTCTTACCTTCAGGTGGGTTTACCAAATCCCAAGTCTGATTTTCCATGAGAGACTAGTGATCCTCATCCATCGTTGGTTTCTAATTCTTGACATCTACTTGCATTACTTATTGAAAGAACTCTATCTCTCCATTATTAGCGAGTAATAAATAATTAAGATATGGAAAAAAATTCAAGTTCCCTTCTTACCCTAAAAGACCTTCTTACCATAGGAGTTTGGGGTTCTTGTGGAGTAGGTGCCTAAACTAGTTGATTGGACATTTTATCATCTACAATGTCCTCTAATACTATGTAATCTTTTCTAAAATCCTCTTTCTGATCCTATAACTTTATTTATATATGAATTTTTCATTAAAGACAACATCTTTAGACCAAAATATTTTATTCTCCTTAAGACTCCAAATATGGAAACCAAAGTCATCCTCACCATAACCAACAAAGGTGCATTTTTTTAGACTTAGCCTCTAGCTTGGTCCTATCATCTTTATCAACATGAACACAAGATTCATAGCCAAATACTCTAAGAAAGGAACAATAAACCTTGTTACTAGACCAAGCTTCCTCAGGTATGCATCCATCCAAAGAAGATGAAGGACCTCTATTGATTAGATATACTATGATGTTTATTTATTCTACCCAAAACTAAAGTGGTAGTCCTGCATGCAACCTCATGATCCTAGCATGCTCCATGATATTCCTATTCATTATTTTTGACACTCCATTCTACTATGAAGTTCTTGGAACCATTTCTAGTTTGTGAATTCCATTCCTTGAATAGTAATAAAAAAATTCATTGTTGCAATATTCCCCACCATTATCTGACTTGAGATAATTTAAATTAAGACCTATTTCATTATAAACCAAGGCTTACCATCTTTTAAATGTATCAAAGAAATAAAAATTTCTCCTAATTCCATACACCCAAACTTTCCTAGTTACATCATCAATAAAAGTGACATAATAAGATGAACCACCAATATAAGATACCTGAGTTAGCCCCCATACATCTAAATGAACCAAATCTAACTTCTTCTCCTTCCTCATAATTCCAACCTTGAGAAACTTTAACCTTTTCTATTTTCCAAACACATATTTTTCATATAAATCTAAATCATTTCCTTTCAATCTGATAAACTAATCCTTCAAAATTTACATACCCTTTTGGCTCATGTGATTGAGCCTATTATGCTAGAAAGTTACATTTGCATCTACAACAAATAAATTACAATAGTCAACATGACTTGATAAATATAGGGTACCAACCTTCTTATCTCTTACTACCAAAAGATCACCCTTGGTCACCTTTCAAGAATCTATTATAAAAGTCACAATGCACCTTCACTACCCAACTGCCCTATGGATACCAAATTCCATCTCAACTTAGGCACATACCTGACATCCTTTAGTAGCCAAGTGTTCCCATTTTGCATCTTGATCTAAACACTTCCTTTTCTTACTATGTTTCAAGGCTCATCATCACCAAGGTAAATATGAAAAAAATCCCCTCGAACATAATCAATAAAATAATGCCTATGTGGTGTAGCATAAAAAGAAAACCTTGAATCTAAAACCCAAGACTTAGAAATATTGTCAATGGAAAGAATTAATACATCCTAATAAACATTCCTTGTTTCCAAATTCACCTCCTTGGTGTCTTCCTAATTGTTATTCTTATTTTGAAGAGACCAATAATCCTTCACATGCCTAGTATTTCCATAGTGCTAGCACAACATCTTGCCCCTTGATTTTGACCTTCCTTGATCATTTTAATTTCCATGCTTTCCTTTTCCTATATAATTTTGTCTCCCTATAATCTCTAATGTCAAATTATCACCTAAATTAGATGTTTCCCTAGAGGTTTTCCATCTCATTTCCTCACTAAGGATTACACCTATGACATCCTCAAACTTCAACTTGGCATTGTTAGAGACTAAGTTACTCACAACCATTACCAGGCCATTCCAACTCTCTAGTAAAGAACATAAAATAAGTAGATCCCTAACTTCATCATGAAGTTCAATTTTTATAGATTTCAACATACTCACAACTATATTAAATTCATTCAAATGATTAGCAACTAAACTATTTTTAGACATCTTCATATTAAATAAATTTTTCATTAAAAATATATTATTAGAGGTAGAGGGTTTCTCATATAACTTTCATAATGAATTCATGATACATTCTATTGTCTTCTCCTTTGATATGTTAAATGTGACCAAATATGCAAGACATAAGCAAATGGCCCCAAGTGCTTTTATATCAAGCAACTCCCAAGCCTCATCTGATGTGCCCATTAGTTGCTTCACTTTTTCTCCTAGTAAAGCATGGATGTTCTTCTAATAGAGATAATCCTCCATCTGCATCTTCCATAGACAAAAGTTTTATCCATTAAACTTTTCAACCTTTAATCTATTATCATCAAGCATAATAACCCTTCCTACAATTCAACACTTCAAAAAATACAACCTTAAGATCTAATACCAATTGTTAGGAATAAATTAGAAATTAATGTAGAATAATTTATTTGAATCACAATAATAATATATATAAAAAAAGATGCATATAGAACATATATAAGAATACACAACCAGAAGATTAAATTTAACATGGTTCACCCAATGTTGGATACATCTACTAAGAAACACTTTCTCAAATTTTATTACAAGACAAAAGAGTACAATCCACTCTTAGATCAGTCTTCTCACAATTACAATGCATAAATATTGTTTAGAGTTGCACTCTACAAACCTTTTTGAATTCACATTTGAATTCACCCTCTTTGTTCTTTCTTTTCACAACTCAGTTCTTAATATTTTGATGTATTACATGTAGTATATCCATTTATAATATAATAATGAATAATACATCATGGTTTTAACAACACTGATGTTCACCCATATTATATAGGTATATACCCACAACATACCAATGCTCACCCATAACATGATGCTTGCCTACAACATGTTGACATTTTGCCATGACATGTCAATGCTCATGCATATCATACTAACATTTACCATTGATTCTCACCTACATCACACTAAATCTCACTTGTTGTTACCCCATATCAATGTTCATCCATAATACATTATAATTTGGAAATAGGATCCACAACATAACAAATATGATGGCTCATGTATGCTAAGGAGAAAATGAAATAAAGTTTTTAAGAGATTGATTCACCCCTCCCCTCTTAGTAATTTTTCTTCCAACATTTGGCATCATATAAAGTCATTGAAAATAGGCCTAACAGCCTAAAGGAGATCCTATAAGTAAGGATGACTAGTCAACAAGATCAAGGTGGTTTCTCTACCAGTAAGGCTATATTCTTCAATGGGACTAATTATGATTTTTAAAACGTCATAATGAGGACATATCTAATGCTAATGGGCCATGAAATATGGTAGTTAGTTTTGGATGGATACACTTCACCTTATACAACACCAATTGATGTAGCTATTAAGAAGGAAGTGAGAGCAATTCAGAGGAAATGAATGCCATTATATGTGGCCTATTAGAGGTAGAGTTTGTGAAGGTGATGTACTATGAGTTATCCAAGGTGATATGGGACAAGTTAAAGACATATATTAAAGAGATGACAAGCTGAAAATGGATAAATTACAAACTCATAGAAAGCAATTTTAAAGTCTAACTATGAAGGAGTATGAGATCATTACATCCTACATGTTAAGGGTTGATGAAGTGGTCAATGTCATTAGAGCATTAGGAGAAGAAGTGAAAGAGTCTATACTTTTTCAAAAAGTATTGATATCACTAACTCCCAAGTTTGATTCTAAGGTGCCTCTAGTAGAAGAGATGCAAGATTTAGAGAAGCTAGAAATGGATGGGCTTCATAACATCTTGATTGCTTATGAGATGAAAAAAATGAAAAAGACCTCCCAAGAAAGAAGAAACATTAAAAGTTGAGAAAAAGTCAAAAGTCAATAAGTTCAAGGATGAGGTATGTTTAGATGTTAATGATGATGAATTAATAGCCATGTTTGCTAAGAAATTAAGGTTTGGATATGGTAATTACAAAGGTAAGTTAAATTTTAAATGTTTCAACTATGGTAAGATTGGCCACTTTGCATTTAAGTGTCCTAAAAAGGATAAGACTGAGCATGATGAAGAACATGATGAACATCATGGAGATGAAAATAAGGTCTATAATATTGACAAAAACAAGAAAGATTTTATAAATTATGAAGGTAGGAAAGGGTCATTCAAGAATAAGAGAAGTTTCTATACCAAAGAAGATTATAACTTATCTGATGTAAGTGACACAAATATATATAATAGTGATGATGACAGTAATGAACATGAACATTGACATGAAAACAATGAAACCTTATTCATGACTATATAAATAAACAATGAGGGTTTCTCAAAAAGAAAAGGACTTATACATGATCAAGAATTAGATGAAGAAGAAGCTAAAGTGAATCTTGAGGAAGAATAATTGAGTGATTTACAATTAAATTTCCAAAGAAGGAAGAATCAAAAACTAAGATCATTAGTTAATGATTAGGAATAGTAGATTGGTTTGTTTGAAGAAAGACTGAGTAATACATCTAAGGAGTATGATGAGATCATCAATCAGATTGAAGTATAGATAGAGATATTCACTACTAGATTAAAATATAAGGAGGAAGAATGCACCAAGTATGAAACTAAAATGGAATCCTTGAAAGCTGAGTTGAATCATGCATCTAGCAAGTTTAAGACCTTTAAGAATTTTTAAAAGAGTAGTGATTCTCTAGATAACATCTTAAGTATTTAGAAGTATATAAGTGATAAGATAGGTCTTGGTTTCAAAGAAGACTAAAAAGAGGTAGCTCAAATCAAGGAGAAGGCTAATGAAGACAAGAAAAATTACATGAAAAGACCAATGAGATAGCCTAATGATATGAAGTATGCTAATTCATTCAATGGTTACTATTTTGCATGAAATTAGTTTGGTCATAGATTAAGAGAGTGTATAATACTATCTAAAAATGAATATACATGGGATTATAAAAAGAATCATCCATCAAGAGGTATGAATGAGGTTATTTTATACATTGTCATAATATAGGACATATTTCAATATTCTATCCTAATATATTTATAAGGCCATCAAGTCAAAACAAGAGGTTTAAAGCCCATAGAGTGTAAGAGAGAAGGAAACTTAATGTATGGAAACCAAAGATAGTAAAGGTGAGTCATGATCAGTCTACAAGCCCAAGTGAACTATTTTCTATGGTAGAGCACACTTTAGATGAGAAATCAAGTTAGGAATATTCATTATCAGCTCAAATTATTGATCATACAAATGATGAAGAGGTCAAGCCAAAGAGAATGATCAAGCCTAAAAGGATCTTGAAGGATATTCAATCTTGTGAGAGCATGGAGATATGGGAATCTCCTAAGTTTGTATTTTTTTAGTGCCTTATGACAAGTGATGACTTCATTAGGATTCATAAAGACACTCTTTAGTTAGTAGAAGAATGGCATATTCTTGATTTAAGGGGGAACTAGTCAAGTTGTTGATAAGTTCCAAGTATATTTGATGACAAGCATAAAAGATCTCAATTTGTGAAGACAAATGGGGAGTCCCTAGTTCTTGAGTTGATGACAAGAATATGGTGGCCTAGTGTGTGATCAAAGATTTATGTCATATCATTCATGTCAAGGATAAGGTTAGTGGTCTTGAGATCTAAGTTAATTTTAAGGAGGTATGTATGGATTAAGGGGGATCATGTTCCTATAAGTCTTCATATTCTATGTATTGATCTTATGTTGTAAGAAGGTGTGATTTCAGATGAAATTTTATGGAAGACCCATTGCCATTAATGTCAAAGGGGGAAAATTTTCAAAAAGTAAGTTTGACCAAATTAGGGAGATGAGAGTGATCCAATTGAAGAATTTTTTTCCAACAATGACAAAGGGGGAGTTTGTTGAGAAGTTTTGTCATTTATGTCAAGTTTGATGTCATTAATGTCAAGGTGTGTCTCGTGAAGATGCATGATGAGTGGTCTTTGAGGTATGAGCTTGTGTGCTTGATGTGATAAATAAGTAATGTGATAAGAGATAATTTTAATGCAATAAATAATTTGAAGGCAAGAGAGTATTTTAAGGAAACCTAATGTCTCTTCTATTGGTTGATGTCAAGGTTCAAGTCAGTTTGAAGTTGTCAATATGGTCATAAAGAGGTATGATGGTCAAGTGAGCATTGAACCATGGTTATGAGGCTCCATGTTTTCATGAGGACATAAGAGGATGTTGATCAGAAATATATTGTTACATTGAAGAGTGTTCTTATTTGATATCATTGAGGTAAGCATGTTTGAGTACTAGTTCTTGAGTATAAGGTGTCTTAAGAAGCCTAGTCTAATTCTTGTGAGAAGGTATGAGTATGGTGACCTGGTAAGATGGATGCATAGAGGCATTAGAGGTTGTATGAGGTTTATTTAACATGTATGTGAGGCATTGAATCAATCATGAGAGTCTCAGGGTAAGCCTATAGGGGTAATACCTTTAGACCAAGTCTATGCCTAGAACACTCCTAGACCTTGCTTGGCCTAATGAGGCATCATGATCTATTGTCAAGGCATATGAAGGATGTATTATAGTGTTTAATAATGTATGAGGTTTCTTGAGTATGTGAGAGTTGTGGAGAGTGCATGTAAAGAGGCATGAAGGTTAGTTTTAGGGGCTTAATGTGGTTTATAGGTCAAGGTCTAAATGAGCAAAGATAGAGAATATGGCCTAATGGGGTATGAGGATTAGTTTTCAAAAAAAGTGTGAGTATGGGAGAATTTAAAAAGTTGATTCAAGTTTTTTTAATCATGTTCATGAATTTTTAGGTAAAATTTTGAAGGATAAGGCATGAAAATGTGTTTTAAGGTCTCTTGAGTGCATAAAATGAAGGTTTCTTTACCCGAAAAGGTTTTTATTGTGATCATTATATCATAAAACATATGCATGGGAATAAAATATATTAATGGTAGATTTTTAAGGGTCCTATCTCAAAATTATATTCATTTTTTTAATAGAGGGGCTATGTTTTATGAACAATTGTTAAGAATAGAAACATGTTTAAACCCTCTTAGAACCCTAATAGTGACCCGATGTTGAAGATATGATTAAAAATTGCTTGGGATGGTTTGGAATGATTAGGTAAGTGTTTATATATTGTATTTAACTCTCAAAAGTACCTCTAGGTGGTGGTGGTGGTTAGAGAGAGGAGAGAGAAAATGTGAAGATAGAGGCTTAAATTTGAAGAAGTTGTAGCTATAAAACATTATATTGGAAAAAGTTTAAAAATTGATTAAGGTTTAATATTAAGACTCATAATTAATGTCCTTGGTATTTTTTGGATAAGTTATATCCCTAAAGTGATCTAAATTAGTCATCTAAGTTATCCAGTTGCTAACAGGCCTAACGGTGGAAATAATGAAAAACCCAAGCAATAGTGAGAAGGTGATTAGGAATGTGTTATCATGATAGAATGATGAAAAAAAGTGCATGGAGATGTTTTTAAATACTTTTAAGACATGTTAATGTTTTATATAAGTTTTTGAGGTTAGTGATTATAGTGAAAAAGTTACAAGTTGACTTGTCTGATTCAAATGAGACAGTGAGATATAAAGTCACGAGGTTGGTTTGTAAGACCAATATTTGACATTTAACCATATTATATACACACACACACATACATATATATATATATATATGTATGTATGTATGTATGTATGTATATATGTATGTCTGTATGTACACACACACACACACACACACACACACACACACACACACACATGGTATAATGATCTCATAATATCATATAAATTCATCATAATTCATGTAATATTTTTTCATAGGTGTTGGAGGTCTAAGTCATCATGACTGGTCTTTGAGGAAGACTAGTAGTTCTAAGTGAGTGAGTTGTAGAGGTGTTTTTGAGACACTATGCACCGAGTTGAAGTATCTAATGCATATGGTATTTTTTATGACATTAACTTATTTTTAATGTTTTTAAAAAGTATGGTAGTGAGTGAAATTAGTTGAAATGTTGAATCCAAAATGGCTTGTTTGGTTCTGTTTGACTATGTGTAGTGAGGTCAAAAGATTGGCTTGCAAGACCAATATTTGACATTAGAATTTGTGATTTAAAAAAAAAAAAAATTTATAGTGGTATATATATATTTAAAATGATATTTTTAAATTTTTATTGGTCATGGTAATCATTATTTTAGGTTCTTAATATCAAGTTGTTCATGACTAGTTTTTGGAGTGTTCTAGTAGTTCGGAGTGGGCTATTTACAAAGAAGTGTTTGAGTCCTTTTGCCTTGAGTTTTGAAGTATAAATCATATTTTTATGTTTTTAAGGTCATTTATTTTTTATTAATATTATTTATTATCATGTTTTTGTGACTAAATTATGTACATGCTTCAATTTTATTTGGTAGACTTTTTCTAGGTTCACAGGCTTAATTATGAACAATGTTACATGGTGTGATTCCAGTTGTGGTTAGAGATAAAATGGGTCATGGATATATTAGTGGGGGTATATTTGAGTGATATATTAAGTTTTAATAAAATATTTGGATTCTTAAATTTTTCCAAAGAGATCAAAGGGTAATTTGTGCTAATAAAGGCCTAATTGCATTAGGTTTCCTTAAGGCCTTAAAGAGGTTTTGGTATTTTAAGTTGAGGATGGCATATTGTAATGATTGATTCATGTATGAATTTTTTTATAAGAATTATTTTAATGTTAATAAAAGTGTGTAGGTTTACATGGCTGACCAAGCGGTATATGAGCAAGAGGCTTGTATATATATACAAGGTAGTTTTAGGCCTATTTAAGAGAGCAGAATGACAAGATCCTAGAACAATAAACATGCTCTGATACCACTTGTCAGGATCTTGCTCCACCAATAGAGCACATATGATTACTTCTTGTATTAGCAACTAAACACAGAATTTAACCAGAATCAATAAGTAACTAGAAATATGAAACAACACAGGAATATGAGAGACAATACACAATTGTATTAATAATCACTCAGAAGAATATACAATAAAGAAGATGCCACTTCTTCCACCTCAAAGGTTCACCACACCTCAAGACCTTCTTCCCTCTCTCTCTCAGTCCCAACAATCAACTCCAATATAGAGTTGATGTTCACCTCTCCAACCAGTCAATAACATGCTGCCAGTATGTCAAGTACACAACTGTACTCCAAGTAGATCTCCTGCTCTCTGCTGCTACCTGCAAATCACTAGACCTTACTCACCATTATATATCTCCAAAAGAATCCATGCTCACCTGCTGACCAAGATCATACAAATACGAAGAACCCTTCTGATTCTCCAAACCAGTACCCACTCTTGGTACTACGGCACTAGGAGGAACACACCATTGCTCTCCTCTCTTAGAAGGAGCTTATTTGCTCTCTTACTCTCTAAATACAAGTTTACAATACAGCCCATGAGTCCATATATAGATCTCATGCTTACAATAATTAGACTATCTTAATTACAATAATTAGACACGCAACTCAAGACTATAACTAGCCTTTGACATGCAAACTGACAGTCTCAAAATAGACTCTCCGAAAACAACATGCAAACTACATGTTCATGTACAGGCTGCCGACGTTGGCTCCTCCATGATCGATGTCGGCCAATTGGTGACCAATGTCAGTTGCTTCTTCATTGCACTATGACTGATGTCGGTTGATCAGACTGATGCCGATTTCCCTGCAACTGATTTCGCAACTCTCTGTAACCTCCGTAACCTCTATAACTTCTCCTATTTGCATCTTGATGAAGCTTTTAGCTCCACAACCTAACAATCTCCCACTTGGAGATAAATAGCTTCACCTGTACCTATACGTATACACTATCTAAATTATTCCCTGGCTTGTATCTCTCTTCAAGATCAATCCTGAAGACTAACCACCAAACATCCCGTGATGCTACACCTGTCATTCAAGTAACCTGCCACATCCGAACCTATAATCCATGTAGTGAAGACCTTGACCTTGCATAACAAGAATCCTTGCTGCTAATCCCTCTTAGATACTTGAGAATCTAATGAATTTCCCTCTAGTACTCCTTCCCCGAATTGGCTTCATACTTACTGACAACTCCCACTGCTTGGGAAAACTCAGGTCTACACTAGACCTCATGTGATTTCGAACCCTGTTCCAAGCTAAGCTTGAACTATCCAGCCCTTGGTGTGCTTTCTGATTCTGCATCCTACTTCATGAACCCCACCATCACCATTTTCACATCAGCTCCCACTAGAGATCAAATCTCCATGTTTCTTATGCCAAAGAATTTTGCTACTCCAAATTCTTCATGACACACCTCTGAACTAACCTTACCCTTAGCTCAACAAATCCCTATATGTATAAACCTGCTAGCAAATCACCCACATACAGTAATAAGATAATGTTGTGACCATCATCCACCTGGTAAGATAAACACAATAGTTACACTGACATTGACTAAAGCCATGCTTAGTCATCCACCTGTCAAACCTGTACCACTATCCTGCAGCTTCCTCAAGACCATATGCCTTGGCCTTCCATCTCACGTGTCCATCCACTCTCTTCTTTAACTTGGGAATCCATTCCATCTCTCAGTGCTTTCTTCCAGCTGACAACTTCACCAACAAATACCTATTTGGTTCTTCTCCAAGGACTCACACTCCTCATCCATTCCAAGCTCCCACTGTATCTAGATTCTACCTGCATTGCTTCTTCACGTCTTCCTGGTTCTTGACGATCAATAAGCAATATAAAGAAGGTGAACAATGAATATGAGGTTCACTTACCCTTTTTTGACCTCCATATGAGCGTTTGAGACTTGTTGACAACTTGTTATCTGCCCACTATCCGTTCCAGTGACCGATCTCGGCCATCTCCCAGTCTGCAACCAACCGATGTCGGTTCCCTGCACTGACCCTGACTGCCGATGTCATTTCCCTGGCCGACGTCGGTATTCTTTTTTCTGACGTCAATTCTTTCATGATCGATGTCGGTCTTCCTGCTGTCGATATTGGTTACTGTCTGACCGATGCCGGTACCTATGTTCGCCTGTGAGTGATAACTTTTTACCTGAAAGCTCTCCATGAATCAAAATCCTATTTAAATAAACACATCCCTACTCAAAATAATTCAGTCTCCTCACCTGATCTCTGTCTGTCATCTCTTCCATGAACACCAAGGCTTTCTAGTTCTTTAGCTTGTCAAAAACATCTGTCTTCCACTTAAGAACATGCATTCCCCTCCTACATATGTGACCAATACTACAAAGCCACATCTCTATAACAAAAGGTGAATCAATAATATAAGTAGATAGATAAAGGATACCTACTTTCTTACCACCATCTAATTCAAGTGTATCCACTGTGAGAGTTATAGTGCATCTCCCATCACCCAAATTTCCTAAAGAAATTAGACTAATCTCCAAGACTGGTACCTGCATGACTTCCTTCACCACTTGTGTGTTATCAACCTGTAATTTCAGCTTCACTTCCCCTTCGTCAATAATTTGACAAGGCTCTCCAACCCCTAAATAAATCTCTCCAAAGTCTCCAAAGACATACCCATGAAAAGATGCTCTATTTCGAGCTGCATGGAAAGAGGCAAAATAATCTTAAACAAAGATTCTACTTTATCCAAAACATCCTATGCAACATCACCTGCAACATATGCTTCTACACGCTGATCTTCTGTCGACCAACAATCTCCTTTTACCTGCTCCTTTCCATCAATCAGACCATTCGTGTTATTTAGTTTCTCCATTCGTAGCTTACTTTCTTCTGCCATTGCTATACTCCCACTCAATCTGAAACCCCTATGAGTGACCTGTAATCAAAAACACTACCAGATCTAAAACCACCTATTAGTCAACCCAACCAAAAGCTCTAATACCACTTGATGGTATCAGCTCTTGAACCTACAACCAAGGCTCTGATACCACTTGATAGGAACCTAGAACAATAAACATGCTCTGATACCACTTGTCAAGATCTTGCTCCACCAATAGAGCACATATGATTACTTCTTGTATTAGCAACTAAACACAGAATTTAACTAGAATTAATAAGTAACTAGAAATATGAAACAACACAGGAATATGAGAGAAAATACACAATTGTATTAATAATCACTCAGAAGAATATACAATAAAGAAGATGCCACTTCTTCTTCCACCTCAAAGGTTTGCCACACCTCAAGACCTTCTTCCCTCTCTCTCTCAGTCCCAACAATCAACTCCAATACAGAGTTGATGTTCACCTCTCCAACCAGTCAGTAACACGCTGCCAATACGTCAAGTACACAACCATACTCCAAGTAGATCTCCTGCTCTCTGCTACTACCTATAAATCACTAGACCTTACTCACCATTGTAGATCTCCAAAAGAAGCCATGCTCACTTGCTGACCAAGATCATACAAATACAAAGAACCCTTCTGATTCTCTAAACCAGTACCCACTCTTGGTACTGCAGCACTAGGAGGAACACACCATTGCTCTCCTCTCTCAGAAGGAGCTTATTTGCTCTCTTACTCTCTAGCTACAAGTTTACAATATAGCCCATGAGTCCATATATAGATCTCATGCTTACAATAATTAGACTATCTTAATTACAATAATTAGACACGTAACTCAAGACTATAACTAGCCTTTGACATGCAAAATGACAGTCTCAAAATAGACTCTCTGGAAATAAAATGCAAACTGCATGTTCACGTACAGGCTGCCAATGTCGGTTGCTTCTTCACTGCACTATGACTGACATCGATTGATCAGACCGATGCCATTTTCCCTGCAACTGATTCTGCAACTCTCTACAACCTACGTAGCCTCTGTAACTTCTCCTGTTTGCATCTTGGTGAAAATTTTAGCTCCACAACCTAACACATAATAGATGCAAATGAAATACTACACTATTGAGCAAAATAAGGTATTGTAAACCATAATAATATTGTACAAAATATGTAATTAATATCTAGAAATATGTTTGTAAATTAATATCAATGTCATATGACCTAATCTATCTTGAAGAGACCTAGTTGAGGGAAGAAGTTTAGAAGGTAGTTTGAGAGGGATAAAAGAGAGAGAAGAGCTGAAGATGGTGATCATCATCTATTGTATGAAACATAAGGTGTTATAAATTTTATCAAAGGTTTTATGTGTTTGATTTTGTGTTGATTCATCTAGGGGGTTGGTGCCTCTTTTCAATTTGGTGCTTACCAAAGCCTAGCTGGGTTGGTGCTTAAGCTAGTTGGGGTTGGTGCTCTATGTGAAGTTGGTGATCCACTAAATTGTGAAATTTTGACTTATAGTAATTTAATCCATTTGTAGGGATAAATGGGTTTTATTCCCATTGAGGGTTTCCCACATATATTATGTTTTATCTTGTGTAATCTTGTTTCATGTTTGTAGGGTTGATTGTTTATGCATTGATTGTTCTATATGTTTATGTGATGGTTCATGTATGCTAAAGAGAAATTGAAAGAAAAATTTTAAGTAAATGATTAACCCCCATCTCAGTCATTTTGCTTTCAACACTCACTGGTATTTTTTCTAATAGTTCCATTCTTTTCCATTGAATTTTTGGTCTTAGGCCATCCTTTTATAGATTTAAGGATTTAGTCACATGTTCTGATGATTGGTCACATGTATCTTTTCTTAGTCACTTGATGCAAGAATTATTTTTATTTCCATGTTTGGTCAAATTTCACTTATATAATTTTAGTTTGTTTAATATTTTTCTTGTTTTTAGGATTTTACACTCTTTCTGAACATACCACTTGTCTTATTTTTAGATCTTGTTACTTAGGCACATTTTTTTGAAATCAACCCAAGATTTTCAAACATCATCATCACATCAAGGTGTGGCTTAACAAAAATTTATAAGGCAAGGAAATTGAATTGGATCCTTAGTGTCACTTGGTTCATTTTTTTTCTTAGCCTTGTAGCTATGAAAATAAGTTACACAAAAATCTAAGTCTAAGGACTATGACCCAATACAAGCTTTCCACTTATCAAGCATACATCTAGTCATAGATTCAGAGGTTTTGAATAATAAATTTTAATTTGAGTAGCCTAGTTCTTGAGAAGAAGTGGCATGTTGTAACATGATTATTAACTCAACCCATGACCTAAAGGGGTGTGACTCCTTTACTCAGAGCTATATGCCACAAATTTTGTAAGTAATAGTATGATTTTACCCCTATGAGCTTACAACCCAATTAGAATATGTCAAGCAAATCATGTCCCTAGTTCACAATAAAAGGTTAAATTTCATAGTCTAATGTTCAATCCAAGTTGTAAATACATAAACCATACCACATAACATCATAGATAAAGCTAAGGAGGACATGACATCACCCAACTAGAAAGGCCCATGACTTAGTTAACCACGTTGACCTATGACTACTTGGTTAAATATTGATGGTTATCTTTCCCATTAAATCATCAATTATATAGATGTATCAAAATCTATAAGCATTTTCTATCAGGATTTAGACTACATTTGGTGATTCCTATAATCATTAGCATTGAACTTGATGTTATATACATTAAATTAGGCGCTTAAATGATTATTTTTCCTATGTATTTATGCCTCGATGAAGTGAATAAATTGATCACTCCACTATGAGGAAATGTTTTGTATGGTGACTTTGTACATGTGAGTAACACATTCTAAACTATGAACTTGACTCCCTAAGGTTAGGCCAATGTATCCAATGTAATAGATGGGCAATGAATTGGATTGGTTGTTATGTGGAATGAGATTTGAAATGGGTGGTGGAAAGGGGTGCATGTGATTTAACCAAAATACCTCTATGGCATCATGATACTCATTGAGATCATCAATATATACAAAAATAAAGCTCCAAGGTCCTTCAGTCTTTGAGATTATGATGAGGTAAAGCTCCTAATTGATACTATAATTAGGGAAATAAGGGAGATTAGGCTAAATGACTCATAGGATGAGCTCAATTCTATCAAGTTAGCTATGCCCAATCAATGTCATCCATAAATGTGAATGATATAAGGTGAGGCTATATCTAAGGAGAAGTAAGGGGGTGGAGGTGAGGATCTAGGCTTGGAACACATTATACTATCAACCTCTATTCTAAGGGAGGAACATGATTGGCGGTTTGAGAATTTTTTCTTGTTCCTCTAAGGTGTTGAGGGAGTCAAGAATGAGGTTGGGGATTAGGGTGGACCATAAAACCTATCTCCTAAGATTGGTGTTGATATTGGACTGTATATTAACTATGGACCTAGGTGTCCTAACCTTAGGTAAAAAATCTTCATGGGAAATTTTATAGAAAGATAAGTGTCTATGGTCTCATCAATGTGGATAGACATCTCTTCACATTATTGAAAAATACTATCTTTGAAACTAGATAAAGCTACCTCCCATCCTATTAGGGGAGGACGAGGGACATGCATCTCAAATAGGAGCTGCATGAGGTAGTTTATATGATATGGGGAAGTCCTTAGAATCTCAATGAATGAAATTTGGGATGAGAGATTAGTGAGTTTTATAATGGGATCCCACTCATCATATTCCATAAGAAGGTTGTTAGATATAGGTGTGTAATGGTTAAGGAGGTCCTTGGAAGGAGGAATTGAAGTACATTAGAATTTTTGTTGATAAGAAGAAGAAGGTTTATAATAAGGTTGTAAATCATGTTGAGATGATGAAATATTTGGTTCAAGTTGATTTTGAGAACTAGAAGAAGTTTTAGAATAAGCTTGATTATCATTAGCATTGAAATATGATGGTAGAGTGGTAGAAATAAAATGGGATATGTTATCCAAGGGAGAATCATAAATTGGATCATTAAACATGATAAGATCTTCTTGCCCCAACTTATTTAAATGAGTTAGATAAGAATCCTAGATAGAATGATATGTATTATGTGAAGGAGTGTAGATAGGTTGGGAATCAATGAAAGCCACCACCCTTCACATATTAGTCATGCTAACTACATTTTCTTTGGAAGTTGGTTCAACAAGACTTTCTACATTATTGGTGGAAGGGGTGGGCTTATCTTTATTGTCTTGAATTAGTTGATATTAGGTAGATGATCCTTATAGATAGCTAAATAAGTGTTTGCTTGATTCAAGGTGAGTTTTATCATTTGATTTATAGTCCTTGAAAGTAATCTAATAGGCTTGTTAACACTTACGAATAATGGAATCATGATCAAAATTAGGTCCAAGAAGAAAATCCATGGCTAAATTATGAAGTTGTCTACAAGTCTCATGAGAATGACCCCAACTAACATGAACCCAACAAAACTTGTTAGGATCATACCATGATTTCATAGGATGAGTAGGGTTAAGTTATCATGGAAGAGGCCTTGGTATATGCTTAAGAAATTCAGTCAAGGATAAAGTTTTGTGAACATTGATGTTAATTTGTGAAGAGAAATGAGGATCAGTATATTTTTGAGAAGAAGAGGTTGGTTTCAAAGAAGGGTTAGGAATGACATCTTGAACATTATGAATGGTGTCATAAGAATTGTTAACACCATCATTGGTGATATTGTGGTTTTTATTCTTAAGTAATAAATGAGTACCTGCAGAAGGTTGGGGTGGCTCAAATTGATGCATTAGGAAATCTTGTCTTTTATCTTGGTTAATAGCCTCCTCCAAGGTACATGGAGAGAGAGTGTGGACTCAATATTTCAATTTAGGAAAGAGGGCATTTGTAAATAAATGAAAAAGATTCTCATCCACCATGTTATGTTCACATTCATTTGACAAAGTCTTCTATCTCTTAACAAAGGCTTGGGTAGTTTCATTCTCATGTTTTTTGTAATTAATGAAATGGGTCAAAGTTTTTTAAAGGAAGATCATTAGTTTATAATTATTGAACTAAAGCATTTACTAAGTCCTCCAAAATAGAAATGGAATGAGCTCTAAGTTGATTTTACCAATCCATGGCATCACCCATGAGGGTTTTGACTAGGAGCTTGGTAGTGGCAAAGGTATTTAATTTAAACCAATCCTTGTAAATATTTACAAATTTTTTGAGATGAAGGGTAGGGTCAGTTGACCCATTATAATAAATTTTAGGTGTTATACCTCTTATAACAATGTTGGCAATTTGACTAGTGAGAGGTTCATTTTATATATGTTTAATGGTTTTATTGACTAAAGGAGGTCGAGGAATGAGATTTCCTTGAGAATATAAAAGAGGAGGAGGGGGAAAATTTTGGTTATGTGTGCTTCAAGCCATTGGTTGTAGATGAGATTAAAGGTTAAGTAGGTGGTTTTGCATTCTCATAATTTGATTTATGTTATACAAATGAAAGGCATTCATTTGATTGAGATATTGAAAGAAAATTTGACATGTTTGATTAAAATTAGAAGAATTGGAATTGGTATTTGTGTTGGTATTAGTGGCTTGGGTACCACTATTACCACTGATATGAGCTTGAGAAGAATTGTGATAATTTGAGGCACTAGTGGCAAAATTTGCTTATGAAGTAAAAGATGGACTAGTGAATGGTTGAGATGAAGAAGTACTAGAAGCATGATTTCCTTGGTTATCAAATAATGAGCTAGTGGAAGGATTAAGGATGGTGGAACTTATGAGAGGTCCAATAGATGTAGAACCTACCATGTTAGCTAAGATACTAGTCATGGAGGCAAAATAGGTTAGTGAAGAAGAAGTCATGGCATAAAAAGGAATCAAAATTGAAGGAAGAGGTTGAGAACCAAAGAAAGTGGTACCTCAAAATATTGTTGAGAAAGTAGGAGTGGGTGAATGAGTCTCTTTGGTTTAACCACTAATCATGAGGTTGTAAATGGTAGAAGGATCCTTTCCTCTATATTGAGGAAATTCAGAGATAGAGAAAAGCATTTCGAGAGTATACTCTAACTTAAGTTGGTATTCTAATGAGAAAAGAGGATCATGCTATGAAGAGGTATGAGGAGGGGTCACATAGTTCATTATGTGAGTCCATTACTAACATCCAAAAGAGGATCCCTACTCTATGTATGGGAGACCCTATTAATATTGGTAAAGTTCATCATGTTTGTTAACTGTAACTCAATGTCATTATCCAATAGAAAGTCCATGATGAAAGAGGAAAAAAGATATGATAAATCAAATGTCAAAAGAGGTGACTACTAAAAATATATAGGTCAATTAGGTCAATCCATTACAATGTACAGAAGGTAGAAAAAGCACTAGGTTGATTGGGTTGATCTAGTACAAAAAATAGGGATCTTAAGAAGCCTAATAGATTACAAAATAAAACAAGCTAACTTTGAAAGGAATCAAAAGCAATAAGTACTAAAAAAATAGATATCTAATTGGATTAAATCTAGCCAATCCAATTGAAACACATAAAATAAAATATTGCACCAATGCTGGCTAATGTAAGGTTTTATACATAGAATTAAGCAAAGAGTAAGCAAATAACTTGAAAAGTAAAGCTAACTAATTGGTCAACCTAATTTTTTATTAGATTATTAAGATGTTATTTAAATGTGATTAGAAGTTAGCTATAAGAAAGGTACTAAATAACAATCTAATGATGGTTTGAGGTAGTTTAGGTTGAAAAATACTATAGTCAGAATGATACAAGCTTGGTATTGGGGCCTACCTCCTCACTTCACACACCACAACGATAAGGGTGTCAGGTGCTTAGCAAAAATATACCATTAACCATGCTTTATACTTGACCATAGAATCAATTCAGCTTCCTCCTTGGTGATGAAATCCAAGTAGGTTGGCTTAGGGTGGACATAATGTTAAAGTGCTTGTTTATGTTTTGTGATTTGGTTGTGCATGCATAAAATAGAAATATTGAAACTTAGTGATTAAATAAAAATATCCTAATTAAACTATGTGAACTATTCTAAGCATGTAAACAATAAGAAAATAAATGTGTGAGATAATTACTAATAGATATGAGGTTAATTCTATGAGGTTAATTACTAATAGTGTTGACATTATATGCACAATAGGGTCAAACTTGTACTATGAAAGCAAAGTATAAAAATGAAAGGAAAGACAAAAAATAGAGAAATAAATAATTAGATAGGAACCTTGGTGGATCAAAGATGTAATGAAGTATATTGTTGGTCTAGAACCTGAAAGTATGCTTAACAAACCTACAAATTGGGTCGACAGAATTGATCAAGTTATATAAGAACCTACTGAAAAAGTGTTGAAACTATAAGGGGTTGACTAGGTCAATCTAGTAGATTGAAATGGTTGTCTAAAAAGCTATAAACTTGTACTGGGCTGACTGGGTTGATCTAGTTTTCTAATCCTATAACCTACACATAGATAAAAATATATGGGTTAACACAATCAATCTAGAATGTCAAAAATATATGATAAAAAAATGATGATAAAACAAATAAAATAAATTAATTAAAAGTGAAAAATTCTTGCAAGGGTTAGTTTACCTCATATTCACTAGATGTATGCAATTAAAAATGCATCATGTATATGAATTAATCCTAGATTAGATAAGATAGACCGCACCTACACTTATGATTGGGATATACTTGTTAAGTGGTAACATGACCAATATGGGGACCTGCTAGACCTGATTAGGGGATCACTTGTATCATTTATAAAAACATATCATGCTAGGAAGGATTCTAAAGCCTACAGTCTAACACAATTACACAATAACCCTAATGGAGTCCTAAGGTTTTGAATGTTCACTCTATTCTAATAATAAGAAACCAAAATCTAATATAGTTCACACCAAAGCTTGTGGCATAAAATTGGGGTTAGAAATAATAAAACAAACAACTAAACTAAACATGTATTAGAAGATATATACTCACATCAATGTATATGGAACCCTAATACATGGAGAGAATAATACAAATGCATTATCTATCTACTCTTACAAATGAAAAATAAAGTTAGGAATACTTACCTTTGAAGATGAACCCATCGAGCCTCAATCTCTCCCGTCACCAAGGTGCTTTGCAAGAGATTGTTGTGGTATGTAAAGATAACCAAGATAAATCAGATCTCAGTTACACAACCTATCTAAGCATCCAAAATATTTCTCCACAAGAAAAGATTCATATTTCCAAAGAAAGTATGGAACTTTAAGCTTTATTCCTCAAGTAGAATGGTCAATAAGTAGATGTTTGCTCATACTTATTCACTTATAATTATTCTCTTATGAAATGGTGGGAAATGACCTTGTATATATAGGTCGATCTTGACCTAAATCCTCCCAAGAAAGTTGACTATTTAGGGTTGACCCAATCAACCCAATGTGTTTTTTAGGACAATTTACTATGTTTGTGCTAGGTTGGTTGAAAGGCTAACAAACCAAGAAAGTAAAGAATACCCATAAACTATACTAGGTTGACCCAGTATAACTGATAGTCAAAAAGGATGTTAAGCTAAGAAAAGGATGAATAGAAAGAGGAAAAGATTGGACGTAGGATTGAGAAGAATAACCTTAGGGTAAATATTTTTTAAGAAATAAGTGGGTAGATGGCAAGTGGCAAAAGGAACAACAATCTTACAAATAACTAATGGTCTAACCACCCCTTTCCTAGTGTGCACCTTAAGGTATGCACTTAGAGAGATTGAGACTTGATAGGTTTTTACAAGTTACAAAGTGTTGGTAATCAATAAGATTTTGAAAATATTATGTGTATACATAATGTATGTGGGAATCATTGATTATATACCCTTAAGAGAACTCATACCCTTTTAAGTTGTTAGGGGATTGGTTTTATCGATTGTACCAATGGTGATGATTGTGTTCGAGGCTTGGATAGATGGGTATACAACATAGTTTATGAGTTATGAAAAAAATATTTCTACCATAGTTTGATCACTAAGATCGAACACCTCAAGTATGATGACATCCTTCTTATTTTTCAAGTCACCTTTATCATTGTGTTCCATGGAATGATAACTTTTTTTGATTTTATGTTGAGATACATTGGTATGTATAATATACCCAAGTGATATAATACTTTAATGTTTACTTGTTATTATCTACATGGACCAGTTGAGTCTTGAAATTCATAAGTTTGATTTATGTGTTGTTATGTAATTGGGAACCCCTCTCTCTCTCTCGCTCTCTCTCTCTCTCTCTCTCTATATATATATATATATATATATATATATATATATATATATATAGAGAGAGAGAGAGAGAGAGAGAGAGAGAGGTTCCCAATTACATAACAACACATAAATCAAACTTATGAATTTCAAGACTATATATATATATATATATATATATCCCGATGGTTATTTTACTAGGCTCTGTATGTATATTAGGAAATTTGGCATAGTCTTAATTTCTATATAAAGAATAGTGAATTATTTTAGAAAATAGAGTGAATTTGGTTATGCAATATTATAATATAAAATTGGACATTTAATATTGTACACTATCAAAAATAGATTACATATAAATAATTAATTTATCTTAATAGGTGGTGATAGTGGAGGGATATAAAGGCAGACATATGTATTAATATATGTGGTAATACGAGATATGTTATCAATATCTCATTATGATATATCCTCTAAGAGTTTTACCATAGTAAATATTCTCCCATAATTGAGAATTATTTTACCATTAGGCTAGGCCATAAATCTAGTACCTGACATGGTACACATGATTAGATGTATTTTCATTAATATACAGATATGTACTTTGTTGATATATATCCTGATACATATAAATAGATTATATGTCACATGGGATATAAAATAATTTTAGAACATTCTGATCCCTAAAATTTGATTACTTAAATAGTTATTGCCAAACATAGATTGAATTAATCGTATGAGTTGAACAGTTGAACTTAACTACTCTCTATTGTGAGTAAAACCTTATGGAGCCTTTAAATATTTTATTATATAGAAAACCATTACTTGAATTTTAACAATGTATTGAGTTATGCATTCATGATTACTTACATAATTTGAAATCTCGTGTGGCTTACTTTAGCTATTATTCTTGAGAGAAATATTAGCTATAAAAATGAAAGGAAAAATTAAGTTATTTATCAAATGATTGCTTATTGACCCCCAAATATAAACTAATTATAAAATTGGATTAATTATGTTTTAGGAAAATGAAGTTCTAGTTTTTCTAGTTATTATATGAAAAATATACTCCATGTATTTTTAAATCCTTCATTAGTTGATTTCTATGCTTAGTAGTTACACTTAAAACATTGAACCATGGTTTAGAAATTTCATAATATTAGAATACCTACATGTGAACTATGAAATATGATATTAGTTATGTGTGGATAGTAGCAACTTAATACAATTATAGATTGATTGTATGATCTCTTTTGTATGTATGATGATACATCTGGAATCATTTAGCATATAGCCTTGCTTTTAATGACCTGATAGCATAAAATTATGATTCTTTGAAATTCATTGTGCACATTTTAAGATCATTAGGTTGTGGAGACCTAAGAGAAGAGTGGTGAATTGGGAGCATGAGTTTTAAGTGATAGGATGGTATCCTACTTAGCCTCACATTAACGTAGATTATGGTATTGATTTAGATTGACAGACGAACTTGTCAAATTTGAGATTTGATAGGCAGAACTTATCAAATTCAGTCATATAGACATACACATGTATACTATGGATGGGTATTTCATAATTTTTTATACATAATAATTATAGTATTTCTAGTTCCTATTCATCATCATACTTGTCAAGAATTTTGTGGAGTAAGTGAAAGTATTGACATGTTATACTTATTCAAAGCTATGAAGAGTAGCAATAGTATTAACTTATACACATTATCCTTGCTATATTTCCTAAATACCTTTCTTTGGGATGAGAAAAATACTCTCTAGGATAGAGGGCTATGTTGAGGGCTAGAAGATTTTGTGGAACTCTTCTTGGCCATTTATTTTGGCTTGCATGATGATCTTGTGTACTTTTATGAAGTCAGTGAAATTTTACTAAGATGTGGGACCCTTTAAGGTAACAAAAGTGGTTAGTCCTATAGTATATAGGCTTATCTTTATGGTTTTGGACCTCAGGGTGATCATGATAGAACTAATTAGAGTAAGTAATACTTGTAACCATGTTTGTTTAAAACAAAAGTGTCATTGAATAGGGTCTTGTGGGACCAGTACTCTAGAATAATGCAACTTGAAAGAACTATGATGATTTCTACAAGTAATTTTCCATTATTTCCTTAATTTGATATTGCATACCATGTTATTACTTTGTTAAATATTATTTTAATTTAGTTTTTATGTTTGAGTATGAGTCATCAGGGATGATGACTAGATTTAGGGGGGAAAGATGTTACAACCTGATTCCTCTCTAGTCAAACTTACTAGATTACATGTAGATATCTGCAACTAACAAATCTAGATCTGGTTATATTTCTAATTAAGCTTGAAATTTATGTTATTTTAGGATATTCAAATATTGTTTAGTTAGATAATGATACATGATTGCTTACTATGCATTAATTAATGCATGTGGTTACATTTTAAGCATATTAATGTGTTATTTTAATTATATTATTGCTTTATATTTATCATGTGAAAATATCTAATGACTTACATGTTGTGAGGTGGATGTAGGAGAATTCATCCCTCAAACGTGCTAGAGGGAGAGCATCATCAGAGAGGGTGACATAGATCAAGATGTCATAAGTCGATAGAGAACTAGCAAGAAACCTACACACACTGCATAAATAATTCATGTTAGATGAATAATTTGAATAGTTAGCATAATGTCTTTAATGTTGCTTGTAATAGATAGATGTTTGCTTATGATTTGATAGTATATTTTTATGGTTTTGTAGATTTCATCTAGTGTTCCTTGTGTGTGGCCAAGAATGTTTTTTGTTTGTTTAGACTAATTTGGATTATTAGTCTATAAATTAATCATTAGAATATTATGCAATTTGAAATGATAATTAATAAATTCATTAATTATTGTAAATTTGGGTTTAAAAAAATAGAAAGTTATACAATAAAAATAATAAAGAGGAAAGATTTAGATTTTGAGGAAAATTTCAATTAAATCATATGATTTGAGAAATAAAGATAAAACAATAAATAAATAAATATTTAAATAAAGAAAACCATATTAAAAACATAAAAATAGAAAAAGGAGGAATATTTTAAAAAAGAATAATAATAAAACAAAGGCATGGATAAAAAAAATGCTTTATTCATAGGAATGAATAAAGTTGTAGGGGGAAGAAAATAGGAGGAAAAAAATAAGAGGAATGGATATCAAAGAAGAAAGTTGGACATCTTACCAAGTAAGGAATGAATTCAATTATTTTATTTATATGAATGTGAAAATTCAAATGAATATATTCAGCAATTTCATATTTGTTTGTAGTTGTTACAAAACTTTTGTATAAGTCTAGTGCCTTGCTAAAATATAGGTAGGACATAATGCTATGGCTTATTGAAAATTGCTATGCATATTTAATAGAATACTATTTGATTTATTATCATGATTAATTTGTTGCTCATTGTGAAATATATTTATATATATTAAATAAATCAACCATATTATAAATGATTTAAGCATATATATTAAGAATAAATTGACTAGTAAGCATATCTACAACTCAACTAGATTCATACTATGTTTGAATGCTTAGTATGGTTGACCAGTACATTATTAAAGTGTGTACATATATACTGGGTTGATTACTAAGCATATTGGTGCACGTGAAATACTGGCTGATTTATATACACAATAAAGTTATGTTAATGTTTTGAAACACCTGGTGGCATAGATTTATTTTTTGGTTAGTCTAAAAATAGTAATTTAATCTAGGGTAGTGACTCATTAAGACTATCAATTTGTGAATGAAACAATGAATTTAGCCAACTTGCATGATGGCAATATGTTATTTGATCAATAAAGACCTATGTAGTGACTTTAACTTATGATTGTAAGTATGGCCTATAAATAAAAATATGTAGCATATAATGGCATATGGGATGATTTTTCTAATGTAATATATATATTTGGTTTCAATAAACTAGGCTAGTGACTTGAAATAAAAAACTTGGGTGATTTCCTTGGTGACTCTCAAGTTTTAACCCTTCAACAACTTGATAGATAAGACTTATTTAATTAATTAGTAATCTAATTTTATTAGCTTTTCAAGCTACACCATGTCAATCCTATTTATATATCAAGATCTATTCCTTTCTTTCATTTAACTCATCCCAAGAGTAATACCACTACCATTCTTTTTATCTCAGTTATTTTAACTTAAGCAGAACCACATTTCATTCAAGTCAAGGATTTCAACAGACTCTAAAATCCCCTCTACACTTTCAATAGGATAAAAATATGTGTTATCTCCATGTTTGGATAGGACATATACATAATTTATTGTGGTCATGTTTCTTTTTAGGAGTACAAGTCATTTCATGTCTATTTCTTATGTTTAACAACTATATCATGAAACTAATTTTCTTCCATTCCATTATGAGTTTCATTATACATTGGCCAACACATATTTGATTTTAAATTATTATGAATTTATGGTAAGGGTAGAGGGAGACCCACATTTAGTTGGTTAGTACAATTTATGATTAGTTATTGGGGCATTGGGAAGCATACCTACACTGGGAAATGGCTAAGTTCTCTTGCATCATGAGATGGGTGAAACTAATGGCATAAGAAGGAGTTGGTCATGTGTTTCTAATACTTAACATTAATGAATTTTTTTACTAAAGGGATCTTAGAAAATCCTTAAAATCATTATACATTCTTTTATTTCTTGGCTTTGAGTTTTTCCAACCCTTATTTAATAGATTTATTTATATATTAAGATGGATGCATAGATTCATGTATCACACATCATAATAAGATCTAGGAAATGATATCATAGGGGGATCAATAACTACCATGAGAATTATATCATAGATGAGGATAGAAGTGGTATTAGTAATTATCTAGGCTATGGAGCAAATTTGTGTTGGAAATCATATAACTATTTCAGTTCCTCTTTATTCTCAAAATAAGGATTATTAATTATAAATAATCTAAAATAACTCAATATATTTATATTTTGTTATATTTATTTGTATCATGTATACAAAACTATTAAATATCAATTTGAAAAATGATAAAATCCATATTAATATTATCTCTTTGTTTATAACTAGTGAGAACTTATGAATGAACAAACACCAACATAATTATGGTTATAGTTATTATATTATATTTAATAATGGGTCTATGTATTCCATATAATTTTATAATATAATAATGTACATGGAGAGACTTTTTCTTGATTTTTTATTAGTCATTCTCTATAAAGGATATAACTGGTTAGGTAATATGAAAATTAAAATGAATATGTCAAACTTTTGGTTTGGAGAAAAAACTGGTTTGGCTAAATTGAAAGTACTTAGAAAATTATCTTAAACTTATGTTATGTGCATAGGAACCATGGTTTATAGAATTAATAATTAATGGTAAACATCATTTCTATATATATCCCATAACTCATGTGAATAATCATATAGTGGCTATTTTATTGAACTATATAGTGCATATTATGGTATGCAAGTATTCGTACATAAGGATTGAACCTATAGTCTAATTTGTGGTATTAAGTCTCTTATGGATATGAGATTATAAACTATAAAATATAATTAGACGTGTATAAGAATGTCATAATGGGTTTATGTGGTTTCTATTTCTTGAAAATTATTAATTGACTATGTGACATATGCATTCTGCGTTGATTATTTAACAACATTACATGTTAGGAGATTACTACTATGTATAAATACTAGGCTACATATAGTATATAATGGTGCATTGTAATGCATTCTTATATTTATGTTACTTTGAATGCTAAGTTGTAGTCTAAACTTAGGGTATATCTAGATGGTATAACTCTATACTTGCTTACTTATTATTATCCATATGGATCATTGAATTATTTAAATTATATGTTTGGTTATGTGTATTTATGAATTTGGGAACCTATGATAGTATGGGTTATCATAGGGTACTATAATATAAAATTATGATGTACTCAGGTAGTACATACTATAATTACTTTGCCTAAACTCATGTTTGCATTTGTCTGATTTATTGTATTTAAGCTAGTTATTATTGTGAATAACATGTGTTGTCTCAATTGATAATACTTGTATATGCATACATGCAACCCTTGATAGTTTAACAAATTCTATGTTGGTATTTTTTTATGTTCCATTTGAACTATGACTTGATTCATTACACACACACACACACACACACACACACACACACACACACACACACACACACACACACACACACACACACACACACTTGTATATCTGTTTATGTTTCTATGATTTTAAGACTACTTTATATGACTATTTTGGGAAAGCTAGTAGTTATGTTTTAGAATACTAGACTATTGTAATATGGGTTATCATAGGTGTAGTATATTTGGAAACAAATCATGGTTGTTTAAATCTAAAGTTATGTATATTTTACCCAGATGGTATAGATTGTAGTCATTATTTCTAGTATGGGATAAAATTAATGTAAGATTCATTCATATGTTTGATGGAATAAATGTATGATTTGATTACTCCTATGTTTGGCAATGTTTATTGTTGTGTTTACAAATATGAAGTAAATTAAATTAATATTTAGGTTGAATTGTATTCAACCATTCTACATTGTGAATTTGGAGTAAGGAGTGAGATGAACTTCACTAACTTATTAGTCTCATAATGATAGATAAAGATAGTCCAATTAAATGGTGTGTATGACTTTGATTGATTTAGATCATTATTATTTATCATTTTTAAAGCTTTGGGCCAACATATGTTTAGTGAGACGTTATCATTTCATGAGTATGATTCACATGTTTGTGCGATACCTTGTAATAGAATGGATTTCTATGAAATATTGCATGTTTAGTTTAGAATCATATATCACACAGGTACTTGCTAGTCTCTTTGGATTCTTGTACCATCACTATCTACTCATCCATGAAGGGAGGGACATTCCCTAATTGGAGATAGTGTGGGGGATTTTTGGTCCATAATTGGTCTAGAAAAGTGCTTAGATGATGCTCTCCCTCCCCATAAAAGTACTACTATTGAGATGACACTTGAAATTACCAAGATACTAGAGAGTCCAAGGAACTCATGCTTTGGGGAGATGGGTATTAAAATTATGTACATTGTATTATATTGTATATTATTATTGATTATTTTTATGAAGAATTATAATTAATTATTATTGTATATTGAAAATGATGATTGTAGAGTTACTTCATCCATGGCTAAGTTGTTTTTTTTACTTTCTATATTTAATTTATGTAGCATCCTCATGACATTAGAGTTATATGATATAAGATGTAATGTGTACTTACTATTATCACTTGAGTATATATGTGATCTCTATTTAGATTATCTAGGAGTAATCTATTTATGTTTTAGATTAAGGTAAAAATAGGCTTTGAAGGGGCCCCAAAACCCTATTACAAAATCAAAAAAAGATAAAGTGTTGACATACACTAAGAGAAGCACTCCTGAAGCCTACTAAAAAGTAGCAACACCCTAAGGTAATACTGGGACAACATAAAAGTCCATTTTAAATACAACCCCCTAGTTTCCAAGTAATGATTTAATAACTATTTTTTAGGGGTAAAATCCAAAATCGTTGCTTGCCTTCCATCAACAATATTTTGCTTACTTTCTAGCTCTCTAGTTTTCTTCACAGATCTTCTTCCAAGTTTGTCCGGAGAACCAACATCCGATTTCACCTTTAAAAGCCGCTCATTTCTTTTTTAAGATTTATCCAGAGTGGAAGTCAAATGTTTCACCTTCGTTTGCTGATCTTTTTTACTACTTCTAGTTTTTACTCCCTTGGTATTGGTCCTTTTTTTAGCCCTTTTCCTTTGGTTTAGAAAATGCTTTAAGTTTTCTCCATTATCATTCACATGAAACTCATCCAAAGGGAAGTCATTATCAACCTGAGTCTCCCTGAACTAAGAAATAAGAAAATCTCTCTCCTCTAATTTATTTCCAACTTCAGCCAAGATTTCTCCTTCCTCTAGCACTGCTTTGCCATCAACATCTCTCCCTCGATCCTCTACCCTTTGGTAGAGTATGATTTGCTTTGATAAATATATCAAATCATCTATTCCTTGTGTAGGTATTATGATTTCTGATTGCAGTCCATTACCTTCTGTCTCAAAATTTTCTTTCTCAAAAATCTCTGTTTCTACTTCAGCAAGTGGGCCTTTAGGGTCTTCAAAAGAAGGCTCTTTACCCACCTCCACATGTAGATCTTTAGTTTCTTCATTATCCTTTTGTTCTTGTTGTTGATCTTCTTTGGGTTTCCACACTTGCTTTTGCTAAACCGTGGACTTTTTCCCATCCATAACACTACTAGGATGAATTCTGCTTTTGGATGGACAATTTTTTACCCAATGCCCTTGTTTCTTACAAGCATAGCAAGAGTTGGGCAGATCTTCAAAAAAAATTCCTTGAGTTTTTTTTACCAAACTTGGATATTAAATCCACTTTTTTTGGGAGATGATTTAGATCTACCACTTTAACATACATCCTGGCAGTTTGAAGTTTAGTTCTATTTGCCGTAGCCTTATCCAATGCCACAAGTTCCCCAAAAGAACTGAAAATACCTTTAAAAATGTCCTCATGCCAAAACTCTAAAGGGAGTCCAAGAAGTCTAACCCATATAAGAGTTGTTAAGAAAAAATAATCTCAGAAATCCATATCCAGTTCCCATTTTTTAATAGTGAGAGAACATTTTCCAAAAGACCATGGTCCTCCACACAAAACCATATTCATGTCTTCTTTATAGTTGAAGGTAAATAGGTAGAAACCATTTAACATTGGTGTAATAACTATCTCTCCTCGAATCACCCATTTCCTTTTAACCATTTTTGTAAGAGATTCTAGATCTGGTCTTGCTCCTAGAAATTTACCCACTAAGGTGAAATCCATGGAGGACACAGAAAAATCTATTAAAGGATCTGGGATAAAAACTTCATACTCACCTTTCTCCCAACAAGATTTAGCAGTCACTGGTAGGAAAAGGGATTTTCCAGTGGGTTTCTTGCCAAATAGGGATGACCACATCCTTTGTTCTGAATTCCCTACCTTCGACCCTTTTGTGAGGATTTATCCTTATTAAATTCACCATTGTTTTTCTACTTTTCAATCTCCTTCCCCAATTGAGAGCCATGAGTTCTGCATAAAGGATCAGATCCACTCAAAGAATTTCCATTATTTACATCACTCCTGCATTCTGACCCAATATTCTTCTCTACCCCTCCTCTAGTTCTTCCTGGGTCAGTCCCTCCTACCTGATTTTCCACAATCAGCTTCCCATATGTCCGCAGACCAGCATTTTCCAGATCTGAAGGAGCAGCTCTTGTCAACAGACTTGCGAGTTCAAAATCTGGGAGTAATCTATTTATGTTACACATGTTTAATTTTAAAAAATTCACATATTTCTATGTCTAACCCAATAAGTTGTTACATGTATCTTTTATTAGGATCATGGAGCTTTCCATGGAACACTTCCCCAACTAGTGTGTCACTCATCTTCAAGTGATGAATTTATTAATTGAAAATTGTGTGGAAGGAAATTTAATATTGGAATATAGTGTATTTTTTGGAGGAAAAGGTTGATGTGAAAATTTGGTTTAAAAGGAAATATTTGGTCTTGTGTTGAGCCTGTAACATTGGGACTAGTACTCAAATAATCATGAAGAATAACTTTAAATGTCTAAAAAAACATGATTATTTAAATAAAAAGGATGTTATCATTACCTTTATAAACATTGGTTTACTAATAATTTTATATTATTTGGTTTTTTTATGATTGGATTGTGTCATGTAGCCTATGGAGTAGCCATGTAGGATGCAATGTGAATAATTTACTATATGTTGGAATGAATACTTGAAGAATGCTTACTAGATTGTTGATATTATGGATCAGAGTAGATATTGTTAGTTAAATTCTAATTTTTGATACAGTGATGACAAGATTCCTAAAACATAACTTATATTTTCATGTAGTTTATGTCTTTACTTTAGAAGGACTAATAAAAGGTGACTGTGTGTAAGATGTCAGTAGTTGTTGATGTCAATGTACTATTTTCTAGTTGGCCTTCAAAGGAGTTTGAGTAGAGATATAGCATGGCCAATTATTTAATGGTAATCTTCATTGGAGTAGTGATAGATTTTTTTAAGTCAATAAGATGTGTTATAATAGGAAGGAGCTAGTGAGATAAATCATAAAATATTGTGAGTGAAGATTTGAAACATCCCTATGGAGTATGTAGTAGTTTCCTAACATCATTTGGTAAATAAATGTTTAAAATGATCATTTTTATAGCTTTAAAGTAGAGGCATGATCCTTTTTTTAGCTTCTAGTAGTGTCCTACAACATATACAACATTTTTTTTTATCATTTTTTAAGAAACCCATAGCATTTAGGAGTGAACACATAACATATTCCATAGAGATTGTAGTAATTGTGATGCAACCTGTAGCATTAGGATGAAATCTAAAATTGGTTCACAAAGATATCTAAAAAAAATTACAAGGCTATGAAGGTGTTAGGATTTGAGGAAGAATGCTAAGAAGTTGATCTTTTTACTTTTTTATCATATCTTCTATTTATTTATTTATTTATTTATTTATTTTACGTTTGCCCTTGACCATCCATCAAGCTAGTTTTCTGCTCAAGTCCTTTGATTTAGCCATTGGTCAACCATTAAACTAATTTTATTACAAGGAATTCCAATAATTCCATTATGTTTTCATTATTAGATTTTATTATTATTTTTTACTCTAACTAACCATCAAGTTATACAATTAGAGTGTTTATTTATCCTCTAGTCAGCCTGACAAAAAATAGAATAACCAAGGCTGAAATATATTTATTACCATCTATCCATGGAAATGGAGGGTGGACTAAAATTAACATGTGATATTTGAACAAGGTCATTCAAGGACTTTGGTTTGAGGTGATGACCATTAACTAATAAATATAATATTATCTAATCTATTGTACTTATATAGATTGCTCCATTTTCTAACACTTTATTTGTCTCATAAGGACCAATCCATCTTGTCCTTATCTTGCCTTTGTGGTCTTTATAATTGGAATCATAGAGCAAGGTCCACTCTCCTTGTTTGAATTCTCTAGTCTTCATTAATTTGTCATGCTATCTCACTCTTTAGTGTTAAACAATTTTTATATGCCATAATTCTTCTCTTGAGTATTCATCTAATGTGTTGAGTTGTATTCTTATCTCCTTTTATGTTTCAATTAAATCTAGGCCAAGTTCTAGGGTAGTCCTCAAGGTTTTTCACTCAAACTCGATGGGAAAACAAATTCATTGTCATAAACCAACTCATATGGTGTAAACCTAGTGTTAATCTTCCATGTTATTTGGTATGCCCATAAAAATTTAGGAAGACATGTTTCCCAATATTGACAGTGTATTATACTTGTTTTGGTGAGAATATTCTCAAATTATCTATTTGTGACTTAAACCTAATCATTAGACTAAGTATGATAGAGTGTTTACTTATTGTGTTAAATTCATACTCATATACAAGGGCTAAAATTAGTTTAGATGTGAACTGTGGTCCTTGATCTGTAACTATCTCTCTTGGTACTATGTCTTGTGAAGATCTCCTCATAGAGAAATTAAGAAACTTTATCATGATTTGCATGTGTTATTGACTTCACTTCTATCCATTAGGTTAATTAATTTATGCATACCAATAAATAATACTTTTTAACATACTTTGGGTATATTGGGTAAAAAAATTCAATCCCCCATTTATCAAAAGGCTCAACCACCAATTGGTTTTATAGAGGCATCTCACCATAACATGTGGTTTTCCCCATATGTTAGCATTAATCACACTAGTGAGTATACAAGATAACATCTTTGTGTAAGGTTGTATAGTAGCATCATGTAGTCAAAATTTTGGATGTTTTCCTCTTAACAATAAAATTTCCCCTATAGGGTTCATGATGGCATGCTTGGAGGATGTCCACTACTTCATCCTCCCTTATACATATACACATGATTATATCAAGATGTATGTAGAAGAGATACAGAGAGATCCATGAGTATGGACCACTTTTTGTTAGCAAGAGGCATATTTATTTAGGAGATAAATGTTGTGGGAGTAGACCTATAACCACATAGTTAGCAATGTATAAAAATCATAATGTGTTAATGGATACAAAAGAAATATGTTCATTCAAAAAAAATCATCTACTATAGGACCATGTTATGAATATGTTAGTATTGAAAAAATTCTAAAACTACATTGTACTTACCAAGCCTATCTACATTAGTGATGTCCAATTCTTGTAAAATTAATAACCATCTAATTATATGGCCACTAACTATTGGTTTATTCATCAAATACCTAATTACAACATGGTCAATGTGGATAAAAACAACATAACATGTAGTTTAATGTCTAAATTTATTGATGGCATATACATCTAAAATAAATTATTTCTCCATCATATTATACTTAAGATTTGTGCCTTTAAGGTTTTTATCGATAAAGTAACTGGAATAGATTAAGGCTAATTACTTTTATCTAGGGACAACTCCCAATGTATTGTCATAAGTTTATATATGGATGTAGAGGGATAATTTCCAATGTGATCCATGAAATACTAGAGTTGATACAATTAATTTTTTCAAGTCCTAAAATTCTTTTTCACATACATGATTCCATACAAATTCAAAATCTTTAGAAATTAAAACAAACAAAGGTGTTGTTATTTTTCTAAAACCCTTGATAAACCAATGATAGTAACAAACATGTCCTAGAAAACATAGAACATATTTTTTTTCATGGACTTGGTAGTTTTTTTATTAATTATATCTTAATAAGATCTACCTCTATCATGTGGGTGAGATGTAGTGTCCAAGTAAAATTCCTTTGGGCATCATCATTTAACATTTTTTATGACTTAGAGACAACCAATTATCTTGGAATCATTGAAGGATTTTCTCAATATTATGAATGGATTCATAATATGTGTCCCCATAAATAGTGAATTCATCCATGTAGACCCCAACATAGTCATGTGATATATTAGAAACAATGGTCAAAATATCCTTTTGAAAAGTATCTAGATCATTACATAATCTAAATGGTAGTATAGAGTATGCATATGTACCCAAAAGACATGTGAATATAGTTTTGTCTTGGTCCTTTGGAGATATTATAATCTAGTTATAGCCAGTAAACTCATCAATAAAGGAGAAATATTTCTTTTCCGCTAATGTGTCAAGTACTTTGTCAATGAAAGGGAGAGTAAAGTGGTATTTCCTCATGGCTACATTGAGTTCTATATATTATATATAGATACACCAATTTCCTCATTTTTAGGTACAATAATAAGGGGAATTACCAATCGAATATTAGATATTGGATACATAAATCTAGTGTATTCAAGTTTTTACAATTTTATCTACATTATATTTGATAATAGGATTCATTTATATTTTTGGTTTGTCAATTGGTTTGCATTCCTCCTTGATATATATGTGGTGGGTGCATAGATCAATGTGTAATCCCCTCATATCATGATAATCCCATGTGAAGATAGTTTTTTTTGAATCATGGTGATGATTTGATATTATGTTTTAGCATTTATCTTGCTATTGATGTTGAGGTGGCATCCAAGTAGAATTTATACTTGTTTGGACATGAATCCCATGCATTTGATGCATCCCAACAATGGACAAAGGATAAAATTACATGGTAGTGAATAATTAAAAGTATGAATGTCTCCTTTTCTAGTGGATTTTTCCTCTATTGGAAGGACATTGGAGAGGAGACATGATAGACATTATAATAAGTTGTCTTCATGTGGACTAATTTGATAGGTATTTTTTAAGACATTTGAATTGATTATGTCATCATCTTATTATTTCAAGTTTGTATTTCATTAAATTATGATCAAAGTATATAGCTATACTTTTTCATTATCTTCATCCTCTACCCGTATGGATTGTTCTTCACATGAGAGTTAGGTTGGTGGATGGATAACTAATTTCTTGGTAGTGTTACCATTGTAAATCAACATGTTACCTAATTCACATCTAATAAATGCATCATTTGTAAGTATTGATGGTATTCCAAGGATGATTGGATATCCTCCTAATTTGTATTTGAGATGAAAGATGATAAAATTAGCTAGGTATTCCCATGAATGTACTAAAAAGACTAGATTTTTGATAACTCCTTCAATTTTAATTGTGGACCCATCTACCATTTTCAGTATGGTGGGAGTTGAGTGAATAATTTTTAGATGAAGTTTTTGTATGGTTTCTTTTATCATTACATTAATTATTAATCCTAAGTATATTAAGTTATTCTATATGAGGGTACCATAGACATGGACACTCATTACTAGATTACCTAGATTAGAATCTTTGGTTGGGACTACATTTTCATGATATCTTCAAGATATCCAACCACTTGAATAGTCTTTGGATTCTTCCTTTCCTAAAACATATTTATTTAGCCATTATTTCTAGATAACCTTGTTATAGATGAGAAAAACTTTAATATCCTAAAATAATGAGATTTTGACACAAACATTTTTGAGTTCTCTTACAATGTCAAATTCAAAATCATGTTCATTCTTTTAGAGGTTTATTATATTAGAAAAATGAGGGTTTTTATGTCCTTTACTTGTATATGTGTATGGTTCAAGGGTGGGTGTTGTATAATTGGTTGTGAATTAGTGATGGTGTTAGGAGTGACATTAGGGACCTCTTAAAGAGGTTTCATTATCACACATGAGGTGGATTATTAAATGACTCACCTTGAATGAAACTAAACTTTGTTTACCTCTATGGAATAGGTGGGTAATTGCATTATTTCTTTAGTTTGTGTTTATTTATCCAACTTATTATTAGGGTTTGGCATACATTGGGAAGGAAATTGAGTTTGTATAGGGGCTAATTAGTTATTATGCATGAGAGTTAGTTGATTATTAGGTATTAATTCCAAGTTTTACAATTGTTATTTTTGTAATTTCTATGAGAAACCAACATGTGGACCATACTAGGGAAGATTTCCATTCCATGCTTATTTTCATTGGTTGGAAAGTTATTTCCATTGTTGATTTTGGTTTGGGTTCTGCCACAATTGAATTTTTTTTAGGTATCCATGATTGGGTTTGGGATTGTGGATAAGTGGTTGTGGATTGTATTTTGTTGTGACCAAGTTGGCTCTTAAATTTGTGTTGGGTTCCATGGATTATGTTCATACTAATTAGGATAATAAAATAAAAATTAAGAATTAAAAAATTCAAGATTTGGTGACATACCTGGATGTTTTGGCCTTTAGATCCATGGTTTCCTTTGATCTATGTATAAAATATGATCTGTCTCCTCTAGTTACATGAAGCTCAATTGATTTAGGATTTTATACTATGATTCTTACTACCTTTAATTTAATATCATGGAATTTATAATTTATTTTTTCTTATGGCATTTTAGGTAAAACATAGTTAAGGCTTCCTCTATTTACTCTTATTACATTTGTGTGTGAAGTTGTCTAACTATGTGGCTAGATGGCTAATAATATATTGTTTCATATCTTGTAATGAATTACTTACTTTCTTTCATGATTTTCCTTTGGTGTATGATGAATGAAATGATTTTTTTTGTGGTTATTCCTCATCATAGATCTTGATTAGTTTCTACATAAGACTGTGATTTATTCAAATGTCATCTATGACATGTCTCCCTACTTGTGAAATCTAAAGCTTCAAGACATGCATCTTAAATTTTTTCAAGAAAACCAACTTGATTGATTCATGATCCAATATAGTATGTTTGGATTTGTATAAGCTAAATATTAATCTCTTATGTTAGTCCTCCAAATGTTCATCTTCATTTTGTGACATCTGATAAACAGTATTAATTTTTTAGTCCCTCCCTCTATAATAATCTTGGTGTTTGGTGATGAATTTATCTTCTATTTTAGTCTAAATGGAGATCACATATTTTCCTATTACCATAAACCACCTAAGGGACACATCCTTAAGGGTGGATGTAAATATTTTAGCATTTGGGCATCATATTTTTCACTGTAACTATGATATAAGACATCAAAATCAAAAATAAACATATTAGGATCCTCACTAGCCATTCCTCTGAAGTTCGGCTATGTGAAAAGAGGAATGTTATTCATGGGTGTATTACCCATAAGAATATTGATGAAAAATTCAAATTTTGTGGCCTCATTATTAAATTTTTATACTTACTAGTCTCCCATGGTCTTTTGAACTACTTGTAAACCATAAATTATGGCTACCCATACTTCAAATCCTTTGCCTATTTTAGCCCAAGCTACATATTTAGTGGTAGATTTATATTATTTTAAGGGAGAGGGTAATATTCTAATTATAAGTGATGGGTTGGGACTTCTTATTCAATAATAATATATTGTTCAATTAGTTTAGTGGGTTCAACGAGTTCTATAGTTCTTATTTTGGGGGATAGAAGGGCTCTAAGTTATCTTTTGGAGAGGAGTTTGGGTGATGGTGGAGGAAGATGTATACTAAATCCTTGGGTGTAAGGTGGCTAGATAGGGACTCTTTAAAATAGTGAAATTATTTCCTTCTTGGGGGTATACAAGTCCTATTTTATTTTCCTTTGGACCATTTTACTAACTCAACCAATAACTCCTCTATTTTCATATCTTCTAGCTTCTTAGCTGACAACCATGACCTGACTATTGGTTTTCTGATCAACTTTTGATTGTAAAAGGTGATGATTATTCACCTATAAAAAATTTCAACCTTATAGGAAATATTATACTTGAATAGTCACACCCTTTCAACATACAAATCAATTAGTCCTTTATGATTATGATTGACCTATCTTACACAAGGTTAATTTTGATCAAGATCTTTCTTGTTTTTGTTAAATATACTTAAACAACTTACAATTATTAATCTAAGAAACTAGGAAATTTTATGCTAGAAAGTGGGGAATTTTAAAACTAGAAAGTAGGAAATTGAAATAAAAAATATAACTCAACCTTCTTAAGATCAAATATTTGATGCATGTCCTTAGAAATGATGCCAAAATGAGAAGAAAAATCAACCACCCAATTAAAATTATGTAGTCTAATCACTCATGTTCAACATCATAGAGGTACCATGGGGAAGCCATTTGGTTTGTTGATTATGCTACTTTCACCAGTTATCAACCTAGGGTATGTATACTTGGAAATGAATCAACACTGCATATTCAATACTAGTTATTTTCATATATTGAGGAACTATATGTTTCATACATGAAACACTCTTACATAAAGTAAATTACATGAAATTAAAGTGATGAAAAATAAATCACACATGTTGGAATTGCAATCACACTTTTTGTAAATGAAATCACACTTGCTCAAATTGAAATGAACTCATTATGTTATAATTTAGAAGCTTCCTAAATAAAACCAAGAACATTCACACAAGTATCAAATACCTTTATTAAATTAATCTTAAGAAACTAAACACACACACACACACATAAACTTCAACATGAGACTGTAATATTCACATAATATAAATAACAACTAGTGTTAAAAAATCTAGATAATTACCATAATTCCTTGTGAGGGGACCCTCCTCGGTAAGAGTTGAGTTCCAATCCTTCCCTTGAAAAGAAATATTTTATTTCAAAATAATTATTCTTGCATTAAAGGATCTTGTATTAATGCGAGTATTGTTATAGTAAAAGATTACATAGGATTCAAATTGTAATCTCTATTGCTTATATGTTTTAATATTAAAAACTTAATTATTCTTAAGTAATACAATCATCTCTTAAATATAAGAAGCATGTTTATTATTACATATATAGTTAAAAGAGAATCTATGGAGACAACTTATTCATGTTACATGATAAACCAATTGGTTTTAGTAGAGAACAAACTAGGAAGTTATGTAATTACAATAATATGGAATCATGATCCATAGAGAAATAAGTGATAATGGTGGATTTGGTACTTGATTTTTTCTTTCTAGATCATGGGAACCATATTCATGTTAAACTAACCACCATATCTCAATACACATAACAACATGGCACTATGGTTTAACCAATATGGTTATGCTATAAACTAGGATAAATGTGATGTATTTGTTATTGGTTGATCTAGTTGTGCCTTCAATTGATATGGAATCCATCCGTAATGTTACCATTTTATAAGTTGATCTCTAGTTGCTACAAGAGCCATCAATAATTTCTACAATTTCCAATTATCAACTCTGTATTTATTATAGGTTACAATAGTTGACCACTACAATTATTACAAGTTGGCATACCCAATTTCTACATGTTGATTGTGTCCCTTACAACTTATGGATTTTCCATACTATCTAAACATACCTAATTAATAGTAAATCCAAAATGATAATAAAAGTACATAATGCAAGTTTTATCCATAAAATAATAGTTTTAATCATAAAACATAAAGAGATTCACATCATATTAATTTAATATTATTTCATAAGTATGGTATATAATAAAACTTTATATTCTTGTAATGGTAGTGGGAAATAAAAATAATAATTTATAATAGGTATATAAATGGCTAATTTCCTTGACTCATCAACTTCCTCCTAGGATTTATTTCATGTTTCCATCTTCGTGATTTCACTTTGGCACTTTATTTATATTTTTTTAATGATTATAGAAGCATGTTTATTATTTCTCATAATGTTTCAATAGCATTATCCATTTGATTATTGATCCTTGTTTTTAGCACTTGTTTTGGTTCCCTGATGATGATAACATATTTATTGGGACTTTAAATCATAGCATGCATTCGGTTAGAAGGGAAGCCATATGTTGATTATAATCATCATCATATTTTTCTTCTAGTTTGTAATCCTTGATCCTATATTTTTTTATGTGTTGCCTCATTCCCTATTGTGTATCTTTTATACTCTTCTACATATTACTAAAAAATAAAAACATTTTTTCATTTGTGATTTATTTATTAAACCTTTTTCCTTGGGGAATTGTACCCACATTCATGCCTTATCAATCATATATTTTCCTATGAGGGGCATCATACCCACATTTATTATTTAGTGATAACATCTATTTATATTAACTTTCCCAATAAGGATGTGGTACCCATAGTGTCTTATATTATACATATTCACCCAATGGGGGCATGGTACCCATGATTTCTAAATCATATCCTATTTTATTATGGGAGCATCATTCCCATGCATTTTTTTATCACCATATCTTGTGTATATGTTATACTATACCCATTTTACTTATGGATTTATTTTTATTATTCAAATTCCATCTATTGCTTTTATCATGACACATGATAGGTCATCACTCATGTTACATTTTTTGACATATATTTATATTATGATTTATCATACATTAAGGACATGTTGCTTCCCCATATATTTCATCATAATTTTATTAGTATCTATTCACTTGTTTTATTTTACATATATTCTTTTATATTGACACTTTGTTATTATATTTAGAGGTTGTTCTACATCTGTGGATTGTATTACTACTTCTAATGGGTTATTATGCCATACACACTATTTTACATCCTGTCACACTATGTCATCATACTATATATGCAAATTATATAATTTTCCCATCAAGGGGCATGATTTCATTTTTTATATAAAATTTTGGAAACATTAAATAAATAAAAAAGTCAAAAACATTGCAAAAAAAATTAAAAACATCAATTTTTACATAGATGCATATTTACTTATGTTATGGGTTTTTCATATCCATTATTTACATGTTATTTCATGTTATTTATCAATTGGGTTATATGAAAATACATAATCTACATCACACTCTGATTCATACCATTTACCCACATTCTAAGGGGACATTTCCATCAATAGCATGCCCTATCCTTTGGGCATTACCATTCATCAAATATTTCATAGTGATATCCATCTTTACTTGTCCTTTATCATATTGAAATATACTAGTAGGGTTACTACATCTCATTCTAGTACCTAGATCTTATTTATATCACATGGATATCTTAATTATGATTGTTACTTGGCTACATTGATTGTTGTGTGTGAATTCTTACATGTGTGTTTATGTGTTTATTTGTTTATTCATATTGATTTATAGAGGATCCTTTGGTCATCATGTTTTGTGGATCCCATCTATTTTTCATCCCACTAACTTTCCTTGTCACTAAATTAGAGTGGGCACTAAATTTTGTGGTACTTTTCTTTATGTATTGGTTATATCTATGATGTTAATCATGCATTATTATAGTCTATTTTTGTAGCCATGGTGTCTATCATGCATATTTTAATATAATTTTTTGGTTCCTATCTTTCCATGGTCTCTACTATGCATCTATGGGGCACACTACTTATGTGTGTTCTTATTTTTATATCTAGCCCACTTTGGATGAATATTATATCACATTTGGGACATTCTAGTTGTTTCCATATTGATTTGATTTTGGGGCCATTATACCCTTTTGTATTTTTCTTGATATGGTATTTTCTTTTTTACGTATATTGACACTTCTATACAAAAAATTGTCAGTATCAACTATATTCAAATTTTTATGGCATATGTTTAGGTTATTGACACTCAAACTATATTATTTTTTCAACATATAAGATATTTAAAATTATATTTTAATATGAGTGATTACAACACAAGTATATATCCCTTGCTTTAAAATAGGGGCATATTTATGGGAATTATCAAAAAAAATTGGAGCAAACTTGGATGAACTTGATCGAACTTGAATAAATGTATCTATTTCATTGATGAAGAAGTGGAGTGGGTGCTAATGAATCCTGGAGAACCATTTCTATGTTTCAATAGCTTTTGAATGTCTAGCTATGAAAGTATATTTGGAAAGGAGTTTGGAGAAAATAATAACTAGGTGTATTCACTCCTATGCTCTCTCTTCAAAATTAAACTATTCAATTCTTAAATATTTCAAATCTTCAAAAATTAAAACTTGAAAATTCAAAATGCATATCATGAGAATTGATTACTTGTATAAAATGTCACTTATTTTAGGTACATCAAAAATCTATCTGTATGGAAGCTTAATTTGAGTATACATTATAAAATCCTTAATTATTCCCTAGGAAAGGGAAGCTGTGTATTTCAAATTTATTACATTTATACTTTGATGCATGAATGCATTCACTCACATTATTATTCTCACATCAAAGTGGGAGCATTATTTAGACACCCTAATTTGGTACAATCCCCTTATTCCCAGTGTCTTATTCCCAATTTATCATATCTATAAATTTTTTACATATTCACTTATTTCTTGGTGCATCTCGGTCCCACTAAGTTCCTTATTTAGCCCTTGATCTTAAAAACCATAGTCTAACACTTATCAAAAACTATATGTTATCATCATTGGATTATACATCACATGTTATCAAAATTTGCTTCAAAAATAGAAAGTTCCATCTTTAGGTTAAACACATGCTCTATGCATGTCTATTTAGGTTAGACACACACCCTAAAAATATATATACCTTGTATCCTTGGAGGCCATTTTTCTCACTATCATTTATTGTTTGCTTTTAACCTTTCCCCTTGTCAAATCTAAAGCCAACTAAATTACATAACTTGTCCAAGATAAATCTATATGTACTAGGTCATGTCAATACATTTTAAGGATAATCAAATCATATTAACACATAGATAAGACACATCATAAAATTTAAAGCCTAGATCCAAACATTAAATATATTTCCTCCTACTTCAAGTTGAGCCTCATTTAATCACACCTTACACACTTGTAATATATAGTTTTTCTTCTTGGTCTCTCATCATTCCCCTTGTGATAAATGAGTTCATTATATTACATATAATTCCATTTATCAATTATAGGGAAGAGGACATTCAAAACCCTCACTTAAGCTATTTTAGTGACATACTCACATAACCATGTGGAGTTCTGATTTTGATCATGTATGATACATAGTTTGTAATATTGCTTCAATAGCTTCTCAAATACATAACTATTATTTTTTTAGAGTGTCTAACTAAGTAAAATATTAACACAATTTTTTTGCATCATACCTATAAAAATAAAGAAACAAAGGTATAATAACATTATATAGGAAACAACACAATAGTGATAAAAAATCATTATGTGGATCCCTACATAAGACAAGCTCAGTGGCACAGAGACAAACTTGACAAGCATAATCTTGACTAAGTCATATTTACTTAGGGAAACATTATTCCCTACATGCATCCACCCAAAAATAGTTTCATAATTCTAGATTTTAGGAGCAAGATCCAAACAACTTGTACAAACATTTTAGGTGTGATTCCTTAACCTCTTGTACATAATTTCCATATCCTAGTTTAGTTTGTTGCATTTATCATTTTTATTTGAGCCCAAACAATTGTATAGATATAGATTTTTATTTTTTTTAGACGTATGTCTAGATCTATTTCATTACATTTAATTTAGTCATATTTTGAATAAAACCAAAATTAGGGTAAACAATGGATAATATATAAGTACTCTAAGAATAATAGTAATATTCACTTAATGGAAAACATATAATCAATTATATGCTAAGATAAGATGCCTTAATATAAGTAAGTTAGTAAAATATATAATGCATAAATGCATGCACTTGAATCCCATTTCCCTAATAGATGCATGATATGAATTATGGTAATGTAGGAAAGTAAACACGACCATCTACATAATATGGATCATGGAAAATTAAAAAAAACATACTTTATATATATATATATATATATATATAATGTCCACAATAATATAGTGACATAGTAAAAAAATAAGTATTTAAGGCATACAAATCAGCCACACTCAGAATAAATAGGACAAGAAGAGGAATTAATGTCATATAAATGAACAAGCATGAGCCTATGACATAGAGTATATAATGGATACAATGAACATTAATAAATCACCTATAAATCAAGAGAGGCATGCCCAATAGTAAACATAATGAGTAATTTATAAATAAATTAATATAGAGGAATCCAATCACCTATATGGATAAGTGCACAAAGTTGGGGGACAAAAAATGACCCACCTGAGGAAATGTTTTTCCTAAAATTTTGAGAAATCTAAACTTATAAAGATAATTTGAGATGGTTAAACTCAAAATTCAAGGATGGTTTAAGAACATGAATTGTATAATTTTGAGTGTATTTTCTAAAACACTATTTTTTTTCAAAAATGGTTAAGAATAACTAGGTTAAACATCAAAATTTTGAATATTAACTCCTTTTTTCAAGGAAACAGAGTAGATAGATTGCCATGCAACCCCTCATTTTTTTTAGCATCATTTAATATTGTTTAAAATAATTTATCAAACATTTAGATAAGATCATATAGGTTGTAACATATATATATTTATACTATTTTAATAAATATAATATTTTTTATTAATTTTACTAGTAAATAGATCCTAAAAATTGATTAAAAAATGGATAATCAGCCATGCGGCCCCCTGACTACCTAGAAAAAATGAAATTTAGTTTTTTTAATACATGTAGAATCAAGCCTAGTTTGTAACCATATATTTTTTTTGGATTTGAATCAATGAATAAAAATATACACAAACATATGTAGGCATGTATATTTGTAGCATGTAGTGGCCTAAAAAATTATAGCTAGAAATAAACATAGATTTAAACCTTAAAATAGTCCAAAATATATATAAATAATATATTTGGGAAGAGGAGACCATGCTCTTCATCATGGTAATAATTTTATGAATTTTCTCATTGAAATTTGTATTGTATTTGGTGATAGAAGTTAAATTTTGTTGTTTTTATGAGAACTCTTGGATTTGGCTATGTGGTGAGAGGTCCAAGCCTTTGACTCAAGAATCCAATGCATTTTTTATCCAAAAAGTTTGGATTTGAATTAAAAATTATAACAATCCATATGTTCTATATAATACATATGCGTTATATAACAAGTATGCATTATTTGTATTAAAAATTAAAAAAAACATGTATTGGAAGGGGGGTTTGCTATTTGTTCATGCAATGTAATAAGAATGTGTACATGTTATGTTATAACATGTATGCATTCCTTTCACATTGAATAAATGAATAAAAAGTAGGTATAAGAAGGGGTTAGTGTTTTGATTTAATAAAATAAATGTTAATTATAAGGAATATAAAATTAACCTTATACTTTAAATTTATTATAGTATATATAATAAAATATGGTCACTCTGCATTTGATAGAGTTGGTGTCACAACTACATGCCATATGATGTGGAAGATAGTTTTTCAAAATCTAATATGGTTAGGTTTTAGGCACTTTTAGGCTCTCAGTATAAGAATGGTAGGTGTTTTGGTTTACTAAAATAAATGTTAAGTTTAAAGAATATATTTATAATCCCTATACTTTAAATTTATTTTTGTAAATATATGAAATTAGGGTCACTCTACATTTGATGATAGAGTTGGTCTCATAGTCACACACCTTATGATATGGAAGATAATTTTTTAAAATCTAATTTGGTCAGTGGTTAGGCATTTTTAGGTTCTTGGTATTGAACCTAGAGATTTTAAGGCATATATTTTACAATTCATGTCCATTTTCGGTAAACATATAGTCATTTTTAGGTTTTTGTGCCTTCTAGTTTGTTAGCTAACATCTATAAGAGTCCTGGGTTTATCAAAATTGAAGTTTACAAATCCCTCACTTTTATTTCAAGCCAAATTGGTGTGATTTATAAAACATGTCATATTGATGACTTACGCACATCAAACAACCACTTTGTGTTAATTTCACTTGTTCATTGTCCCTCCCTCATTCATAATCACTTTCTCCTCATCCCTTATCATCCTTAATCACTCCTTCCTTGTCCTTCATCATCACTATCACTCCATCATTGACCCTCACCATCCCTCATTATTTCTAATCACTCCCGTATTAACCCTCACCATCCCTCATAAACCTTAATCACTGCCTTCTTATCACTAATAATACCTAATCACTCCCTCCTCATCCCTCATCATCATTAATCACTCATTCATTGACCCTCACCATCCCTCATCATCCATATTCACTTTTTCATCATCCCTAATGACTCCCCCTCATCCCTCATAATCCCTAATAACTCCCTCCTCATCCTTAGTGAACGTCACCATCCCTAATAGATAGAAAAGTAACCATATAGTCATTATTTAGATTTTTATGCCTTATAAATTAATATTTAGCATTTCTAGGAATCTTAGGTTTGTCACAATTAAAGTTTACAAACCACTCACTTTGCATTCAAGCCAAAGTGGTGTGATTAGGGGAGAATAGGTCACATCAATGACCTACACACATCAAATTACCATTTTTTTTGTTAATTTCACTTCCTCATTGTCCCTTCCTAATCCCAAATCACTTCCTCTCCATCCCTCATCACCCTTAATCATTCTCTCCTTGCTCCTCATTGTCCCTAATCATTCCATCATTGACCTTCATTGTTCCTCATCATCTCTAATCAATCCTTTATTATCCATAATCATTCCCTCATTGACATTTATTTTTGACTCATAATTTTCTCTCTATGTCATTTATAGTATTTTCATAATAGACTAGATTGGTAAATAGATAGATAAGTGGTCACCATTCTGATAAAGTGTGTTCCAATCTGGTATCTAGTGTAGTGTGTTTCCCAATCCAAATCAATCTATACCCAATATGATCTATACCAAACTTGATATATGAAGGTAATGAATGGAATATGACTTAATCCAATATATCAAAGAGGGGATACTTAGATCTTGGGCATGGATCAGTGGCCCTAAATGCCAAAATGGGACCTTGTCATGCTCTAAGTATGCCCATTCATACAAAGCTACATCAAATAGGGTGAGTCATAATCTTGTATCAATAACCATGTATTATAATGTTTATATAAATTATGATTTTGGGTCAATCCTATTTTTCTTGACATTTATCTAAGCCATTTTTATAAATATTTATTCTTTACACATTTATACATGATGGGGAAAAATCATCTTTTCTCTCACAATAAGATTGCCCTACATTCAATTTTCTATCTGCACATTATTCTAAGAAATTATTCTCATTAACATGTTATATTATTTAAATTTTTCATTTCCCATATTCATAACTAAATTTGATACCAAATAATGTAAACATGAATGAGGAGGTTAAGCTAATGGTCAACATGTTCCCTAACATAGACTCAACATTGTTTCATGAACACACTCTTAATCACAACACATTAAAAATTGAATCCAAATATTAGGTTTGAATTAATTCAAATGATAATGCTAAAAATATTGAAGATACAAACACACACACTTACACTTAAATCATTCCTCTTGCATTAAAACATAAATAATAAAATTATAATGGTAATCCTTTAATTAAACATACTAAGCTTTCCTTTCTTCTCAGATCTTTACGAAAAACACTCTTCTTATTTTTTATAGTGTTATTACATGAATAAGAACACACATAAAAATCCCATAATGGTAATAAAATAGCACTCTCCACTCCTTGTTCATGATAATAATCATTATGTTATTCTTTCACATGGACTCTTTCCCAACCACACTCTCTCCTTTATGATTTATCTTCTTGAAGAAATAAATTATCTAAGTTTATCTCTAGTATTCCTTGAAGCTAATAAAAATTATTTAACTCAGATATTTTATAACTTCATCTAACTCTTGAAGTGCCTCTTTGAACTTCCAAGCATCTTGAAAATTCTCAACATTAACAAACAAATCATTCTAGGCCATTAATCTATTTTTACAATCCCCATAGGTAGAGTTACTATTGAATACATAGTGTTAGTTATAAAACCACCTTGGTATTTAAAAAATTACCCCTTAGTGCACATTAATGAACTATGAAAATACCTCAATCTTTTCAAAACCATGACTTAAACTCGTAAATCTACCCTAATAGTTTTGTCACTATGCAACCCTAAATTTTTTGAAGCCCATATCTTTTGTATATGAAATCAAAATGAGATGACCTTTTTTGAAAGTGAATAAATTTTTTAGGAGAATACAAATGTTCAAAATAATAATTATTTTTTTCATTTTTATTTTATATGATGTTTTTTATTCTACACCAAAAGCTATCACTTTTAAAGGGTGAACCACTTCCTGAATGTCACTAAAATTTGAATAACCAAACAAAATCAAGAGGAAACTTGTTTCTTGTTAAAAATGATCCTACCTAATGTTATTAATTCTATTAAAATTATATACTACAACATTCTCTACATGTTTCATTGTAAGTTTTGCATGGATAAATTAGAACATTCATCCTACCTAAAAAAATTAAAGTCTACAACCGATTTTTTAGAGAGTGTGTGCTTTGGGAGAAAAATATTCAGAATTTAGAATAATGTGGACAAGAAAATGTTTTGATGGCATCATTGATTATGTAGGTTTATCCTTGTACCAATTCATTATGTATAGGAAACTCTACTTTAAATATCATGTTTAAATATTTTTGTTAACATGTTTGACATCCCATGCACTATCTATATCAATCAAAATCCTTGAGTACCTTTGATATTAACTTGACCTTGAAATAAATTCTTGTGAATGTAATTGCACATGATTAAGATAGTAATATAGTCTGTTTATTCTTAAATGATGTAAATTTGGGTCTTTAGGTCTTAACTGTGCTAAAACTCTACTAGACCAGATTCACATCATGAAAAAAATAGAATTTTTTATTTATCAATATAAAATTATTGTTAAAATATTTACCCTGTATTTTTAGACTCAAAGTTGATCATGCTCACAATATTAATTGTATTATATTGTATATCTATAAACCTTTACAACCTATGTTCAATCTCTATTGAATGTAGTATGATAATAACCATATAAAAACTATTTTGATGTTGTATGTGCATTGAATAGTGCTAGATGGTATAAATCCCTAACTCAATTATGGGTCCTTATTGTTTTATATATAATTAAAAAAAATGAACAAAGTAATAACCTTATTTTTTCCCTCAATATAATGTGCATGAATGATATAATTTTTTAGTAGAACATCATTCTTGATAAAAACCCATTTTTTTAAGATCATAGATAGGGGAAATATAATGAATAAAGTATAAAGAATATATTTAACAAAATTATTTGGTTTTTATAATGATAATCATCTCTAATATTTCCATCATCATCCATAATCATTGCCTCCTCATCGCTAATAATCCCTAATCACTCCCTTCTCATCCCTCATTATCCCTAATCACTCCCTCATTGACCCTCACAATCCCTCATCATCCCCAATCACACCCTCATCATACCTAATCAATTATCATTGACACTCACCATACCTCATCATACTTAATCACTCCTTTATCATCCCTCATCATCCCTAATCACTCCCCCCTCATCCCTCATAATCCCTAATAACTCCATCCTCATCCTCACTGACCTTAATTATATCTCATCATCCCTAATGACTCCCTCATCATCCCAATTCACTCCCTCATCATCCCTCCTCATCCCTAATCACTCCTTGAAATACCTTCATGGTGGGTCTAGTGGCTTACCTCTTGTGCCTGATTAGATTATGTTCCAAATATTATTTCTCAATTAAACAAGGCTAAAGGAAACTTGTATTTAATTCATCCTATTTCACTTAAATAATGAATCTAGAGATATTATCTTATTATCTAGGGTGCAACATATTTTTACTTGTGTGGGATAAGCTTGGGTATAAATTAATTTGGGTTGGGAACACACTCTACTAGATTGGTGATTACCTATCTATCTATCTATCTATGAATTTATTATATTATGGACATAATCTCGATGACATATAGATAAAATGAGAAGTCAAATATGGGATTGGGATTGAAATTCTAAACTAGTCTCTAGTCATCCCTATCTATATAGATATAAATTTATATTATTAACTTTATAATTGGGATTTTTGGATGCTCAAATCCCAATCTATATATGTAATTAATATAATTTCATCCCACACTTTATTTGATTTTATACCTATTTATTTTGGCCTAGGGATATGGATACAAACTCTCTCCAAGGTCTAGGTATGGATCTCCATATAGATATTTGAATCCCACTAGAAAATTAGACAACATCTCCAAGTTCCTTATGTGAAAGAAGAGTTTCTTTGGGAATTATTTGAGTGAATAAAATTTGGAATTAGAACATAAAATAATTATACACAAGCAATAAGCTAAGGTACCCACCATCAAGGTATTAGAGGGAGTGATTAAGGATGAGGAGATGATGAAATAAAATTGTGGACTTAAGAAATATTGCATCACAAAAAATAAAGTGCATTCTTATTTTCATTGTTTGCTTCTTTGTCTCAGTTTTAGTGTGCTTCATTGGGGGTGATTTCTTCCTTGATTTCCATGTTGTCATCTTCCTTATGGCTTATTCATGTTGGTGCTTAAAAATTTAGATTTCAACATTCATTTGTGCATATTTGTGTTTATCTTAGAGTTTTGGTTGAAAAATCTACCTTTTATGTTGGTTGATTTTCTCTTTGGTGAGATGTTATGACTTGTTCCTTTTTATTTGGATTATATTGACCAATTAAGTCTTGGTGAAACATTTTATTCACTTTTGATGCTATTCAAGTCCTATTTCCTAGATTATAACTTTGACTTTTCTTTGTGGACGTGTTTCTTTTTCATAATATACAATGTTATGAAAAAAAGGGAAACTCGCATGGGTCTATATATGTATTTTGTGTTACTTGATAGTGGTAATCAAAGTGGTGAATCCAATAAAAGTCTTAGAAGATCATTGTTTTATCTCATTTGGTGATTGGATTTGTTCCTTCGATGGAGTCTCTATATGACTCAAGTAACACGCCATTTTCCTATTTAGGACTAAACACCTACATAAGTCCATGTTAAAAGACAAGTCTTCAAGTTGTGATTGATTTAATATAATTCCATACTAAGCCTTGAACATGCTAAGTTTTTTCCTATAGTGGTATGTAGTAAGGTAAGCCATGATTGGGTTATGAGGAATCGACATGGTATGTGATTGTGTTGTTAAAAGTTTAGAAACCCATAGATGTATTCTATAGATACAAGTTTTTACACAATGGTAAATCATTTATGTAAATACCATTGAAGTCATGAACAAGGCAAATATTTTGATGCATAACTATGCATTATTTATAATCGATCAAGTCTCATGATTATTCAAATTGGATCTTAGTGCCAAGATGAAACCCAAAATGTCTACATTGTATATAATACTTAAAATCCTAATTTTATCTTCTAGTGAAAAATGTATTCATTGTCTTTTATTATGCTCTATGTCAAACTAGATTTTAACCACCCATAGGTGAGTAATGGGTTTGGTCTTTCCTTTATGTCAAGGGATTTTATAAAATGAATGTGATGATCTTAAATCATTGGGATAAGACAAAGGGATGGGAGGATAATTTAATTGGATTCCCATTCTCATCCTCATAAGCAAATATATCATAGATGTCGTTAGTTTTGAATAACATGAAGGCAAAGGTAGGGGTCACATGAGATGAATATTTTGGACACCATAATGTTTTTAAAGCAAAATAAAACACTCAAAGACAATATTGCAAGAGATAAAAATTAAGTGGAGCAAAACCCAATCATTTATTAAGTTGAAAAGATCTAAAATGAGATGAGTACATATAGGAAAGTAAGAAATTAATTATTCAACAAAAGTTGGTTAAAATAACCTCAAAATAGATAAGTAACTCCTCCATAAAATGTGGTCAATAGGGCCAATAATAGTTGAGTAACTCTAATACCCAAAATAGCCAGTAAAGGGAGTTACTCCCTAGTCACCCATTCAACCTAGACACATAAGCAATCTTCTTCATAAAAGTAGGAAAACTTCAAGTGAGGTAAAAAAATCCCATAATAAATAAATGTGGGAAAAAATAAGACCCTTATTATAACCCCCCATAAGCACAACTTAGGTAGGAAGTGTAAAAAATAAATGGGTCCCAAAAACTAGGCCTGATGAGGTACCCATGTAAAAAGTAATCTCTCATAAAATAGATAAAAGGAGAAAACCCATAGGAAAAAAATCTGCCTAAAAGAGAGACATATAAGAAGAGAATAGGTTAGAAGTCCCCCTTGAAGATGATGTTGTTGTTGATGTAGACCACACCCCAAGAAGAGATTTTAAATGAATAAACTTGATCTTGGTAAACGGTTTGGTAAATATATCTACATCCTACTTTGAATACTATAAAATCTCAATTCAATGACCTGGACATGAATAAGCTCCAAAATAAAAGTCATGTGAATATTAATGTGTTTAGTTCACTAGTGTTGAACGAGATTCCTACATATCTATATAGTACTATGGTTGTCATAATAAATGATGGTGGGTTACCTAAATAGAGTGCCAAACTCAGATAGAATACATTAAAGCTAAATAACATTAGTAGTTAGGTTAACAACTCCCTTATACTCTACCTTTGTGGATGATATAAAACTAGCATTTTTATTCTTGATATAATAATTGATGGGACTAGAACCCAAAAAAATTGTAACCTAAAGTGGACTTATGATTCTGAGTATTGCCTTCCCAATCTAAATTTGTAAAACCAACAAATTCAACCTCTATTCCAAACTTATATGGAATCCCAAATCTGTAGGAGCCCTAAATTTAGTGAAAGCTCCTCTTAGCTACTTTCCATTGTATCTCATGGGGTTCCTACTTGAATCTGGAGACAAGTCCCACTACATATGAAATATTAACTTGGTATGAATTAGATAAATAAGGTTGCCAACAAGTTATCAATACCAAGTGGCATCGACAAAAGGTGTAGAATAGTCAGCCTCAAGCTTGAATCATGGTATAAAAGGAGTTAGAGATGTATTACATTCATCTATGTGAAATCAAGACAAAATATTGATATCATACTTGGGTTATGCAAGTGAATCCCTAAATCAGACTATCAAATTTTGATGCTAATAAAATAATGTAGAAAACCCAAGTATGTCATGTCAAATATATCTTGTAGAGCTATCTTCACCACTGTAATAAATGATGAGGAATTATTGATGATCAAACTATCATTAACATAAAAGACCATTATCAGTAAAGAATCATCCTACCACAAAAAATATACATTGGGGTATGAATGACACTTGGTAAAATTTGAAGTACAGAGGAAGGAATCCATCTTGGCATACCAAGCTCAAGGGGCCTATTTGAGTCCATAGATGTATTTACTAAGTCTTTAAACTAAGGATGAATCTTGAATAAACCTAGGTGGTTATTCCATGTAGATCTCATCCTCAAGGTATCCATGAAGAAAGGCACTCTTCACATCTATATGGTGTATATTCCAACCATGTGTTACAGCTATAACTAGTGTGATTTGGATTAAAGTCATATTTACAATAAGTGAAAAGGTATCTAATTAGTCAATGCCAGTTACTTGTGAAAAAATTTTAGTGACCAATCTCACCTTATATTTATCAATTGACCCATATGTTGAAAACTTGGTCCAATATATCCATGTACATCAAACCATCTTCCTTCCCTTAAGAAGTGAAGTCAAATCACAAGTGTGATTTTTAATTAAAGAAGAATATTATTCTTGCATAAAACTATCACACTCAAGTATGCCTAAAACCTCTTGAAATGTATGTGGATCCAAAATTGAAGAAAAGAAGACATGTGGACCAATATGATAATCTACCCAAGTGTGTTTTTCATCTGTTGGACATATTGGTTCCTAGTTGTACACCTCTTTCACTCAACATTTCAAACTTGGGTAGTATGGAAAATAAAGATGAAAAACCTAATATAAGTCATTATATCTAGGGAAGGGTTTAACATCAAGATGGACTGAGCATAAACAATGACTCAAAGACACCAATAAAGGGTATGGTTAACTCCATATTACTTCTAGCTCTTCCTATACTAAGGTGAGAGGACCTAAGGGGTAGCTTATTTGCATGGAGGGATATTAAAGTTAAATCTCCATCTAGATTATTGGCACATAAGAACACAAATCTAACTAGGGCATAACCAAGCTTGTTCAATCCACTTTGGAAGAGTTGTCATATAGGATGAACAAATGCTCTAATTTAGACACAATCTACTAAAGATAAATAGGGATGTGATTTCAACCTTCATTTTTTAAATAATTTTTTGGTAATTGAGGGCTAAATAATAGATTTCAATGTTGGGCTTCAAATAAAAAAACACAAAAACGTTTTAGATATGTAGTATTTAGGCATCTATAGGAAAATACCACTTAGAATATCCAAGAAAGTGTATTCTTTGTAGGGTAGGGTAGGTAGGATGAGTTAAGTAGGTATAAAAGAGTGGTGTGGTGGTTTTCAAATAGTAGGATATCCTTCAATAGGCATAACATTATTCATTACAAACATGTATAATATTGAAATACAAGCTAAGGAAACTATTAGGAATGCCTTGTGTCCATTGGTGCTAATACAATGTAAGTATTCAAATGATTTTTGAAACCCCAAAGCCTAAATTGCAAGTAGAGATTCAAATGCTTTCTCCTATCAAATCCATAAACCTAGGATGCCATTAAAAGGTTATCAATAACACATTTCTAAATCACAATGCAAAAGGAATTTATAACCTACATCTATGCCTAGAGTGACCACCATTCATAAGCATAAAAATAAATACCTTATTAATAAAACATGTAAAATATGTTATTACATTTTAATGATAAAATAAAATAAAAATCATAATTATTTTTCTTTAACTTGAAGATAGATATTACATACATCATTGTTTCAGAATGCTACCATGGGGAGAACCATGGTGAGTTTGCTCTTGAATAGGGGAGACATATACAATGCTCTCAGAGCTTTCTAATTGTTATACATCTATAACCACCTCAAAAAGAGAGATAAAATACACAAGGTTAGTATCCCATAAATTTTAAAGAGCCTAAGATCTAAAAACCAACAACAAATTTGAAAAGAGGACAATCCCTCTTTTTATACAAATTTCTCATCCTAAGATATTTTAGGAATATGCTCCAACTAGAAGATGCCCTTGGTCATGCCTAGAAGCTCCTATCTTGCAAGGGAATCATTTAAGAAACTACTTATCCATGTAATGATGAAGTTTTAAAACATACCTTGATCTCCTTAGCTGGAAACCCATTGCATTTGAGCTTGAGGGAGAATATTTAATTGGGATCAAAACAAACTCCTTGTATTCTTGTGTAACCTCTTGGCCATGTCTTTGACTACTCATTTTCATAGTTGGAAGCTTATGAATAGTTTCACTTCTCCTTGTGCAAGATAAAACCTACATCATTTCTCTTCCATGGAGGTGTTTGAAACAAACCAAATATTGGAAATGGCAAGACTTATCTTATTTTACCTTTTTGATTTTTTGTGGTCAATGCCAAACTTTCCCATGTATTTTCATTTTATCTTTTTCCTTTGACCTTTTAGGGTTGTCACCAAACTTCATAATGCTTAAGTGCAATATTTTATCCTTTTGGCCTTATGCAGAACTTTAGTTCTTATTTACAATTTTGATCCTCCTTTGTATGGTAGGATTTTAGACCCCAACTAAAAATTTGTAAGTTGGTGTAAATCCATACGTTAGATGCACATTTGTAATTTATAATTTTGTAACTTGTAATCTAGAGTTTTAGTTCCACTAGAAAGTTTCATCACAGACTTGAGATCTTCAAGTGTAATTTTAAATTAATAAAAATGCAAAGTTGTATTTGGCATTGAAAGTTCCACTTTGAATTTAGACCTTATGCTGATGAGTTGGTGGTGGATATTCATGTGCAATTTCTAAATTCCATATTTTCAAAAATGCAAAATTACATCTCTCCTTGAAATCTCCATAAAACCTCCATTTGAGACTTCTTCTTGGCTCCATTCTAACCTAGTTTAGAAATATCTAGAAAAATTGGAGGAGGGTATCCTATTCAAATCTATCCCTTGAGAATCAAGTCGTCCCTTTCGTTTATGGAAAGAGACAAATAATAGATAATCCCTAAACATCAAATGAGACTTTACCTTTGATACACAAATTCTAGCCTTGAAAAACTAGATAGCTGAACCAAACTAGCGAATAAGTTATTTTATGTCCCTCAAGAGCCAAACTAAAACATGACTAGAGATCCCAAAAAGCATTATAAGAAAATTTATTTTCTAGAATTAGATCTATATGAATGAAATCACCTGATACATATAAATCCATCTACTAAGGCTTTGATGCCAATGTGTAAAAAATCCAACCTTATATAATGTAGAGGCAAACAAAACCCACACCGATAATATTATTTCCTTATCCTTAGGTTGTTTAATTTTTTGTCAACATGTGGAAAATATTATCCTTGGAAAGACTTCTTATTTTATGCATATTCTTCACATCCATGGGCTTGGGAGATTCAATTACAATTTATAGGTTGAAAAAGTGTTCTTACCTATGGTATTCTCACTTTAAATATTCATCGATAGGATATGGAGATGGGTGATCAAATTACAAGTTAAAATTTCAAAATTTGTAGTTCATGGTTGCATTATCTCCCCATATATCCATCATTACATTACACTTTATATGTGGTCTTTACCTATCAATAGACTTTGGGACATTGGATGATACTTTACAAATTTTAATATTAATATTTTCTTTTTGCATGTGTTTTTTATCATGGAAGTCCAGCGACTTATATGTTATGGGTTTAGGAGGTTGACACACAATTTACAAATTTCAAATTTAATATTTTCATTTGACACATTGCAATCTTGAATAATACTTTCACTACTATGTATTAAAATCCACACTTGCTATTTTAGAGTAGCCTATTTTGTTGTTTTGGGTTTCTATCAGTGATTGGAGGTTCCTCAACTCATCATGTGATAGATCCTTCTTCATTCATTTTTTTCCATTCAATGCCCTTTTGAAAAATTTCTAAGAATGGGTTTTGGTCTACCTCTTCCATGTGGTAGTTCAACACTCATTTGGCTCATGAAAATTTTGTCCCTTAAGAGGAGGATCATTTCCTTGACACATATCACTCCCACTACTTCTAAAGCATCTTCTTATATTTTTTTTAGATAAGTTCTTGATGATACCATCAAGTTAAATGAGCCCCACCCATTTAATATATGGAGCTACTTTTTGTGGCTTGACATATGGCTTCCTCATGATCATTATTGGTAAGCAACTACCCAATCCCTTGTATATGAGCATCAACATGACACATGGTACACCAATGCTTGTTAGAACAAGGAAAAGCCATTTCTCCACTAGATATGCATTCACTTTCCACGTGTCATATCCATGTTCTTTTTAAAATGGGACCAATTTATTACTTATTAAAAAGTGCCATTTGATGGAGACAATAAAGCATGATGTAGGAAACAATCCTAGAAGTTAACATGCATCATCACCATAGTTCTCTAAAGCATAATTAGTTTATAATAGAATGAGGAAATTGTGTCATATCTAGGATTCAAGGGGTAACTACACTCATGATCTAGATTATCTTTCAATTGTGTAACATCATGGGTGCAAATAAGGGAATGTCCAAATCATCGCATCGGGCAACATCCCCACCTATATATATAGAAGTTCTCCATTTGCAAAAGGGATAGAAATTACTTGTATTGTTTTATACTTTGCTTAATTTTAGATAGGCATTGATATAGATCAAGATATAATAGTAGATAGAGTTTTAATTCAAGATTTCAATTGGTGTACCTCACATATTTCAATGGAGGTTTTGTATGTGCCATTTATAGCCTTTTATATTCATTTCCCTATCTAAAAATGAAGAGAATGTGATGTTTTATGTCATTCAAGTTATAAAATATCTTTGATAATCATACCCTATCTTTTGCTTCTATATTATAGATTTTATATATGTTATGGATTTTAATTCATGCTCTATGCTCCTTTATTATCTATAGTTTCCTAAGAAATCTATGTTATTTTATGCAAAGTTTATGTTTGTGTTTTGAAAATTTTTATGCATTGCCTTAGATTAGATCTTTCTTCTCAAAGTTATTTCCTAGTTTTTTTCTATACCTTTTCACCCCTCCCCTAAGATCATAACAAAGAGATATATTCTAAAATCCTAGAGGTTGCTTCATACACCACAATCAACCCTACATCTGTGAAGCTTCCCATAGATTTGTTTACCCTAAGGTGAAGATTTTAGGTGAAAATAGTTATAATATTTTTGGCATATATAATAGGACACAAACACACAATCACTTGATTATAAGTCATAATTATCATCTATCAAGCAAGAGTTTATAAGCCACAGGCCTATAACAAGGTCACAAACTCGAAGCAATCCAAATCTATTAGCATTGCCCTTGGGTGCTCCTACTCACCAAAGAGTTCCAAATATCTTCATTACCCAATAAGAGCAGCAAAAAATGGCATGACTAGGACCCTTGAAAAACTTTGTGTCATGGGATAGTAGTAGTCTACTTGTCCCACTAATCCCTCTAGCCCAATGAGATCCTATACCCTCAAATAGCCTAAAAGTGCTCCTTAAATTCTTGAGATAAGACTTCAAGACCATGATTGAGCACCTCCAAAATGTGGAAAATGTGTGCAACATACACTACATCAACTCATATAATGTAGCCCTTAAGCTATCGATGGCCTCTTTCAAAGGATGCACCCTTGATTAGTATAGATTTTTGTCGACCAACTCTATTACCACCTGGGACAACTTGGGTGACAATTTCTTTAAGTGATTTAATAAAAAGGGAATGATCTTCTCTCTTGCAATAGTTAATAACCATTAAGATGGGTCTATAAGAGGTTATGGTCAATTTAAATACCAAGTTTGAGAAGACCTAGCAAATGATCCCATAGGGGGCTCAACCTCTCATAGGTATGGCCATGGTATTTTATCTAAAGGCTCTCAATTCAGACATCACAATCATGATTCAATCAATTGGGGGATAGATACTACCAGATGCCTATGAGATCATAATGAGGGTAGAGAATAACTTGATGGATGTAAGAAGAATCCCTCCTTTATCATCAAAGCTAATCTTTCCTAAAATATTTATGCCATTATAGGGAAAAATACTAAGAACTTTAGGAAACCTACCTTATTCTATGTATGTGTACCTACCCACTCAGATGAGCACCTCCACTACATCTTCAATGGTTTCCAAGATGAATGATATTAAGATTATTATAAGGAGCTTTTCTAATGAGATCATCAACCTCAAAAGGAAATAGTCTACTCCTATAAAACCCACATACAACAACTATCAAGAAAGGAGACCCCCTTATCAGCAAAACCAATATCAAGAGAGGCAAAGGCCAAATTATCAATGAATAAATAACCAAACCCCAAAAAACCAAGGGTTAAATCATCAGACACAACCCACCAACTAGATGGTCATGTTTCTTGATCCCTTACATACAATGGTGCCCAGCATGAATAGAGAGTTAGAAGATGGCCAAAATAATGTTGTAAACAATTCTAACTTATGGTGTTTCCCTTGTAATGAACCTCACGGACCTTAAAATTGTCCCAAGGGAAATTTATAGTAGAAGGTTGCTAATAAATAGTGACAAAGAGATGCCCAAGATTCGACCTACACTTACCAATATCTAAGGATTGAAAATACCATCCTAATGGTGTAGATGCAAGGTATGTCCCTAGAACAAGAAGAGGAAATAGTCTCAAATCATGCACTCTTATCTTAGGTAGAAGGAAAAGATGTGATCTTCCCTAATGAATCTCCTATCTATCAAGCCCCATAGATGTAATAAAACTATTATACGTACCCAAAGAAGATGTTGGTCATAATCCTAGGGACTATTTTAGTGCCCAAGGTGATCATAAAAAAGACTTCAACACTCTAGCCTCTACTTGTAGTCTATCAAAGACATAACTAGATATTATAAAATAAGCAAAAAGGTCCCATCCCTAAGTTCATATAATGTGGTAGAATAATTTAAGAAATCATTAGTCAATGTCTCTCTCTAGAACATCTTGTCCATCCCAAAATAGAAGACACTATTAAAAGAAGCCTTATAATAAAAAGAAAAACCCACACCAAATAGACCAAGCTTAGTGCCCTTTAAAGAGAAAGGAAAGGAAGATATCATAAACACTCATCCCTAGACCTCCATCACATTCATCAGCACCAAGGTAAAAGTAAAAAATACAAAACCTACCCCTTTTCACAAGACTCTGATTATATGCAAGAAGCTATTACAGACCCCTATGATAGACTTGGGAGCAAGTACTATGATAATGCCTAAGTAAAAAGCTGATAAATTATAATTAAAATATGAGACCTTAAACAAGGGTTTGATGTAGCTAAATAGGAAAAATGTTTAGACTTTAGGCATCATTAGAGCTTTCCCCCTCACATTGTATTCCTTCTTGAACATTATCATGTCTCAAGACATCATAGTAATAGATATACTACCTATCTTTGGGTTATGTTTGTCCAAATATTTCACCACCAAGATCGGTTAATATTTGTCACTTGATTGGTATCATCTAATCCTGAGGACTAAATATGGTTCAAAACTAAAGATACTATCTAAACCCTTTCACCTAGAGCATGTAGTGGATGAGGTGATGACAAACATTGAAGTGACACGCACTTATTTCACTAAGATTGAGATGCATTATGTATAAATGCTTGAAGAAGAGAATTTTAAAGATAACAAAAGTCCTAAGGTGGAGGCCCTCATTAATGAATTCATTGAAAATGACCTATTTTCAAAATTTGATGTCATAGGTCTTATAACCTACATCATTCATGATGAAGATCAGGCCATTCCCAATATTGAAAGGAAACAAGGAGACTAAGGAAAAAGGCCTAAAAATGACTCCAAACTTTGGACCCTACATTTTGATGGAACAAGGTGAAAGAATGGCTCCAGAGTCAAGATCCAACTGAAATCTCCTTTTAGAAAGGAAATTTTCCAAGCTTTCCACTTTTAGCTCTTCTACATGAATAATGAGGCCAAGTACAAAGCTCTTGTCCATGGCCTTAGTCTCACATAATAGATGGGTGTCAAATAGCTGAAACTATATGAAGACTCTGAGTTGGTAGTAAGGCAAGTAAAAGGAATAGTTGTAGCAAAGAATGTGTGCATGAGATCATAACATCATCACATATGGGATCTGATTGAGTCTTTTAAATCCTTTAATATTCAAATTGTCCTAAGGATTGAGAACAAAGAGGATGATAGGATGGCAACCATAGGTTCCTAATTTGACTTGGTAGTGGATCTTTTCACCAATGAGCAGGTGGTACAAGTGATTGTTAATCCTGCCATCTTTGATAATGACCAAAATTATTAGGTGTTTAAGAATGATGCCTAGATTACTATATTGCTCTAGTAATCCCACAAATTTATGGAGTAGTTATAGTCAAAGATTGAGGAGGCTTATGAAGGCTAGATTATACAATTAATAAATAATAAATTGCCAAAATGGCTCATCACCCTAGAATATTTATGACTCTGATGATGTAAATAATGACAAAAAAGAGTGATTATTTTGAACTCAATATTAGAGATAGAATAAAACTAAAAGTCAAGAAAATGGTCCCTCAAAAAGATAAAGAATAGTTGGTGTCTTTCTATGATAGATATGAAGGCATCATTGTATGGACCTATGACGAACTAAAAGGGTATGATCAAGAAGTCATATAACACACCATAGATCTGATGAAAATGGCCAAACCTATTTGATAGAAATAGTGATTGATAAATCCTAAGATCAAATATTTAATGGCTAAAGAGCCAAGGAAATTGATCAATTCAAAGATTATATACCCGATTAAACATTCAACTTGGGTATCTAACCTAGTCCATGTGAGGAAGAAAAATGGAGAAATTTGGTTATGTGTGGATTTTTGAGATTTAAATAAAACATCTTTAAAAGACCTTTATCCCCTTCCTTCCATGGAGTAGATCATCCAAATAGTAAAAAGTGTTGAAATGTTCTCCCTATTAGATGGATTCTCTAGATATAACCAAGTCTAGGTAAAAGGAGAGGACTAACACAAAACTACCTTCAGCACTAAGTGGGGAAAATTTGCATATGCAAAAATGCCTTTTAGCCTTTCAAATGCTGGGGTAGTGTTGCAGTGGGTAATGGATGTATATTTCAATGGGTTTATCAATGAAATCATCCTCATCTATATAGATGACCTTATTGTGTTCTCAAATAAGAAAGAGGATCATTTTGATCACTTAGAAAAGGTTTTATAAAGGTGTTAGGAGTTTGGGATTTCTTTAAACCCCAAGAAATGTGTTTTTGGGGTACCCCAAGGAAAATTACTTGGGTATGTAGTATCCAAAGATGGGATCACCATTGACCTAGAGAAAATAAAAGCCATCAAGAACATGGCATTATTGATAAACAAGAAGGGAGTCCAATCCTTCCTTGGGACGATCAATTTCATCAACAAATTTATATTTGATTTCACAAGATTAGTTAGACCAATCACCTTGATGTTGAAAAAAGATCAAAATTTAAAGTGGATGCTTGAGGGAAGTTCCACCTTCAAAAACATCAAAGATGCAATATTCATCACACCTATACTTGCCAATCCCAACTTCTCTAAAGACTTTATCATGTATGTTTATAGGAGTGAACATAGCATCACGGCGGTGCTAACTCAAAGAGGAGAGGAGAATAGGGAATAACACCCCATCACATTATTTTTAAGAATGTTTCATGACTAAGAAACTAGGTATAACTTCATGGAAAGACAATCCTTCACGATTTTCAAGGGTTTTAAGATGTTTAGGCATCTAGTGGTAGGTAGTAAAGTAATGATTTATGTGGTACACTCCAATGCATGTGAATATATCATAGAAGGAGAAATCATGGAAAAGAGGGCCAACTAGATCACTAATATCCTAGAATATGATGTAGAAGGTAAGTTGACAAAATTAATCAAAGGAAGAGGAATCTGTGAATACCTAACCTAGTGTATAGACATGCTAAAAGAGTAACTAAACCTAATTGAAATAGCCCTCATAAACTAGTTTGAAACCAATGAGTCCTAGATAGCTGACTAGGTCCTCTTCATGTAGATTAGTAGATATTTTGATATCCTCCCCATGTATAAAAGATGATTTTATAGATTATACGATTTAATTTATATGCTAGTCTAGGGGATCCTTTTTAATAGGAACTTTGACAGAGAACTCCTCTAATGCATTGGTAGATCCCAAGAAAAAAAATCCTCCAAGATATACACTTTGCTCCCTAAGGTGGCCATTTCTCTACTAAGACCACCATGACAAAGATCATGTGCATAAGATATTATTGGCCGATAATGTTTATAGATTGCCACCAAGTAGTCAAAAGATACTAGAAGTGCCAATTATTTTTTGAAAATAGATCTTCCACCATGCCTCTCAATCTGATCATAACCGATGAGCCCTTCACATAATGGCACTTGGAATTCATTGGGGTGATCAAGTTGGTCTCTAGTGCAGGTCATAAATGGATATTGATAGCTACCAATTACTTCACTAGGTGGACTTAAGTAGTCCCACTAAAGGAAATGATCGAGAATGTGATCCTCAGTTTTTATGAAGAGCTCATAGCAAGATTTGACCCCCTGAAGATGATCATTTTAGATAAAATGAAAGATTGTCTCAGGTCTAAAATCTTTGAATTTGAACTATGGAATGGCATTTTCCTAAAAGCTTCATCCAATTACTACCCATAATGGAATGGGTTGGATGAGTCTATAAATAAAAAATTGATCTAGTTCATCAAAAAGATGTGCAATGACAAGTAGTGGGAGTGGAAACTCCACATTCAAATAGCCCTATGGGTATACCACATCACTCCTAAGAAAATACTGAAGACTTCCCCATATGTATTGGTATATGCTAAAGAAGTGATTATGCCGATATCGTTTGAGATTCCCACAAGAAAACTCTTGAAAGACCAAAATTGAAGAAAATATAGAAATGGAAGTTTAGCTCACCAAATTAATCAAGCTCCAAGAATAAAGAGAACAAACTTGTAATGTGAAAATCATTCAATATTAGGAGATCAAGAAATGGTTTGATAGGATGACATCTGTAATGTCCCCAAATTTATAATAAAGTGATTTAATTAATTAATATGTAAATAAATAAAATAACATATTAAATAAGTTGACTTCTTGTAGAAGTTTCCTGGGAGCCTTTAAAAGAAGTTAAGGGCAAAGCATTTGGATATCTTTTTTGTTGCTAAAAATATTTTGAATATTGTGAAGCTTGAATCTGTGATTCAGCTAAAATCTCTGAGGACGCAAACCTTCAGCAGATTGGAGAAGAGTTGGACAAAAACCTAGCTCTTTTTAGGGGTGGATTCATGATAGAATTCATATTGTGCTTATTGATCAGATCTGGGGATTCAGAGGTCATTCACTGGATATATCAGGTGTTCAGCATCTACAGAGGTTTCCAGGTATTTATTTCATTAGATTTAATTTATATATATATCTAGATCTTCAGAGTAGGTGCTATATGGAATCCACATAGATCTATACCCAGCTATACCAGCAGATTCAGAAAAGTGAAGAAGGGCACAATTCACAGTTGCAAGCCATAGGGTAGTGCAGAGGCTGACATTGACAGATCAGTGATCGACATCGGCAGGTAAACCAACATTGACCAATTAGTGACCGACATCGGCAGGCAGGTAGTCACAGGTAGGCATAGATCACCACCAAGAAACTGATGATGGCAGTATATCGACCGACATCGGTAGAATAATTGACATCGGTGACTGTGTTTTTTGGACATAGCAACCTGAGCCACACAGATCTAGGTTTTTTATTCCAATTTGCTAGTTTGCTAGAATAATTTGGTTTGGAGACCATATTTGTATTATTTTATGATATCTGGACTATATTTGCAATTGCATTTAGATTTATATCATTGTCTTGTGTTATCATTGGATATGGTTGTTCCATTTGATTGAATGCCTGCAAGTAGTTGAAATTAGTTTTGAAAAGAATTTGCATCCAAATTTAGTTTGGGATATTTTAGTGGTATCAGAGCTGTGCATATTGCCAGCCTGTGTGGTTTTGTGTTGTGGAATTCCTTGTGAAGTTATTTTGTTACCAAATTGTTTCACAATGGGAAAACTCTACAAAATGTTTGGGCTTACACCACCCAACATCCTTCCAAAAGAGAAATCAAAGTGGCCCAAGCCTAATGAAGAGATAGAAATGATGAAAACTCTCATCACTACTCAGCCCATGATTGTTCAGGCCTTAAACTGATTAAAAGATTCCTTGGAGTGGTTGGAGGTGAATAGACACAGAGGCAGACAGAGCAAATCAGTATCTGTGGTGGGAAGTCAGCATAGACACCATTCTTCTATTGCAGCGTCTTTGGATGGGCAAGAATCATGTGTTGTGCATATGATTGAGGGACAAGGAAATAAAGGAAAAGAAGAGCAAGTGATGGATGAAGATAAACCAGTTACATTAGAATAGCTACATGAAGATATGGTTTCTTATGATGAGTCTAGCATTGCTTCATCCTATCATGGTGATTCCATGAATAATATTCATCTGGATAAGACGAATGATTTTGTATAATTTGGCAGCGAAAAGGTAAAGAGGTCCAAAAGCCTTAATGAAGAATGGTTGCAAAAAGCCAAAGAGGCTAGATTAGTGGCTGCCAATGCGAGACAACATCTTTAGAACAAAAAAAGGAAGGCCAATCTCTCCAACATGGAGAGACAAAAAGGAGTCACAATAGGATCATCTTGTGACGGTTTACAGTGAGATCTACAAGAGTTGCAATTTCAGTTAGAGGAGGTACCAGACACTAATATTGAAGATAGCATGGAGAATGTTGAGCAGGTATAAACACAGTTGGAGTTAGAATTCCTTTTTGGGGGAAAGAAGACTATCTTGAGGGCAACGCTAGATGGCAGATCTAAGGAGGTGTCATCTCGCAAGATGGAAACTCATTTTATGAGTGATGAGGTAAATGATTCTATCACATTTTCACTCCCAATTATGAGTCATCATCCCTATGGGAAATGGGAGAGCATGATAATCAGAGTAGCGCAACGGTCTTTTGCAAAGACTAAGGTATGTGATGGTGAGTTTGTTAAGTACATATTGAGAATTATCACACTAGTCTCTAGGAGAAATAAGAAGAATTTATTCACAGATATTTTGTAGCATAATGTTTTAGATAGTAGAGTTTGCAAATTTTTGAGAATGATATGGGATCCTGGAAGTTGGTGTTGGTTATCAGGGGTGAATTGCTTGAGGACAAGCAATCTCTAAGAAGGGAGGATTGTAATGTCCCCAAATTTATAATAAAGTGATTTAATTAATTAATATGTAAATAAATAGAATAACATATTAAATAAGTTGACTTCTTGTAGAAGTTTCCTGGGAGCCTTTAAAAGAAGTTAAGGGTAAAGCATTTGGATATCTTTTTTGTTGCTAAAAATATTATGAGTATTGTGAAGCTTGAATCTGTGATTCAGCTAAAATCTCTGAGGACGCAAACCTTCAGTAGATTGGAGAAGAGTTGGATAGAAACCTAGCTCTTTTCAGGGGTGGATTCGTGACAAAATTCATATTGTGCTTATTGATCAGATCTGGGGCTTTAGAGGTCATTCACTAGATATATTAGGTGTTCAGCATCTACAAAGGTTTCCAGGTATTTATTTCATTAGATTTGATTTATATATATCTAGATATTTAGAGTAGGTGCTATATGAAATCCATGCAGATCTGTACCTGACCGTACCAGCAGATTCAAAAAAGTGAAGAAGGGCACAGTTCGCAGTTGCAGGCCACAGGGTAGTGTAGAGGCCGACATCATCAGATCAGTGACCGACATCGGTAGGTAGACCGACATCGACTGATTAGTGACAGACATTGGGATGTAGGTAGTCACAGGTAGGCAGAGATCACCACCAAGAAACCAATGATGACAGTATATCGATCGACGTCAGCAGAATAACTGACGTCGGTGACTATGTTTTTTGGACACAGCAGCCTAAACCACACAGATCTAGGTTTTTAATTCCAGTTTGCTAGTTTGCTAGAATAATTTGGTTTGGAGACCATATTTGTATTATTTTATGATATCTAGACTATATTTGCAATTGCATTCAGATTTATATCATTGTCTTGTTTTATCATTGGATATGGTTGTTCCATTTGACTGAATACCTGCAAGTAGTTGAAATCAGTTTTGAAAAGAATTTGCATCCAAATTTAGTTTGGGATATTTCAACATTGGACCCAATTTTTAAACTTGGAGACCTAGTCCTGAAATATGATCAGTATGATATGAAACTAGGACAACACACAAAATTTTACTCCCTATGAAGAGGACCTTTTTGCATCATTAATGTTAAACAAAGGGGTGATTTTGACTTAGAATACTTGGAGGTCAATGCCTTAGAGATTCCCATAAATGGGATCAACCTAAAACATTTTTACTAAACCCTTTTCACCCCTTGTATATAGTTAGGTAGTTTCTATTCCTATTCTTTCTTTTTTATTGTTTCCCCCTTCTTTGTCTTATTTTATTCTTTTTCATTATTTCCTTTTCAATAAGTTCCATTGGCATAGGTAGCCTTCTAGTCTCCATGCATCCACTCCCTAATCTCTCCAAATATTTTGAGACTTCTATGATAGATAGTTATCCACCAAATCACCCTGACAATAATAACAAACACTCCATTTTGCATGAATCCCCATATAATTATCAATAATCCCTCATGACTAGCCTTTTGAGTGTGTGTGTTGCCTTTTTCATTAATAGGGAGCACTCATTTTTGAAATCCCCTTAATGAGCCTACTTACCAAGGTTCATATACAAATACATATTGGTCCACCTAATTCCAAACACTTGATACATAGAATTTAAAAGAGAGCATTGAGCATTTGAAGCAAGAGAAAAGGAGCTTGTAAGTTAAAGGATGCAACAAAGAGCCATCAATGTGATAGGGTAGATATACGACCTTAAAGTAAACTGAATAGCGATGGAACCTCCCACATCTACATCCAGGAGTGAAAGACAATCATCAAGGCAAAATGCCTATGGTGTGAGTAGTGGAGGAAACCACCCCCCCTTATGTCACAAGAAAACCATACTCAATGGCCTTGTCCCAAGCAAAAAAAAATGTATTAGGCACCAAATAAGAAAATAAGGGTCATCATAAGGATCATACCCTTGTGACTAACTTTGTGGATGGCATTTTGGACCTTGACCTATAAAAAAACCCCAAGAACATATGAGAGGGCACCTACGCTTGAATGATTGAGAGAATAGGTATGGACCAGTATAAATCTTTTAGTTTCAAATTATGGGAGAACACTTTAGCCTAGTACATGGTACCTTTTATACACCCTTGCCTAGATATTGTAACTCTCTACATAGAAAGATATTATGTCCACACTAGCACTATTATCAAAAACACCCATCTTAAGGTAAAGATTTCCTCAGAGGGAATTTGAGTGATGCTCCAACTCCATGAGGACTCCAATGCATTCATCTACAATAGTGAGATCCTCCAAAATATTTAGGATTCAAAGGTTAAGGATCAAGTGCATTTCCTTAGGATTCTCATTAAAGAGAAGGTTACTGAGATGTCCCCTTACCCATGCCCTTGATATCTTTTCCCACTCAAATTTTGATTGAGACTCTATCTATGTTGGCTTTTATCTTCAGTATAGATACTAATGCTAATGTCAATCACTATCAGTTAGGCACATTCTATCTCCTAACCATGGCAAGGCAAGGGTTATATTTCAAAATGGATTTTCTTTAAGCCATCACTTATGGCATGAAGGATGAGCTTGAGAATTTCTTAATAAAAGGTACCTTCTAATACACTTCTTTCCTATTATACCTCATTCTACACCAACACTCCCATTTCTTCTCTCATTCTCTCCAACTTAACATCTCTAATATAGAGGTTTTCCTAAATATAGTGACCCCTATCATAATATAGAATCTTGTTTTGTCTATTACTAGAGATTTTTATGAGTTATAGAAATACTTTATGGCTCCAGTTCTTGTAGACCTCCACTAATAAGGGACAGTTTCTAGAATGACAAATTGGTAATCGGCCTAGCTTGTGAGCATCAAAGTCCCCACCAACTAGTTAAAGGGGGAAAATTTATTGTTCATCTGAGTGTATGGGTACAAAGTAATGCATTTTTGACTTTTGTGCACATTTATAGACAAAACCTTGGCCCTTGAATTGGCCTAGTAGCTCGATGTAAAAGATTTTGCTTATGGGGTGAGAAAGAATAAAAAGGCTCAATATGATGCCCTAGTTGCAAGAGGGGGCATTAATATGATGAAGAGAAATCAAAGATGCCTCCTCATGGCTAAGCTAGCAGATCTTGGTCTAGATCTAATTGATGACCAATAAAACTATAACCAACTAGGGTACATAACAAAAAAAAAGATCACCATCACCCTCAAGCACCAAGCCTATCAATATTTAGAACAAAGGAGGTTTCCAATAAAATACCTTTTTTATAATCATGTGGACTTGACTCAAATATCACAAGATGCTCCCAGACCCTGGGAAACTTTCTATACCAAGGTCTAGGCTTTTGACCCCAACATAAAGTTATCAAAGGGGATGAAGAAGTGCTTGAATGATTTTGGTTAGAGTGAAGACAAGAAGATGGACTTCCTCAGGTTTATGTATGATGGAAAAAAAACTAAACATTGGTTTATATGAGTACCCTCTAGATGAAACCTTTAAAAAACTATGGGATGAAGCACATCCAAAGAAAGATACATTTAATGAAGAGTCCACCCCCAAGATAGAGATTAGATAAAATGATCAAGAAGAAGATACCTCTAGGGAGAAGGTAGGAGACACCCCTTTAAAAAATACAAAGCAAAATGAAGGCACAGTGGTTTTAGGGTCATCAACTTGCCCACCACCCATCTTCCCTTATGCCGCAACTTCATAGCAGCAACAGGTTCCCTTTGGGCACCTCATGGTTGGGTCATCAGCTTAGGTAGACCAAGGTGCCTACTTATAGCCCTCTAGAATCACCTCTAAAAAATAAGTTTTATTTTTTAGACCCCCTTACCTCTACTTATACTTCTTCCTTTTCCTCCTCATCTCCTTACATACTCAAAAGACTAGCTATGGCACCATCGATCACTCACTTAGGAAGTTCAAATCCTCCCAACACTCTTCTCAATATACCCACCTCTCCACTTTAGATTTTATCACTACCCATTGATCAACTAAGAACCACCTTGGATCTAGTCTCCTCTTCATCCCAATCTACATTTGAGACTACCCCCTTTTTCTTTACCATACCCTTATCATCCTACATGCCTATCCTCACTCCACATCATCATCATTTGCCTCATCCTCCCTCATATTTCAATCATTTTTTTCCTCTCCCCATGGGATCCCACCTTTTTCTCCTTCTACCCTTACCACCATTCCACTCACCCCCATAGGGACCAGGGCCACCATCAAGCAATAACAATTAGTAGTTCCCTTTACATTGCCACAAGGGACTCCCTTCACCAAAGAGATCATCCAGGCACCTGTGCAATATCAATAATAAGTAGATGTATCAAGAATATCCTAGGTGGCCTAGATAGAGAATAAAAGGTGAAAATAAGCCAAGGAGGTGACTTAGTCTCACATGCGGTCATTCTATGACCCCAAACAACAAGCCCTCATGATCTCTCACTTGACCCCTCAAGTAGTTAAGCCCTAGGGAATGATGTAACCCAAAGACTATGCCATTTAAATGGTGGGCCTTAACCTTAGCCAAGCTTAACCCATTGATGGAGTTGAGCTCATGGAAGAGACACAAAAGTCTATAACTATGGACTATCTAAAATTGTCTCAAAAATTGGAAAATCACAAGAAATAATTGGCTAAAGTTAAGGCTATAGTTGACCACCTTAGGGCCAAGACTAAAGATAAGGACATAGATCTTAACTAGGCAATGATTGATCTCTAAGCCCATGTTACCATGGAAATATTCCAAGTTAAAGCTAATAAATTGATTCTACTAAGACCCAACTATAGGTTGAGAGTGGGGAATTAATTGAGGTTTACCAAAATATCTCTAATACTAATCAATACTTTTTGATCAAAGACCAAGAGATAACCAAATTAAAAAATGACCTTGTATCCTACCTATGAACTATTGATATTCTTCTATTAATTTAGTATATGTACAAATCATACTAGGAAAGGATCAAGGTTACATCTAAAAAGCTGAAGATGATGATATAATTTATTTTATATGTGTAGAATCTAGCATTCCAAGTGAACTCATCTATGGACTAGGTACTCACATTCATCACCCCTAAAGTCACAGATGCATAAAGCCTTGTGGAGAAACTTTACAATACCTCTCTTGAGACACTACAAGTGGTAGGGTTAACTGACTAGAGGCAAGTGACCATGAAGGTAAATGAGTTCCTAAGCTACCATAAGGTAGCCACCAAATGTAAGGCATTCCTCAATGCCTTACAATAAGTATCCCAAGAGAGGAAGGGATGCATAAAATAATTATTCTAGTCGAGACTCCCCTCCCCATTCTCACTTGACAATAATGTCCTTCCCAAGGACCAAGTCAAAGTACTACTCGACCAAAAGAAAAATAACCAAAATATATTCATAGCTCTTAGTCAATCTCTTGATGTTGATTCCATAATAATGGAAAACATTTTTCACCCACTCATGTAGTTGGAATTCTAAAAGTTAGCAGTGGTCAATATCCTAGGAAACATCTATTTTAAAGAGATGATTGATATAGATAGAGCCTATAAGGCTCTCAAAAAGAAGACCCAACCAAAAGAGGAGGAATGGGAACCCTTGCAAATGGCCCTTCAAAATTTGTAGTTCCCACCTTCTTCCTAATGTTGATAAAATTTTCTCATGATTGGTCTATGCACTAGAGTTTTGGTTTTCCCATCTGTAGGTAAACACCTTGATGAGTCACTAGAAACTATGGATTAGAATCTACATTTGTTGTTTTGGAGAAGCCTATTTTTTTTTGGTATTAATCAGTGAGCATAGATTCCTTAACTCATCCTATGATGACTCCTTCTTCATTCCTTTTTTCCCTTCGATGCCTCTTTAAATTTTTTACTAAGAATGGGTTTTGGTTTACCTCTTCTACATGGTAGTTCGGTGCTCATTTAACTCATGTATATTTTATCCCTTGAGAGGAGGATTGTTTCCTTGACATGCATCACTCTCACTAATTCCAAGACATCTTCTTATCTTTTTTTAGCTAAGTTCTTAATGATTTCATCAAGTGAAATAGGCCCCACCTACTAAACATATGGAGTTACATTTTATGGCCTAACATTTGGTTTCTTCATGCTCATTATTGGCAATCAAGTGCCTAGTCCCTTTCAGATGAGTATAAACATGACATGTGGTGCACCAACACTTGTTAGAACAAGGAAAAGCCATTTCCCCATTGAAGATAGGTTTAGTTTCCACATGTCATCTCCACATTCTTTTGAAAATGGGACCAATTTTTTACTTATTAAAAGGTGCCATTCAATAGAGACAATCAAGCATGATATAGACAATAGTCCTAGAAGTCGACATGCAACAACACCATGCTTCTTTGAAGCATAAGTAGTTTGTAATAGAATGAGGAAATCACATCATATTTGAGATGTAGGGGGTAACTACACTCATGATCCATATCATGTTTCAATTACATGACATCATGGGTGCAAATGAGGGGCTCTCTAGATCACTGCATCAGGTGGCATCTCTGCCTATATATATGGAAGTTCTCCATTTGTAAAAGGGTTGGAAATTAGTTATATTGTTCTATACTTAGCTTACTTTTAGATAAACATTGATATAGATCAATATATAATAGTAGATAAAGTTATCATTCAGTATTTCAATAGGTGCACCTCATAGATGTTAGTGGAGGTTTTGTATGTGCCATTTACAAACTTCTATATTCATTTCCCTATCCGACAATGAAGAGAATGTGATGTTATATGTCATTTGAGTTAGAAACTATCTCTCCTAATCATACCCTATATTTTGCTTCTATAGTATAAATTTTATATATGCTATGGATTTTAATTCATGCTCTATGATCCTTTATGATCTTTAGTTTCCTAATAAATCTATGTTATTTTATGCAAAGTTTATGTTTGTCTTTTGAAATTTTTGGCACATTGCCTTAGATTAGATCTTACTTCTTAAAGTTATTTCTCATTTTATTTATATCCCTTTTCACCCTTTCCCTATGATCATAACTAAGATATGGATTATAAAATCCCAAAGGTCACATCACAGACCACAATCGGCCCTACATCTATGAAGCTTCCCATAGATTTGTTATTTACCCTAGGGTGAAGATTTTAGGCATCAACAACTACCTTTTCCTTTTGCTACATCGATTTTTAGGTGGTAGATATGGGAATGCATATTGAAAGTTGTCAATTTTAAAAAGTTGTTTCATGATTCAAAAATTTTGGTGATGCCCTTCGTCCACATGGGCCCACGCCTTCATAATGGGTTTTGGAGACTCATGAGTAGTTTATAACTTACAAGTCTAAAACTTGATTTTTTACTTCAAAATTCCACTAAACTCTCATGATTTTCCCAAACATTTCAAATTCAACACCCTTCTTAAAACTTTTTTTAATTATATATTTATTTCTACATGGGTAGGTCATGTATTTTGGTATGAGCAAAGATATCCATGTGGCCTCTAAAATTATTTCATGGACTTACTTGTTTTTCACATCGACCTATAATTTCCCTTCCTCTTAAAATCTTGGCTTTATTATTTGACCCTCCACATGGATTGTATTTCATAACTTTCAAGTTGAAGGAGTGTTTCTTGTATATTATTTTCCTGGTTAAGACTTATGCTAACATCCCACATGGTCAAAGCCCACCTTTTAGTGGGTTTTAGAGATTGGATAATGGTTTAAACTTAAATCTTCAACAAGTGATTTTTTAAACTTATTTTTCTACCAAGAAATTCCCACAAAATTTGTCACCCCATGTATAATTTGCAAACAAGTCAAATTCGCATTTGACTTCTAAAACTCTACAAATTTGCCTTGTGTCCTTTTGTTTTTTATTTACTCATTGAATTTCCATATTTATTTATCTCACAAGATTTATTTTGGTCATACACCCTATAATATCATTAAAACATGAAGATGTTAATAATTAGTCAAAACAAATATCTCATAGGGTTTACATAACATGAACATGAGAGTAGGATTTTACTCTAGGTACACATTTATAGATTGGGGGTAATAATTAGACATTTAAGCACTAATTTTTTGACAAGGGCATAAATTAATTAGTGTAAGTTTAGAAACTAATAATGGCTCTCACTTAGGAATGTACACCCCCTGTGGGTGTGTAAAGAACCCTAAAAAAACAAGACCAAGTACCAATCCCTTGGGCCATAGAGTTAAAATTTTGGTAGCTTCATAACAAACACCCACAAAAAATCAATTGGATAAGGGTAGACCAAAAAAAATAGATTAGGAGGATATGAAAATGAATACACAATAAAAGAAAACAAAAAAAATAACTATACAAACAATTCCCAACATAGAGGGGAAATAAAATAATGAAATGATAAAACTATACATTATACATTACTGTACACAATTATGGAATTAGTTGAGGAAACATTTTGGATGTCTTCCATTAACTAGAAACTCTAGTATCTCACCATAAAAGTCTCTCAATAAGAAAGTGTGTTCCCCAATTTTGCAGTCAATGGAATAAGGACCCATCTACAAGGCATCAAATTTTACATGCTTGCCTTTCTCCTCATGCTTTCTATCCCAAAGTAAAACTAGATCACCTACCTAAAAAGTTATTGGAGTAACCTTTCTAGAAAATATTCTCTTGAGTCTTTCCTTGAACTTGAGATGTTTCTCATGAGCTTATCTTCTAGTTTCATCAAACTCAAAAATTTGGTTCTTTCTAGTTTCATAGTGGTTGATTTGATCATCTTCTTCTAGTTATTGCATGAATTGATAGGTTGGCAACTACAAACTCATAGGGAAAATAACTTGAAATCCATAATTAAGATCAAAATGGATTTTACCTATAGCTCTCCTAGGCATGATCATGTTAGCCCACAAGCCAAACTTTAGTTGTTCACCCCATTTCTTCTTGTTAACTTCCAAAGTTCTCCTAATGATTTTGAACAAGTTATTGTTACTAGATTCTTCATGCCCATTCTCCTGAGGGTTGTAATTGGAGGATTAAGTCAATGTGATCCCATACTCTTTGCATAATACCACCAAATGTTTATCTCTAAATATTATGGCATTATCATAAATTACTTTGGTAGACACACCAAATCTACAAATAATTTGATTCAACAAAAGTCCATAATCACCTAATGTGTAGCCTTCTTTGTAAGGACCGATTAAACCCATTTTTTTAAGTAAATAGTTTCAACCAATATCCACATATGTCCAACACTTGATTAATTAGTGATCTCCCCAATGAAATATATTCCCCATTGTCTAAATGGGCCCTCAATCATTATAATTTGTAGGGGAGGGAACTAAAAGATTTCAACCTTATAGCAAAGTGCTAACATTTCTTGCATATTCAAACTTTTTGAGCAACATCCTTGAATAGTAATGGCAACCAATAACTAGCTCTAAGAATTTTATGAGTTGTGACTTTAGGTGTAAAGTGACCACCAGATACTCCATTGTGAAAGTCTTCATTCAAATTGGTAGTTTGTTCCTCTACCAGGCATCTTAGAAGAACCCCATCTAGATTCTTCCATGATAGTCCACTTTTAAAAAAGAGATACTTTTGGGAAACAAGTTTAAGATTTCTTCTTTGGTTCTTGTCCAAGTCAGGGGGATAGTTCATATTTTTCAAATTGTGATTGATGTCTTTATACCATAGAGATATGCTAATTTTACTCATATAATCATTGGCATTGAAAACAATAGTGTTTACCTTAATGGCTTACAAATTGGTCTAAACCATGATATTGGCTAGACCCATCCCTCTCACCCACTTTATGGTCTAAATATCCATGTCATAGTCTTTCAACTTATTGAACAACCTACAACTCTTATCAGATGCTTCAATCTAAGTTAAGATGTCTTTAACCATTGTGTGTGGGATGCATGCAACAATCTTGAAACTCAGAATATAAGGTATGAGTGTCTTAACATCCCTTAAAATATCAATATATTATTTTTACATGATGGTTTAATTCAATTTAGAACCTTGCATATCTCTATTAAAGAAAGATAGAGGTTGCTCATGATTGTCAACATTCTTTTGAAACAAAAAAGAAACTACAGTATTATGTGATGCAAAAGAGAATACCTAGAATGCTTTAGTGTAATCATTATTAGCTAAGAAAAGGGTATATTTCAAGGCTCCATTGATGTAATTTAATGCTTTCATGGCCTTATCCTCCCACTTGATGGTTTGGTCTTTATTTATTATAGAAGTGATAGGCAAATTGATCTATGTAAAATTAGACACAACCCATCTTACAAAGTTGATTTATCCAAAGAAGGAATAAATTCCATTCTTGGATTTTAGGATAGGAATTTTGTCAATGGATTCCACTCTTTTAGGGTCTATCATGACACCATATTTAGACACTATATGTCGTATAAACTTAGCCTTTTGTACTCTAAAATGAAACTTCTTTAGATTAAGTGAAATGATTAATTCCCTACATCTAATGAATAGTTTTTCTAGATGATCCAAATGTTCTTTTATTTTCTTGGTGTACATGGTAATGTCATCCTAATATACATCTATTAAATTTTTAATTACCCCTAAAAAATAAATGTCCATATCTCACTGAAATGTTGTACTGGCATTCATTAACCTAAAAGGCATCCTCATGTAAACACAATTGCCCCAAGGCATTGTAAATGTGGTCTTGGGTCTCTTGAATTCCTTCACCACAACCTATTTATACCCTAAGAAATTGTCTAAAGTGGAAAAAATTTATGATCCTATAACACTTTGCAAAAGGTTATCCATATTGGGCAATGGGTAATTATCCTTCAAAGAAGCTTTTTTAAAATTTTGAAAATCCACACACAAATGGATGTCACCATTTTTATTTCATATAAGGACTAAGTTTGCCACCCATGAAGAATACTTAATGGGATGAATAATTCCATCATCCCTTATCTTATTTAACTCATCCCACATCTTGGTGGCTATTATTGGGTTAATAGGTTTTTTCTCCTACATGAAATTCTTGCTAATAGGTTGCAATGGGATGACATTTGAAACAAGTCTTCCCTATATGCTTTCAACTCAAAATAGGACTAAGCTAAGTAGTTTTGGTACTTCTTCAGTAGCTACATGTAGGCTTATTTCTCTATTTCACTTAGGTGAGTACCCATCCAAACCTTCCTTGGATTCTTATGAGAACCCAAATTACATTCAGTCATATCTTTTGAGATAAATAAGTCTTAAGTTTTAATTCAATTTGCTCCTTTGAAAGATGCTTCTAAACTAACCAATACCATAGGGAGATTGTTTGTATTCAACTAAGTTGGGAATGAATTACAAGGGATGCATGAATTTTTCATTAATTTCATGAAAGTGTCATTGATATCATTTTATGTTGTTACTATTTTTCTTGATGTTGAGTTTATTAAGCCTTAATTGAGGAACCTAGTGAAATGATATAGGCCTGGTAGCGTGATGAGTTGAGCCATGTAAGACCTATGTGAGAAAATTTGGTATTTTATGAACTTGGTATGAGGTCATATGACATTATTTTGGAGTGTTTAAGATATTTTAAAAGGTTTCAAGGCATGATCATAGTCTAAGTATGACTAGTAGTATAAGTCTTAGTATGTAAAGTGACCTATAGTGGCCTAATGAGGGGTCAAAATCATTTATAAAGATGGTAAAAATATTGACCATTTAAAAAATTTAAAGAGGTAATTTTAAGTGTGTGGACAAATTTTGAATTCAATACCTAAATTAAAAAGCATAAAAACCTATGATAAGTTTCCCTATGTGCAGAGATTGGGGTGTTACAGACTCGAGAAGAGTTTTATTATACTCGTTAGCAAATGAAACCTTTATATGAGAGCCTAATAACTTCATGTAAGTTATTAAATGTCCCTATATTTATTATCCTAACATGTTTTTTGAATATGAGGGGCAATCCTTTATGAATGATTTTTAAGAAGTGAAACTAGTCAAAACCCTCTCAAAACCCTTATAAAGACCCGATAGGAAATGTATAGTCATTTATGGATCAAAATGGTATTTTTGACATATTTTTATGTTTATAACATGTAAATTACCCTTCAATTTTTCTTTATATGGTTTTGTTTTGTTTTGACAATGAGTAGAAGCTACAGGAAAACCCTTATTTTTAGGAATTTTGATGTAGTAGGAAGGTTTGACCAGGTCAAAACATGAAAATGGATGAAGGATGATGTGTAATAATTATATTTTATTCCCATGAATTTTTTTTAGTATTTTTTAGATTAAAAATATGATAAACTAGTCATGAAATTTGGCATATTGCCAAACAAGCTTAATGAGTAAAATAGTGAGAAAAATAGGTGAGAATGAGAATGAATTTAGGGATTGGTTACAAAGGATTAGGGATGTATAATAATGCATGGGTTAATTATTAAATACCTATTCCTCCTATCCCATTTTTATATAAGTGTTGATGATTCCTATACTTAAGCAAAAAGTTGTCATCAAACTGGTATGTCTAACATAATAAAGTTTGTGTAGAGTGAAGTTGTGGGATTGGTTTAAAAGACCAATATTGATATATAATAATGAAATATATATTTTCGTAGATCATATAAGCATGTTAAATTTTAACACAAACCCATTGGAATATCATATAAGTGTTATCACAAGTGATCCAAGACTTGGTATTCTTGACTATGGTTTTGGTGCTACAGGCAAATTTTTGTGTGTGTGTGTGAGTGAAAATGATGTTTATGAGTCATTTTGTACTAAGTTTAAGGATAAAATTATATCTAAGGTGTTATAAAGGACTCATATGATCATTTTAATTTATTTTTTAATTTTAATTCCATTTTCAAGTATGGAGAGTGAACTACTTTTGATTATTTGTTGATAGTGTTTGGTGGTTCTAAGTAAGCCATTTGCAGGAGTGTTCTTGAGGCATTTTTGCATATGTGGTGAAAACAAAAGCATCTGAAGAGTTATTTGAATTCATAAATATAAAATTCATACTATTTTATGTGTGGTTTGTGTAAAATTTTTGTATATGGTTCATATATGGAAGATAGACTTTCTGGTAGAAAGAAGGCCTAATGACGAGTAGACCTAATTGAAAGGTTCAAGGAGTGAAAAGGGATAAATGGTGTTGAGGACATAATGAGAGATTATAATAGGTATATTAAAGTTACATATGTATTTTTTCATTTGGCTGTAAAGTATTAAATTTTTTAGAGGAGATCTAAGTGAAATATGTGCTTAGGGAAGGCCTAATTGTATTAGGTCTCTATTAGGCATAATGATGGATTTAGCCCTTAAGTGTAATGAACAACCTATGTAATGTTTTTTCCTTGTGAAAAATTCATAGTGATATATTTAAATTATAATAAAAGTGTGTTTAGGTAATTTTACAACCAAGATAGGTATGAGAAAGAATCAAGTATAAAGTCAAGGCCTAATAAGCCTATTTTGACTAGTTAGAGTATTAAGCTATTGAGTGAAGGATATAGAGTTTTGGAGAATAGGTTAAGGGATTGATGATCATCAAGGCTATTATATTAATATTCCATGAGTATGTAACTATGTTTTTATAGGTTTTGAGCAAACTCATTTGATCCAATTCTACCAAGGAGAAGGCTAATTGAGTGAGAAGGCCTAATAGGCTATTTGAGTGAGGAAGAAGTATGAAAAGAGAAAATAAAGGAGGTAATCATCAATTTATAAAGAAATATGTTTCCAAGGGTGATCATATATTAAATTTATATTGTTTTTTTCTTGGTTTCCTAGGGGGTTGGAGCCTCCTTACAGGTTGAAACTTGCTAAAAGCATTAGCTGAGTTGGTGCTTGACTAGTGAAGGGTTGGTAATCCTTGTGGTGTTGGTGCCTCACTAAAAGTTTGATTCATTACTTATAGGATAATATTATAATTTTTTAATTAGTGTGTTTTCTTCCCCTATAATTTTTTTGACATAAATCTTATGCTCATGTGTTGTGTATTTACTTCTTGTTCATATGAATAATTGCTTATGCATGGTTATCTCTCTAAATCTAACTAATTGATAAGTGAATGATATATGGAAATGAAATAGGAGTTTAAAAACTAATTCACCCCACCCCCTCAGTAAATATACCTCCAAAATTTGGTATCAGAGCTTGGACCCGTAATCAGACTTAACAGTCTAAGGGAGATCTATAGAACACAAATATGGATCTTGGTAATGAAAGTGCTTTCTATGACTACAATGAGAACCTATCCATAGTCAGTGAAATAAATTGTGAATATTTTTTGAAAGATAAGGATCAAATGGAAGAATAAACTGAGCTTAGAATGAAATTAAAATTCTTAGAGGCATAATTTGAGCAAGCTATTATCAAAATAAGGACTTATCAAAAGTATGAAGAAAGTAATAGAAATCTTAACAGTATCTTAGATAGTCAAAGATCCATTTATTAAATGAGACGTATTGGATTAATAGAATAAAAAAATGAGTTCAAGGAATGTCAAGCTCCAATAGACATTGATCAGTCAAGGAATTATGAAACTAGTAGAATCAAGACCTATGTAGAAGCTTCCAAATTTGAAGTTAAGCATCAATAAGTCAATAAGGTCATTGCTCCATCAAGTGACATCAAAATAAATAATGTATCACCCTATGTTCATAAAATGGAAAACAAGGTCAAATAATCATAGTATGTGGAATCTTTCATTGGTTATTATTTTTTTTATGGTAGATTTGGACATAACGCTATTAATTATAGATGGAAAAGCAAAAAAATTTTGTTATATTTTCAACCAAAGAGGACACATTAAAAGAGAGTGTAAGACAACATATATTAGTAAAAATAGTCATGTTGGGAGGTTATGGATTCATGAGACTAAAGAATGGATCAAGAAAGAAGACCCAATAGAAAAGAAGAAGAAAGATAGAGGAGAAGAATATATGATAGCCCAAACTACATTTCATACTCAAAATGAATATTTGAAATGGTACATGGATAGTGGTTGTTCGAGTCACATGATAAGAGATAAAATAAATTTCATCACTTTGAATAATAATGCCATTGGTTTAGCAAGGTTTAGGGATAACACATTTGCTAACATAGTTGGAAAAGGTACTTGAGCTTGGACAATGGGAAGACCAAAATAGAAAATGTGTTATATGTAAATGGATTGAAACAAAACTTGTAGAGTATGAGTCAAATGTGCACCCAAGGACATAATATAACATTTCATGAAAAAGGATGTGATATAAGAAGAGTTAAATAAGTAATATTGATTGCCAAAGCTAAGATAATTGAGAAAAATCTCTATGTACTAAATGAGATCACAAAAGAGAAATGTTTGATTTCAAGGTAGATGAGATTTGGCTATGGGATATGATTTTAAGTCATATGAACTTTGAAAATCTAGTCAAAATCATCTCCAAGGGGTCTGTGAAGAATAGGCCCAAAATCTCTAAACTTGAAGATGCTATTTGCAAATCATGTCAACATGGTAAGCAGACAAGGAGGAGATTCAAGTATAAATAATGTTTCTCTACTAAACCTTTATAACTAATTCATACTAATCTATGTGGACCTACCAAGATTCAAATTATCCAAGGAGATAGTTACTTCATGTTTCTTATAGATGATTTCACAAGAATGACTTGGGTAACATTCTTAAAGGAGAAGTCAAAAGCTCTAGGCAAATTCAAAACCTTTAAAGCTTTAGTTGAAAATGATATTAATGTAAATATCAAGTGTCTTAGATCTGATAAAGGAGGAGAGTTTTGGTCAAATGTGTTTGATGAGTTTTATGAGGTCAATAGAATAAGAAGATAGTTCTTAGCTACTAGAACACTTTAATAGAATGGAGTGGTTGAAAGAAAGAATAAAATAGTCCAAGAAATGGAAAATACCATTTTGAATGAGTTTAAGCTATCATATGGTTGTTAAAGATAGGTTATGAGTACTATATTTTATGCTTTGAACAAAGGTCAGATTAGGATCAATGGTGATAAGACTCCATATGAATTATGGAATGGTAAACCTACAAGAGTTAAACATTTCAAGGTTTTGAGGAGTAAATGGTATATTAAAAGAGACAATGATGAATTAAGTAAGTTTGATTCAAGGTCTGATGAAGGTTTTTTCTTAGGATATTCATTAGTAAGTGTTGCCTACATATGTTATAATAAAATATTGAAAAAGATAGTGGAGAACACAAATGTGAAGGTTGATAAGACAAAGAATTCATATTCTTAATCAAATAATGATGAGGGATAAATATATTTAGATGAAGATTAAGAAGAGAGTGAGGAAATAAAGGACACAAAAGGTCCTTCTAGGTAAATTCAAAAGGATCATCTTAAATCTCAGACCATTGGAAATAAAAGTGTAGGTATACAAATAAGGAGAAGAATTGTGAGTTATGATAGTCAAGAAAATATTTCCTTAATTTCAAATTTTAAACCTAAATACTTTATAGAAACAAGTGAAGATATGTTTTGGTTAGATTAAATGAATGAGGAACTAAATCAAATTGAGAAGAATGAAACTTGGGAGTTAGTACCTAGGCCTAAAGATAATAACATCATTGGTATAAAATGGGTTTTTAGGAACAAATTAAATGAGATTGGAGAGGTCACTAGAAACAAATCCAGTCTGGTGTGCAAAGGATATGCTTAGGTAGGAGTGAAATTTTAGGAAACATTTGCTCCTATAGCAAGGTTAGAGACCATTTGAATGTTTATTGTCTATGCAAGTCTCAAAGGATTCAAGATATACTAGATGGATGTCAAGTCAACCTTCCTAAATGGGAACTTATAATAAGAAGTATACATTGAACAACCTAAGGTTTTCTTATTGATTGATAACAAGGATTATGTCTGAAGGATGAATAAGGCCCTTTAAGGTCTAAAACAAACCCCTAGAGCCTGGTGTGCTAGACTTGGAAAGTACCTTTTGGGCAAAGGGTTAAATAGAGGAGTTATAGATAGTAACCTATATGTCAAAACTAAAAATGATCGTTAGTTGATAGTTGTATTCTATGTGAATGATATTATCTTTGGTGTAACTAATGATAACATGACCACAATTTTTACAGAGGTGATGAAGTTAGAATTTGAGATGTATATGATTGGAGATCTATCCTTATTTCTTGGACTTCAAATCAGTTAAACTAAAAAAGGTATGTTCATTTCATAGGTCAAGTATGTAAAAGAGATGTTAAAGAAGTTTTAAATGGAGCATTATAAGGCTATAAGTACACCTATGGTTATAGTATACAAGCTAAGCAAGGAGGATGAATCCTCAAGGGTTAATTAGACAACATATAGATCCATGATTGGAATTTTGTTTTATACTACTGCATCTAGACTAGATATCATTCAAGTAGTAGGTCTTGTGGAAAGATTCCAAGAAGATCCTAAGTAAACTCACCTACAAGCTATAAGGTCATAGGGGGAGTCATCAAGAAGAAGCTATATGAGTTATGCAATATGAAAGGGGAAGTTTTTTGACATTATCTTTTATTTCTATATATTGAAGTGATATTTTAGGTAAAGTGCTTTGTCATTAATCTCAAAGGGGGATATTGATCTACATTAAGAAGATATTTCCCAACAAGATAAGCCTCTTTGAGTAGGTTCCATTAATGAGTTATTACCATCAATGACAAAGGGGGAGATTTTTGGGAATGTGTTACAATGTATGAATGAATTTGTCATTGATGTCATGAAAGTGTAACTGATATAATTCTGTGTTGTCACTATTGTTCTTGGTGTTGAGTTCATTAAGCCTTAATTAAGGAACCTAGTGAAATGACATAGGCCTAGTAGCATGATTAGTTGAGCCATATAAGACCTATGTGAGAAAATTTTATAGTGTATGAACCTATTATGAGTTAATATGACATTAGTTTGGATTATTGAAGATAGTTCAAGAGGTTTCAAGGCATGTTGATAGTCTAAGTATGGCTCGTAATATAAGGCCTAATATGCAAAGTGACATATAGTGGGATAATGAGGGGTAAATATAATTTATAAAGGTTAAATATATCTTGAGATCATTGAAATAGGTGTGATAGGTCATGCTAAGTGTGTGTACAAATTTTTAAGTCAATACCTAAAGGAGAAAACATAAAAACGTGTGATAAGGTTCCCTATGTGCATAGAATGGGGTGTTCTAGACCTGATAAGAGATTTATTATACTCATTATCATGTGAAAAATTTGCATGATATCTTAAAAAATTCATGGAATTTTGGGAATGTCCCTATATTTAATCTCTTGTAATTGGTTTTGAAGATGATGGGAAATCTTTTATGAATGATTGCTAAGAAGTGAAACTAGTCAAAATACTCTTAAAACCCTTATAATGACCCGATAGGAAATATCTAGTCAATTAAGGATCAGAATTTTCTTTGTGATCTAGTTTTATGTTTGTAACATGGAAAGGACTCTTCAAGTTTTCCTCAAATGATATTGGTTTGTCTAGATAGGGAGTAAAAACTACATAAAACCTTTATTTTTAGGATTTTTGATGTAGTAGTAGGTTTGAATAGGTAAAAACATGAAAATGGATGGAGGATGATGTTTAATACTTATATTTTATTCTAATTAAATTTCATAATCATGTTTTAGACCAAAAATTTGTGAAAATGGTCATAGAAGTTGGCTTATTGCTAAATAGGCTTAATGAGCAAAATAGTGAAAAAACTAGGTGAGAATGAGAATGAGATTAGGGATTTGTTGTAGAGTAAAAGGGATGGATCCTAATACATGGGTAATTATTAAATACATATTAATCCTATCCCATTTGTCTATAATTTTTTATTATGCCTATACTTAATCAAAAAATTGTCATCAAATTGGTCTATCTAACACAATAAAGTCTGTGTAGAGTGAAGTTGTGGAATTAGTCTAAAATACCAATATTGATATATAATAATAAAATATATATATTAAAATATGTTATAATTATTATAAAGTTTCATAAAAACCCATTGGAATATCATATAAGTGTTTTAGGACTTAATATTCTTGACTATGTTTTTGGTGCTACAGGCAACTTTTTGTGTGTGTGTAAAAGTGATTTTTTAAAGTCATTTTTCACTGAATTTAAGGATAAAATTAAATTTAAGGTGTTATAAATAACTCATATTATAATTTTAATTTATTTTTATTCATTTAAAGTCCCTATTCAAGTATGAGAGTTAAATTCTTTTGACTATTTGTTGATAGTGTTTAGTGGTTATGAGTAAGCCAATTGCAGGAGTGTTCTTGAGGCCTTTTACCATATGTGGTGAATAAAAAAGAATATATAGAGGTATTTTAAGTAATTAAATCATATTAATATTATTTTATATGTTGGTTATGTGGTAAAGTTGTGTATATGGTTCAAATGTGTAAGACAAGCTTTTTGGTATAGAGAAGGCCTAATGGTGAGTAGACCTAATTGAGAGGTTCAAGGAGTGAAAAGAGCCAAATGGTGTTTATTACATAATTATATATTATAATAGGTATATTAAAGTTAAATATGAAGTGTTTCATCCATTGGTGAAGGATAAAAGTGTTTAGAGGAGGTTTAATTGACACATATGCTTAGGGAAGGCCTAATTACATTAGGTCTCTGTTAGGCCTAATGGTGGTTTTAGCCCTAAAGGGTAATGAATGACCTATGTAATGTTTTTTTAAATTTTAAACATGTTTATTTATGTATTTAAATTATATTAAAAGTGTGTTTATTTCCTTTTCCAACCAAGATAGGTATTAGAAAGAATTAAGTATAAAGTTAAGGCCTAATAAGCCTATTTTGACTAGTTAGAGTATTGAGCTATTGAGCAAAGGATATAGAGTATTTGAGAATATGTTAAGGGATTTAATATCATTATAGAGATGATATGAATATTCCATGAGTATCTAAATATGTTTTTATAGGTTTTGAGAAAGGTCATTTGACCTAATTCTACCAAGGAGAGGCTAATTGAGTGAGAAGGCCTAATAGGTTGTTTGAGTGAGGAAGAAGTGTGAAAAGAGAAAAAAAAGGAGGTAATCATCAGTTGAAAAAATAATAGGTATAAAATTTTGATCAAATATTTTAGGTATCTAATTTTGTGCTTGGTTTCCTAGGGGGTTAGAGCCTTCTTACAGGTTGAAGCTTGTTAAAAGCACTAATTGAGTTGGTGCTTGACCAGTGAGGGGTTGGTGCTCCTTCAGGGGTTGTTGCCTTACTAAAATTTTGATAAATTACTTATAGGATAGTTTTCCAAGTTGTTCATCAGTGTTTTTTCTTCCCTTAGATGTCTTCCCACATAACTTTTATGCTCATGTGTTGTATCTTCACTTCTTCCTCATATAAATAATTACTTATGCATGGATATATCTCTAGATCTATCTAATTGATAAGTGAGTGATATATGGATATGAAATATGAGTTTTCACACTAATTCACCCCCCTTGTCAATAAATATACCTCCAATATTATGTTTTTACCAAACAAGGTTTCCTTCCCATCACAAATATGAACCATGGATTCCAAATTTATAATCTGATATTGAAATTCCACTTCACAATTTAGAAACCTTCTAATCTATTTATCATCATAAAAAACTTACCAATCCCAAAAAAATTTTGGGATTGAAGATCTAACCATCACCTCCACCTAATATTGACAATGAAGGTTCACATTTTCAATTTCAAATTGAGCATCTAACCCTACAAGTCTATCAACTTCTTAGTTGAAACTTTTATCATGATAATAGATGTTGAAAGCATCAAAGAACTCTAGAATATCCCATATAGCATTCCTATATTTTTTCAACCTTTTATTTTTGGTGTCATAAGCATTGCATACCTGATTAGCCACTAACTAAGAATCACCCTTTACTATCAAACTTTTAATTCCATATTTGTGAGCAATCCTCAAACCAAACAAAAGTGACTCATACTCAGCAATATTATTTGTCCACTCAAATGACAACTTAAATAAAATTGAAAATATGTATTATTAAGGGTATAAAATACCACCACTTCTCCATTTCCAAGATTGGAGCTAGCCCTATCAAATGACATTCACCAAACTTTAGCACTTACTTCATCAAACCCAACATCAAGAACAATAGGCTACTTAATAACATTCACATTCCTAATGAAGTTACCCAATTCAACATCAACATATAACACTTTATTTAAAGATTATTTTGGATATTCAAGTACATGCATCATCTTGGGATATCTACAAAATTTGACCATCTTACCCTCCAAAGGAATGGTGGTATAATACAGGTCCTTTTACATGCTTTTACCCATGTTGGCATCCCATTTTCATGATGGAAGAATCACCCACATAGGGGGTAGTCCATAACTATCACATCCATATTCAAAAACTTACCTAGATAAACTACCAACTACACTACCAACCCTTTGAATTGTCCCATAAATGATACCTCTTGTGAGTCCATGGAATAACACTTACCAAAAGCTGATGTGATTTTCACTTTGAGCTCATTAAGGACATCTAAGGGCATCACATTGCAAGAGGCTTTGAAATCAAACATGCAATTATGAATAATTAGACCATTAATCAGTAATGTTGTGTCAAATGGATCCAAATTCAAATTAATTTCTACCAATTTAGTACCCATATAAACCTCTAAAGTTGGTTTAACAACCTCATCTGATTATTCACCATCTTTTGGGGCTATTTGGTGTGAAGGAATTTCATTAGCAATTGTATTCTCATTAAATTCCAAGTACTCAAATGCCCTCTTCCTATGTTTAGATATTCATAGTAATTCAACAAGTGGCATGATGATTTTTATATGAGTCAATAATTGAGCCATATCACATACACTATACTAAAGAAGAGGAGTATTTACAAGAAGGGTGATAACACCTTCAGCTAGAATACAACCATCAAAGTCTAAAGTGGAATAGGATAAGATGAATTAGAATTTTTAAAAATAGTTTTCAAGGGTGTATTTATTATTACATAATTCATACCCTTAGTTATACTAGATAATATAGGTTATCTATTCTTGGTTGGATCACCTCTTTGTTTAATAACTTGGGAAGTATGTAGTAGCTTAGGAAATTTAGGGGCTACTATATTTTTCTTTAGTTCCTTACTTGTATCCTCTTCCCTTATATTTATAGGGGTAATGTCCTAAGGAGTAGTACCTTATTGCCTGATTCTCATATTATACTCTTTCTCTTAGGAAACTACTACATTAATTAGCATCTTCTTATCTTCACCTAAAGGAATTCCCACATCATATTTATTAATCATCATTGATCTTAAAAATTTGAAATCATGATTGGGTAATTCATACTCTTGTGTCATATTAACATCATGAAAAATTTCAAGAGATGAGATGCTTACTATTTTTAATACACTCTAAAACTAATTAACATTGGTAGCACTTAGCAATTTTATGGAGGTAGACACTTTACTTTGGGAGATTTAACAATCAATCATCAAAATCTCATCATGTTTAGATGCAAACTCAAGATCTTCTGCATCTTCAATAATGTGTTCAATAGTATCACATGTAGGCTGTGGGAGGAAGCATTTATCACACTAATCAATGTCAAGGTTAGAATTTATAGTTTTTACATTGGTATTTAATAGATCAAGAACATCATTTTCATCCCCTCTATTCTAATTTCTATCATTTCTTTCATCATAGGTAGGCCTCTTCCCTCTATCATTATCTTGACTGTGGAAAGAAGGTCTCCCTTGTGCTTGATTCTAATTATAAGTTCTTTTTTGACTTTAAGATCTATGAGGTAGCCCCTTCTCAGCCCTAAATAGCTTGTAGGACATTTCCTTGATAGTGGAGGCCAAGGTCTTCATGGTTTCCTCAAGGTTGGTTGTCTTAGTGGACTGCATCTTTTCAAGATTAACTAACTTTACATCATCCCACTTATTCAAAGGTTTACCTATAGCCTTTATGTTATTTTCAATTTGGATGGAAATATTAAATGCCAACCTCAGTTTTGTATGATCCTTATCGCTTAAATAGTATGCAACCTTTTTGTCAATGGCATCACAATATTAAATCAGATAATTTTTATCACTAGGCCTAATATTTTTAGGTAGCCTCATCATATTCTTATTGAAACTTGTATTAAAATTTTGCACACACTCATTAGGGATCTTTTTTTTTTCAAATTCTACAAGAAGGAACCTAAGATCAATCTATCACCATACTAAATTTTAAAAACATTCTTCATTGCTTCCCATGAATCAATGCATCCATGGGGAAACGAATTGAACCACTCACAAGCATCTTCTTCTAGCATGTGCACAAATAGATTAATTTAAATGTCCTCATGCTCAACCTCATAATCCTTAATGATAATGTGAAAGATCTTCAAGTTTTGATCACCAGTCACTACCTTATTCTCTTGAAACTTAGGGAGTAATTTCTTTAATTCATTTAAAACTTCATTGGGATAACCTTCCATTTCATCAAAATTAATAGGTCTACATCTAGAAATCTTGAATGCAAGATGCTCATTCTCATCTTGATCTCTATGCCTCATGACTAGGTCAATGGTGGATTCAAGATCAAATAACAAAGGGTTGTGAAGGGGTGAGTGAAGCGGACTTGGTGGATCAAACTTAGGAGGAAATTTATCTAGTTGAGAAGGTGTTGGGTAGTAAATAAGACTATAAGGCTCTAATTTATTAGGAAAGCTATGATAATCTTCAATCATAGGAATTTCAACAAATAAAAGTTTAAGTGTACCAAAATTTTGACAGTCCAAACACTCCTTTGCTTCTAAACTTTATCCTTCAATTGGCCTCCAAATTTGTCTCCTTTGATGAAAAATTATGGGTGAGACAAGCTGCTTTGATGAGTCACCTTGGAAGGATGATCTTAGTCCTTCCATTTTTTCAAACAAGAGAACACTCAAATTTAAAACTTTATAAATATATTCAAAATGGGCACTGATCTTCAATGAAACTAGATAGAAAGTTAGAGTCAACACTATAAGAAAACTTCTATAATATTATAGTTTATAAACATGTTGTGATACATACTAAAATTATACATTTCTAAATTCAGTGATGAGATATGAAATCCAAGAGATTGAAAATCCAAATTTATGTTTAAAAGGGAAAAATCACTTTTTAACATGAACAAATTAATAGCTCTTTACAAAAATTCCAGTAGATGTGAATTTATCAAATAATTCAAGTCCCCAACAATGGCACCAATGAAGTGTTGGTGTTGTTGATGGCACAAAGTAGTGAATCAGCATAAATATAGGTAGATAAATTTAAAACCTAAATTAATGATAATTCTCTATAAGAATCTCTAGCAATACATGTGCCAAGGTGTCCTCTCTTATACAATGGCACCAATTTAGTGTTGTAGCATTGATAACCCAAATATCATATCAAAAAATATAATCATAGAAATTTAAAACCTGAATTAATGATATCTCTTTGTAAGATTCTCAAACAACATAAGTTCCAAAGTTTATCCCCAAAAATGGAACCAATCAAAGTATTGTGGTGTTGATGGCCAAGATAAAAAATCAAAAAATTTAGGAAAATAACTTTAAAACTTGAATTGATGATCGCTCTCTACAAGAGTCCTAAAAAACATAAGTGCCAAGGTATCTCCCCAAAAATGGCATCAGTTGAGTGTTGGTTCTTAGTTATACACCTCTTGCACTTAGCCTTGAAAACTTGGGTAGTATGGCAAACAAAGATGAAAAACCCGATATATATCATTATATATGGGGAAGGGTTTAGCATCAGGATGGACTAAGTGTAGATAATGATTAGAAGACATTGATAGAGGGTATGGTTAACTCCCTAATACTTTTAGCTCTACCTAGACCAAGGTAAGAGGACCTAAGGGTTAGCTTGCTCACATGGAGGGATACTATAGTTTAATATCCATGGGGATTATTGGCAAATAAGAACATAAATATGACAAGGGCATATCCAAGCTTGTTCACTCTAATCAAGAATATTTGTCACATAGGATGAAAAAATGCTATAAGTCAGACACAAGCTACTAAATATAGATGTGGATGTGATTTCAATCTTCATTTTTTAAAGAAATTTTCAATAATTGATGGCCAAATAAGATATTGCAATGCTAAGATTCAAAAAGCAAAACATAGATACATTTTAAATATGTAATATTTATGCATCTAAAAGTAAATAACACTTAGAATATCTGACAAGTTATATTATTTGTAGGGTAGGGTAAGTATAAAAGAGTGGTGTGGTGGTTTTCAAATAGTAGGATCTCCTTCAATAGGCATGCCATCATGCATTACAAACATGTACAAGACTAAAATACAAACTAAGGAAACTATCAAGAATGCTTTGTATTTATTGGTGCTAATATAATGCAAGTATTCAAATGATTTTTGAAATCATAAAGCATACACTAAAAGTAGAGATTTAAAATCTTTCTCCTATCAAATCCATAAACCTAGGATGCCCTTAAAAGGTTATCAACAACACATTTACAAATCACAATGTAGAAATAATTTATAACCTAGATCTATGACTAGAATAACCACCATTCATAAGTATACAACTAAATACCCAATTAATAGAGCATGTAAAATATGTTATTGCATTTCAATGATAAGTTATAGTAGAAATCACAACTATTTTCCATTAACTTGAAATTAGATATTACATACATCATTATTTCATAATGCTACCATGGGGAGAAGCATGGTGAGTTTGCTCTTGAACATGAGAGACATATACAATGATCTCAAAAATTGATAATGGTTGTACAAATACAACCACCTTATCAAGAGATACAAAATGCACACATTAGGGATCCCAAAAATTAAAAAGACCTAAGACTTAAAAACTAGAAACAACCTTTGAAAAGAGAACAAACCATTTTTTCATACAAATTTTTCACCCTAAGATATTCTAGGAATATGCTCCAGTTGTAAGATGCCCTTGGTCATGCCTAGAAGCTCCTGGCTTATAAGGGAATCATTGAATAAAGTGCCTTTCCATGTAATGATGAAGTTTTCAAACAAACCCTTGATCTCATTGGCTAGAAATCCATTACATTTGAGCTTGAAGGAGAATATTCCTTTGGGAGTAAAAAAACTCCTTTTATTCTTATGTAACCACTTAGACATGTCTTTGACCACTCATTTGCATAGATGAAAGCTTGTGGATATCTTTCCTCCTCCTTGTGTAGGCCAATTAACTCTCCTTGATTTATCATGATGACACTAGATTACAACACAAGATCCATGGCCATTTGAATGATATGCTTCTAATGGCCCACCTTGGCCTCACACACCCTAAAACATTTCTCTTCCATGGACATGTTCAAAATAAACCAAATATTAGAAATGGAAAGAATTAACTTATTTTACCTTTTTGATTTTTTGTGGTCAATACAAAACTTTCTCATGCCTTCTCATTTTCCATTTTACCTTTGATCTTTTAGAGTTGCTACCAAACTTCATAATGCTTCAGTGCATTATTTTACCCTTTTTTCCTTATGTACAACTTTATCTCTTATTTACAATTTTATACCTCCTTTATATGGTAGACCTTTGGACCCCAACTACAACTTTATAAGCTGAAAAAAAATTGGAAGTTAGATTAACATTTGTAGTTTACAATTTCTCAACTTGCAATATGGAGTTGCAGTTCTACCAAAAAGTTCCAGCATGGACTTGGGAACTTTAAGTGAATTTTTCAATTTGAAAAAATGCAAAGTTACATTTGGTATTGAAATTTATGCTTTGAATTTATACCTTATGTTGATGAGCAAGTGGTGTAAATAAAAGTACAATTTGAAAGTTACATATTTGCAAAAAATCAAAGTTTGCATGCCTTCTTGAAATCTCCCAAAAGCCTCCATTTGAAACTTCTTCCTGGCTCCATTCCAACCGAGTTTAGAAATATCTGGAAAAACTAGAGGAGGGTCTCCAATCATTTCTATGGCCATTGATAATTTGTGTTTGGTACCACCATTGAGAGAACAAAAAGGTTTATTTACTTGTGTATATAAATCAAATTTTATCAGTTTATCGTACATGATCTTATTGAATCTAAACTTTGAAAATCTCTTTATCCTAGCAAGAGCTCCAGGTGTTATTGAATAATAAGTAACTTTATAATGGCATAAAATTTGGGGAAATAGTCTACATATTGATGTGGAACCTTGGGATGTGAAAAATATATGTAGTTCCTACTATTAGATGTCCTTCAATAGAAAGTGTTGAGAATGTTATACTCTTTCCTACACCATTCATACCAAGAAAACTAAATCACTCCCTTTTATTGAATATAAAAACTTAGGGACTAAAAAACATCCCTCGTTGGTTGTTTTTCACCTTTAAAATAGACTATTTAATACATTTTTTCTTCCTTTTATCTTCTCTTAGGTTCACTAGTATCTATGTTTGCTATGCTAAGTTCTATAGCATCATTAAACTACCTCCCAAAATCCAATCTAGCCTTTCCTACATCTTCCCTTTATGGTGATTTCTTATTTTTAGATATGCTCATATTTTAGATAACCATGAGAATAGCCAAATAAATTAATGCAATCACATGTAAAACCAAGGGAATGAACCATATAAATAGTGTTTGAACTGCATATGTCAAAATCAAATTTTATAGCCAAGCATTCAAAAATGCAGGTACCCTTATTCAAATCTATCCCTCAAGCATCAGGTCCTCCCTTTCCTTGATGGAAAGAGCCAAATAATAGATCATCCCTAAACACCAAGTGATACTTTACCTTTGATGCACAAAAATTGGCCTTGAAAAACTAGATATCCTGAACCAAACTAATGAAGAATTTATTCTATGTCCCTCAAGGGCCAAACTAAAACATAACTAGAGATCCCAAAACGTGTTATCAATTTTCAAAGTCATTTTCTAGAATCAGATCTATAGTGAATGAAATCACCTAGTACATATAAACCTAGCCACTAAGGCATAGACACCAATGTGAAATAAATACAACCTTATGCAATGTGGAGGAAAACAAAACCCACACCTACCATATTCTTTCCTTCTCCTTAGGTCACTGTTGGAATTTTTATCAACACATGGCAAATCTTATCCTTAACAGGACTTCTTATTTTATTCATATTCTTCACATTCATGGGCTTGGGATACTCAAGTGTAATATGTAGTTGAAAAAGTGTTTTCTACCTATGGTTTTCCCACTTCAAACTTTTTCCAACAAGATTTAGAGATGGGTGAGCAAATGGAAACTTACAATTTCAAAAGTTGTAATTCTTGGTTGCATTGTCCACCCATATATCCATTGTGCCTTTACACTTTGCATGTGGTCTTTACCTATCTATGAAATTTGGGACATTGGATGTAAATTTATAACTTGTAATATTAAGGTTTGCTTTTTTACATGTGTTTTTTTTCCGTAGAAGTCTACTGACTTATATGCTATGGGTTCAAGGGGTTGACACACAATTTTCACATTGAAAATTTGATACTTGCATTTGGCATGTTGTAATCATGGCCAATACTTCTACTACCTTTTCCTTTGCTGCATTGATTGATGGGTAACAAATATGGGAAATCACATTGCAAGTTAGTAATTTCAAAAAATTATTGCTTGCTTCAAAAAATTTGTCAATGCCATTCCTCCATGTGGGTCCATGTTTTCAACATGTATTTTGAAGACTCACAAGTAGTTTGAAACTTGAAAGTCTAAAACTTTATTTTTTACTTCAAAACTCCTTTGAACTCCCACACTTTTCCCAAGCATTTCCAAGTCAATGCCCTTATTAAAAAATTGTTTTATTATATGTTCTTTCTACATGGGTAGGTCATGTATTTTGGCATGAGCAGAGATATTTACATAGCCTATAGAATGCTTTCATGGCCTTACTTATTTTCCACATTGACCTCTAATTTCCCTTCCTCTTAAAATCTTGGTTTTTCCATTTGACCCTCCACATGGATTGTATTTCATAACTTGAAATTTTAAGAAGTGTTTATTGCATATTACTTTCCTAGTTAAGACTTTTGCCAACATCCCACATGGTCAAATTACTCCTTTCAGTGGGTTTCAGAGATTGGATAATGGTTTACACTTAAAAATTCAACATTTGATTTTTTTAGCTTGTTTTTATACCAAGAAAGTCACGTGGAATTTTTCACACCATTTACAATTTGCAAAGAAGTCAAAATTGCATTTGACTTCCAAAACTCCATAAATTTGCCTTACATCCTTTTGTTTTTTATTTACTTGTTGACTTTTCCACATCGATTTATCTCCCCAAATTGGATTTGATTATACACCTTTAAATCTCATTAAAACACAAATATGTTAAGCATTACTCAAAATAAAGATCTCATAGGGTTTACACAACATGAACATGAGAGCAAGATTTTACTTTAGTTACACATTTATAGATTGGGGGAAATAATTAGACATTTAGGCATTAATTTATCTATAAGGGCACAAATTTCTTAGTGTAAGTTTAGGCACTAATAGTATCCCCTAATCAAGTGCATATACTATGGAGTGTGTGTGTGGACCAAAAGGGCCCAAAAGTGGGTGATTCAAGTGCTGACTCCTCATCCTCTAAAACATGAGTAGAGGTGGATGTGGAAGACTCACCATCACTACCTCACTCTCAAAAATGAAATAAGAAGAAGAATAAAATCCTTACTTAGGAACATGATTTGGATGATCTGAGTTGGAAGAAGAAACATCAAGTCTAAATGAATCCAATGAAAGAGAATAAGTTTTAAGTGTTGAGTCTTTGGGACTCTCCTAAAAGTGAACACTTATCTCTATGAACAACTCATGTGTGGTTAGATGTAGAAGGTGGTACCCATTGACACCATATGAATAACCTACAAATATTCAAGGCTTGGACTCAAGGTTCTTAGCTTTGTGTATCTTCTTTAGTATATATGCCATAATTGGAAATCTAAAAATCCTAAAGTGTCTGCCTTCAAGTTTCCCATGACAAGATTCAAAGGATGTTAATCCTTTCAAATGTTTTTGAGTAACATTATTATAAATATAAAAATCATAATTAATGGATTCAACCCAATATTAAGGTGCCAAGGACTTAGATTCAATCATATATCTAGCCATCTCTTTGAAGGTATTATTCTTACATTCTGCAACTCTATTTTGTGAAGGACTGTAAGTAACTGTCTATTTCAAATCAATCCCCTCTATGGTATGAAATTTCTCAAATATTTTGTTGACATATTCACCTCTATTATGAATTTGAATAACCTTGATGGATTTCTTATATTATTTATCAACAAGTGCCTTGAAGTCTTTAAAATCTTTGAACACTTTAGACTTTATCTTAAGGAAGTAGACCTATGTATATCTTTAAAAATCATTAAGAAAAGTGAGAATGTACTTAGCCCTTGTAAGAGATAGACTAGGAAAAGACATAGATACATCACTATGTACTAACTTCAATGCTTGTGAAGCCCTTCAAGCTTTGCCTTTGTCAAAGTTTTCTTTGGGATGCTTTCCAAGAGAGAAACCCTCACAAATTCCCTTAGATAATTAGACTCAAGGCAAGTCTATGACCTATCATTTTTTCTAAGCTATTCAAGGTAGTAGTAGTTAAGGTGGCCAAACTACCCATGCCATAATTTGATAACTCCGTATGAATGAGTTAGTAATGCAGTGAGAGAAGAATCATGTGTAAAATGTGAGAAGGTGTATAACCTAGTTTGGTGATCTTCCCTACCCACTGCCACTATAGAATCACTATGCAACTCCTTGATGATAACTGAATTAGGTAAAAATTTAACCCTCATGCCTTTTTTGATATGATTGATTTGATATATTGATAGGAGAATGATTGAAAGAGAAAGGACACTTAAAACATTATTGAATGTTCATCCATTTCAATAGACCCTCTCCTTACAACTAGTACTTAAATCTCATCACTCAAACTAATAGAAGACATGTTACAAGGCTATAAGGAAGAAAACTCAACTAGTGAAGATCCCATGTGGTGATAAGTACTAGATTCAATAACCCATAAAGATGTTGAAGCTATAATTGCTAAAATATCCTTTCCCTTTTCTTTCTCTTTTCCCTTGCCTTTTGCTTTAGTATAATCTTGGGTATATGAATTTTAATTGATGGACTCAGGAGCACCTATATTTTTATTTTATAGATGATCTATTTGCTTCTCCATGCACTTGTTTTCATCATATTTTTTAATCATAGTAAGCACAATTAACCTTCTCTTTCTTAGGTTTTTCATTGGAATAGAAGGCTTCAATGTTAGTTTTGGTAGAGGTTGATTCTTTCTTCATCTCTTGATCCTTATTATTCTTCTTTTTCTTCTATTTGTTTAAAGTCTTTGATTTCTCATTCTCAAAAATTATGGATTGATATTTTTTGGACTTCAATGTGCCCATATAGATCAACTTGTATTATTCTTTGGTTAAGTCATAAATGAAAGCATCTAAAGAGGTAATTTTCCATGTAATGCCCAAAGCACTTTTAGTGGCATGAAAAATAGAGATAAAGATTAAGTAGTCAAGACTTAGTTTAGAGAGTATAGAAATAATAATTTGGTCATCTTATTTATTTATCCAATATTCTTTCATCTACAATCTCAAGGACTTAACTAATTGAATAAATCTTGAAAGGTGTCAAAGTTGCAAGGATTTGGGATAATGAGTTCATTCTCAATCTCATGACCTCTCATCACATCTTACTCTACAAATAGTTTACCCAACATGGTCTATACATCATGAGGTGATTTGGTAGGCTCTAAGTAAAATAGGAGATTAGGTGCTATAAAAATACATAATAGCCCATAGGTTTTGTTACTACGATTATACCACTTAACTTTCTCTACATCTATGCTAGGTTTAGTTTCATCACCCATGTTTATCCTATACAAAACATTACTCATTAAAATGAATACCATCTTGATTTTACATTCATGATAGTTAAAGGGTGTTAATAGGTTGATTAAACTTGAATCCATTTTAGTGTTGAGTTGAGTTGTAATAGTAGTGCAAGTTATTGTTATTTCAAAAATGAAAGTGCAAGTAGAAATAAAGAGTAACTCAAAATAAAGTACACACCCCTTGAACTATTAAATGGTGAAACCCCCCCCCCCATAAAATGTTTTAAAAAATGCATGCTCAAAATATGTTAGGTACAACTGAGAATGCATCTAGAGAAACTAGTGCAAATATAAAAAATACATGATTTGTAAGACTTGGCAAAGATGTTGGGCTCAGCCAAAAATGTGTCCAAGATGAGTATACAATGTGAGAAAGTGAAAATATGAATAATAATTCTTATTTAAATATTTCACATAATATATTATTTTTATAAAAATAAATAAAAAAATCTCTACTAATAATGTTAAACTTGACCAATCCTCATATGCATTACTTATGCAGTAAAAAAAATAGTCTATTTGACCTTGTTTTAAATCAACATATTAAAAAGGCGATTTAATGTGATATATTTTTAAAAAACTTTAGGGCAAACTTTAAATATACTTATCTTGTTTTGGAACAAACTCACAACCATTTTGAAACTATATGAGTCTTTTGTGTTGTTATTTATATAACTCACATGTATGAAATGGTGGTTTTGATTGGGAGACAATGAGAGTAGACTCAATAAGTGAAAATGTCATGGATGAGGGCTTCTTAGAAGAAACAAAAAATAGGATCAAACATTTTTCCAAATAAATAAAACTAGCTGAGGCTGAGCTAAGGTCAAATACATAAGCCAATACCAAACACAGGAGAGCAAACCTAAGGTTTAATGGAGGCATGCAAGTATTTTTTAGGAAAATACACCAAGGCACATGGAACACAAAATCATAAAGAAACCACTAAAACCATGGTAATGGATTCTAATTAACCATATATATATATATATATATATATAAGTGACTCCACCAAAGATTAAAACTCTCATAAATGGATTGTATACCAATCTTTTTTTTCAAATAAAAATTTCACTATTTTAAAAGATAACTTAACAATAATAAAAAATTAGGAATACAATTACCATAGGTGGATTTGATACCATATGAAATATGTCACCGATTCTAGATAATGTGAATATAAAGGTCAAGATCACATGAGATAAATCTTGTGCACACTATAATGTTGTTGAAGCAAAATGAAATCACTCAAAGACAATATTGTAAGAGTTAAAAAGCAAGTGGAGTAAAACCCAATCTTTAATTAAGTTTAAAATATCTCAAATGAGATGAGTACATATAGGAAAGTAAGAAATAAACTCCTCCACAAAAGGTGGTCAATAGATCCCCAGAATAAATAAGTAACTCCACAAAAAGTGGTCGACAGGGCCAAGAATAGATAAGTAACTCCCATACCTAGAATAACCAATCAAAGGAGTTACTTCATAGTCACCCATTCAATGTGCACACATAATCAAGCTTCTCCATGAAGGTATAAAAACTCTAAGTGAGATTAAAAACACATGATAAATAAATATGGTAAAAAATAAAACCCCTACTATAACAAAATATACATTTCATTGGAGGGGTTGGATGGAAAAATAGAGGAGAAGACTAGAATTACATGATATTTTGATTGTCTTCATTTACAAGGTCTATTAGACTGTCATTAAAAAGGTAAAGGTTAGTGTATGAAATATAGGTGTTTGTATATTATTTTCCTCCATGTTGTGTATGTAATAATCCCAAAAATGGCATTGATTAAATATAAATTTCATTATATTAATGCAAATATTTTGATCTTTGTTATGTGAAACTAAACTATTTGATGAAATGTCTATGTGTCTATTCATGTTATTGAACCCTTACAATTCAAGATTTAATGTCAAGCCTTAAATGGTCTCCCCCTCCTCTTGTGTGCACTAGGAGGGACAAGGAGGGAGTGAGTAGGGATGATGAGGGATAATGAGGGAGTTATTAGGAATGATGAGGGATAATGAGGGTCAATGAGGGAGTCATTAGGGATGATGAATGAGTGATTAAAGATGATGAGGGATGGTGAGGGTTAATGAGGGAATGATTAGGGAAGATTAGGGATGAGGAGGGAGTGATTAAATATGATGAGGTATGATGAAACAATGATTAAGGATGATGATGGATGGTGAGGGTCAACGAGGAAATGATTAGGGAAGATGGGGGAGTGATTAAAGATTATGATGGATGGTAAGGGTCAATGAGGGAGTGATTATGGATGAGGAGTGATGATGAATAAATGATTAGGGATGGTGAAAGTCAATGAGGGAGTTATTATTGATGATGAGGGAGTGATTATAGATGATGAGGGATGGTGAGGATCAATGAGGGAGTGATTAGGGAAAATGAACAATGAAGAGATAGTGATAATAGGTGATGAGGGATGAGGAAAAAGTGATTAGGGAGGGATGATGAATAATTTAAATTAACACAAAATGGTCATTTTATGTGTTAGGTCATCAATGTGACCTATGATTCCCTAATCACACCACTTTGGATTGAATTCAAAGTCAGTGGTTTGTAAAATTCAATTTTGACAAATTGAAGACTCCTAGATATGGAAACAAGTAATCTAGAAGGTATAAAAATCTAAAAAATGACTATATTTTTACCTAAAATGAACATCATTTACAAAATTAATGCCTTGAAATCCCTAGATTCAATATTGAAAGCTTGAAAATGCCTAAGTACTGACTAGATTAGGTTTTGAAAAACTATCTCCCACATCTTAAGGTGTGAAAATTTGATACCAACTCTATCAAATGTAAATTTATCCTTATTTATTATATTTTATAAATTAAATGTAAATTATAAGGAATATAAATGTAAACTTATAAGTAACAGTTATTTTAGTAAACCAAATCACCTATCCCTTCTTGTATCTCCTTTTTGTTTCATTTGTGAAATGTCAAAGGAACACATATGTGTTAAATCATAACACAAATCATTCCACATAAAACAAAATACCCACATGCCCTTCCATTTTTTTGGATATATCAATATAATTCATGTACATTATATACTCATAATACGTGTGAGTTATGTGCTCCTAATGTGTAGACATTATGGCTTGAAAATCCAAGACTAAATTTAAATAACACATATTTTATGTAAATAATGTGTATATGTTATGGTCATAATATCTACGTGTTAGGGTAAATGTTCAAAAAATTATCCCCCAACTCCATGCACTTACCCATATAACTAAGAACAAACTAATAGTAAACTCAAATCAAGTCCAACAAGAATATGATCATACATATAAGCACTAAGCATATCAAGTTACATAAAATAATAAACATAAACCAAGATATATATGATAATATGACAACTCAATAAGATAAAAAAAATTGTAAAAATATATGACTTAAAAGTCTACTAGGAAATTCCCCAAAAAGATCCCCAGATTGAGCATGAGAGGTTCCCCCAACCAACTATGAATCCAAAATCACATGTATATACTTATATATCCTATATATATCTCAATAATACCATCAATATCATGTATATAAACTATATATGTGAAATCAATAGGTGGATAATCACATTATTCCAAGTTACACAACCTGTGTTTTACTTATTTTACTCCTAAGGGATAAAATAATTGAAACTATGAAATAATTTATATCATAAAAATATAGCAATAAACACAATAATATGAATTTAAAGGGACCAATTTATATTGTAAATAATTTATTTATAAATGACAAGATAAGCTATGGATTATATACTTAGTTATTTCTACGTACTTTTTATCATAAAATATGTCATAGAATTTATAAATGCATAACATATAGGGCTAACTTCTCCTATGGTATCCAATGTATTCATGGAAAATTTTGAAGAGAGAGCCCTACAATCCTTCCCTCTAAAACCCAAATGGTGTAAGAGGTACACCAACTTATACAGGCAACATAGAAATGATAGTTTAGAATAGTTTCACTCCCACCTCAACAATCTCATGCCTTACATCAAATTCACCAAAAATTTTGAGGAAAGGGGAAACCCACCCTCATTAGATGTTATCATTTCCAAAAAATAAGATGGATACCCTACTAAGAAGGTGTACAGAAAAGGGACCCACACTAACTTTTATTTACATGCTTCTTCACATCATCACCTGGTTCATAAGGTAAGAGTGTTAAAAACCTTGGCCACCAGAGCTTTTAAAATTGGTGATAAAGATAACCTAGATCAATAAATTGAACACTTCAAAGAAGGTTTTTAGAATGAATGGCTACACAGGGAAATAAATTCCTAGTGATATAAAATAACCCAAGATTAACATCGAAAGGCATAGTGAAAAGGTGTCTAGGGATGGTGACATGGTGGATTTCCTATCATATGAAGGTATTTCCAAAAAGATAGCTAAGATTATCAAACATTAAAATATTCATTCTACCTTCATCCCTGTCAATAAGTTATGTATGGTTGTAAGGTCATCAAAAGATCCTATGGACCCTATCTTACATAATGGGGTTTATATATTAGATTGATCTTGTGACATCTATTATATAGTGGAAATAGGAAGGTCCATCCACACTAGAATCAAGGAACATGTAGTAGATATTAGTTTTTAAAGGAAGGAAAAGTCATCTTTGGTGGAATACTCATTCATAACCAAACATTCTATATGCATCGAATATGTCATAGTTGTCTTCATATAAAACCATTTTCATAAACAAAAATTGAGGGAAGCCATCAAGATTAGTAAACACTCATCTAATATCAATAGAGATGAGGGCCTATGGATAGGTCACGGCTGGAGACCCATTGTCAACAACATTTTAGCTAGGCTACCTTTCTTTTAATCAATGATAGTTTTTTACATTAGGTCAATTTATTATTCTTCGGTCTTAATATATTTCTAACCTTGTTTAAAATTAGTAGTTCTTTATTATTTTCAACAACCTTTTTACCTTGTTAGTAATTTATATTAGGTTTTTTAATTTTTTACTCTCATCCTAATAAAAGTTCTAACCATGTTTAAAAATTAGTAAATATCTTAATAATTTTCCAACATATTTAACATTGATAGTAATTATATTAGGTGATTTAATTTTACTCTTTCCTTAATAAGTATTTATGTGTTTTGAACCACATAGAATTAATATAATTCTTAATCACCTAACCAATTTTAATTTTTAATTTGGAGCTTGATAATTATTATTTTTATAAAAAAAAATAGATTTTCAATCCTCTACCACTCTGGGGTACATGACTACAATTAGAAAGAGGGGAGGTGCAATGGCTACCCTCATATTTAATACCCTAGGTGACCATTATCCTTTACACTATTTAAGTAAGCACAGACTAGTTGTTTAATCATTAATCCTATGTTATCTTGATGAAGGATCATGGCTAGTGATTTGAAACATTGAGATAAATTAAAAAGACACAATTTTTACAAAAGATATTTGTTCACTAAGTATGGACTATGAAAGTATAAGATATTAAAAAAAACACTTAAATGTTATCAACAAAGTCAAATGCCTACTACATCTATAACTACAATGTTTGACTAACAATGTCTCTAACATAACAAGGGTCTAAAAACTATGGGTGCCATGTACCTACACCTAAAATTTGGTTATGTGTATGCACACTTTTATAATCTTTCGCTTAAAAGTCTATTTTTGGTCACTTTTGTCCAAACTCTAATTATAATTGATTAACCACAAGATGCCTTTTAAAATGGGTTATTGTTTTGGGTTGGACAATACCAACCACTCTTTATTGAATGGTTAAGCACTGGATAAGTTTTAATACTTAAAAGAGGGTTCAAACCACACATATTTCTCTCACTTATGTGTGTTTGCAATATTGTTAACAATCTAGAATGTAATTATCAGATTACTCCAAGATCTCTAAACATCACAGATTGCATGAAAACCTTAGGAGTAGGTGAGAGCAATATGTAAATCAAAAGTGAGCTTCATTAATGTCTATAATCTTATTAGACAAAAGATACAAAGGAGGTACATTATATAGTGAGATATTAGGTCATCGTAAAGGTAACAACTCAACTCATAATTAGAAAACACATAAAGTGTATTCCCCTAATGACCTTAACAACCCTAAGCAATTTGACTAAAAACCATGTAGGTAAAATTAAAAGTGAAAAAAATTCTACACTAACACCTCTCTAAAGTGTAGCTTATGTGGGTAGAAGAATTAGGTCCCAGCAAAAAGATCTAATGAGGTACCCAAGTACAATGTAACTCCTATAAAGTAGATAAAATGAGAAAACCCATAGGATAAAAAATCTCTCCAAAAGAAAAAAAATAAGGGAGCTAAAAATCCCCACTAGAGTCTACTACTGCCTAAATCCATCGAGTATCTTACAAAAGAATTCCCAAAGCTGAATTTGGATCAAAAGTAGATGCAATGAAGAGTAGATCACCTTAGAATAGTGAATGAGTTTGCCAAAATCTTGATGGATCTTCAACCAAGGTGTGATTTCTTTTCAAGTAACTATTCTCCTCATGGAAATTAGGAGGTCCACCCACTCTATGCAATGATGGATTAATAGGAGAAAAGGAAATGAAGGATTGGTGAATGTACTAAAATTGTGGTATAGATTATCTAATGACTAATATGTCTTAGATCAATATATCTATTCCCTATAATATTTAAAGTAGACTAGGGGTAGGTTGATCAGGGAATAACTCCTCAACATCTAGAAGATGACAAGGAGATGGAGGAAGTGTGTCCCCATCACTACTATAGTCATTTGTATTAGAAGAAAAGTCATTAATATTAGAAGATTTTTCAAGCTTATAAATGTCATCAAGTTCAAGTGAATCCAAAGAAGAAGAATCTAAAGGAGATTCAGGAGCAAAGTGTGAGAAGTTATATAGCCAATTCTAATTATCAACCATTCATTCTAATAATATATAATCATAGTGCATCTCTCTAATATATATTAAATCTAGAATGAACTCAACTTACATGTTTGTACCAAATTGAGTGATTTGATAAACTAATAGGAGATAGTTAAAAGTGAAGGAACACTTAAAACATTATTGAATGTTCCACCAATCACTTCAACAAACCCTCTCTTGATAATCTTTTCATAAGTGTCATCACTCAAATTGTATAGAGGACTGTCACATGGTTCTATTATGCCTATTTTTCATACCCCTACAATTTTTTAAAAGTTCATACTATTATCTGTCATAGTGATGAACTAGTCATAAAATCTAAAACTGTAGTTGGGGACCTAAGTCAATTGTTAATATTATAGATATACATGTTTTCAATTAAATAATTTGATGATGATTTATTTATTAGTTTATATTTATATTTTAGTGGTTTTAAAAAGCATTAATGCATGACTAAATAAAACTTATATATATATATATATATATATATATATATATATATATTATATGTATATATATATATATATATATATATATATATATATATATATATATATATATGTATATGTATGTATATCATTTATGAAAGTTTATTTTAGTCATGACATTTCAATGACCAAGTTGACCAAGTTGTATTCATTTGAAGTGGTAACTATAGTGTTTTCATTTGAAAAAGATAATTCTTCCTAAATATTCTATTAGATTAAACACATTATATGATTTGCCATGCTAATTTTCATTTAACTTCATTTGAAATTCAACTACGAGCTATATATGGATCTACCATAATGATTGTCAGATTAATCTAATTTAGAGTTTAGTTACAAATATGGAAGGTTGACATTATATAAATTATGACATGAATAATATTAGTTTAATATTTAAACCTAAGCTATTTGATAATCCTAATTTTTTTAGATTCTAATCTAAAACACTATCTTATTCTAAGTGTTTGATGCTAAGGTGGAGGACCTAATTTGTAAAGATTTTAAATGGATTTGGGGTTATTTTTAAGGTTAATTTGAATCAAACCTATATTTTTAACTTGAGGCACAAAGGTTTTATGGAATAAGGTGATCTTTTGATTTCAAAGGTTAGTTTGAAATTAAACTTTGTTTAATATTGCTTAATCTTGAGGTTCATGTTCTTAGTGGTTTGGATGGCAAGTTGGTAGTCTAAGTTGGCAACTAGGTGGCAAGTTAGCAGGTTAGTTTAATACATATCATGTGTTGGATGTTTTGAGATCTTAACAAATAAAAGGTGGTATAATGAATTGAATGCATATCAGTACATACTTTTAATTATGTAAATTAGTTGTTATTTTAGTGAAGTTTTTGGTTATGAGTAAGTTTGATGCCATGATAAACGAGTTCACAATTAGCTAAACAATGTGCCTTGAATTAATTAATCAATGTAGTGGATGCACATAGGCACAAGAAGTTAATATGCAGGTTTAGTATATAAATAGCTTTGTTTTTCATTTTGATGGTCATTTAACAAAGCTCATTGTGGAAGCTATACTCTATTAGGATAAGCTTTTAAATTTGAAAATAAAAATTGCATGCAAGTGTAGATAGGCACACCATTTATGAAAGTGGATAGATATGAAGGAGATAATTAGAGTTGTTTCACTATGACTAGTTTGCATGGAGATAAAATAATGGTTTTTGGGTCTACATGGCTTTTGATAAATTTTAGGTGAGATAAATTGTTTGTCTTAAATCTTTCTACATGCATGAATTTTTGGTGATAAAGGAAGTTTAAAAGTCTTTATGGGTTTATTGTATTACCTTACATGGTATGATATTTTTCATTATCATTATAAATTTATTCATCTTGATTTTCCAATTAGATTTGATGATAGATGAAGATTATCATTTACAAATGCACTAAGTCTGTTTGAACTGTGTTTGAGATGATTTTTGAAGATATATTATGAACATATAATATTCTGGTTCTAATTTTCTATTGGTTGATATATTTTACAGTGATGATTTTGAGAGCATTAGTTTATATTTCAAAGTTATGTTTTCATTGATGTTTGGGGCTTGGTATAAAAAATTAGCTCTACATGTTTATTTTCATGAAAAATTTGATGGATTTGAAAGTGATTCTAGATATACTATGAAGAAACTATGTTAAAACAATGCAATAAATAAAAAAAATTAACATGAAATATATGATTTTCTAAATCAGTGGTTTATTTTAAAAATATCAATACGTACTTTTTGGGTGTTTCTTTTTGAGGTTAGAAATTGAAGATAGATAATTGGTTGATAGTTTCAAAAAACCATGAGAAGTTGCTTCTTAGTTTTGCAATAATAATTTGGAAAGGATTTGATTATGTCAAAAGTTTATATTTTTTGAAAGACTTATGTTGAAATTATTTTGATGGTTTTAGATTCTTTACCAGTTTGAAAAATACATGTGGTTTACAATTTGAGAATAATACATGTATTGTATATTTTGAGATGACATTCATACAATGATAAAATACCAAAAAATATGACAGAATATTTTTTAAATAAAATTATGAGAATATAGTTTTATTTTTAAGTTTTCAAGTTGGAATATTATGATGATATTTGACATAGTCAAAATAATTCAGTTTTAATTAGTAGACAGTTGAATGATAATTTTGTTGATAGTTAAAATTTTTATAAGTGATTAGAGGTTTGTTATTTTGAAATATAGTTATTATTTTGATTTTTTTAAATGATATATTCATTCTTTGAGTTTAGTTAAATGATAATCAGATTTTGAATATATATTTTAAGTTATTTATAGGATGTCAAGTTCGGACTAACCATGTTTAAATAGGGATAATGATAACATAAGCTAGGAAAAGAATCAAAATTTTGGCAATATGAATCAGGAGGCCCCAAATAGGTAATTTTATATAAGGGTTTTAGGGTTAGAAGGTTTGATCCTAGATATGCCAGTAAAAGAACCAAGATATCTATCCATTTTGATGTCACAAATTCTGCATTATGAAATGTGTTAAATAGTATACCATTTAATCCTACAAATCATAGGGGTAATAAAGGTTTTTGTGGTCATATATTTAGATCCAAATCTTATTCTCATAGTATCTCTTCCCATCAATTATAGAATAATCCAAATGATCTATCTATACGGTCACCTAGTCAAGAAAGAGTCAATGATGTTAATGAACCAATACAACTAGATAATGAGATAGCTATGCAAATAATTTTGTGAATCTTGCCTTGCCTTCTTATTTTAGTGAGCCTGAACCACCTTAGAAGATGCCTATTATAGGGTGAAAGAAGCTCAATTTAAAAATTCCACTTGTTGTCATATATCCGATTACTTCTATGAAGCATTCAAACAACTAAGATGAATCAGATACTTCAATAGAAATAAAAATTATGAATCGAGTTAAGTTGGAGGTAGATGATATTAAACATGATTCAAAAACTAATCTAGTTCAATTTTTTGTAGTTGATATGAAATATAATGGATGTTTTAATGAAAAAGGTGAACCTGTGATTAAATTAATTTGTGATTTTAATAATTCTTAATCATCAAGAATATACATTTTTCTTTTAAAGTTGAAATTTTAAGTTGATAATACTTAAGCACATTTTAGATTTTGATACTTTGGTTATAATACTTTGGAGTGCAATAGAATTTTCAATTTTGATATATATAAAAGTAGTTTGAATTATATGCATTATAGAATTAATATAGATAAGAATTTCATTTAACTTTGAAATTATCTTATTATTTATTGAAATAAGTATTTCATATTATTATTAATTGCTTAGAGCATCACCATCTATTAGGAAATACCCAATAAATTTTCAAATACTTGATTTCTTAAGACTTTTAAAGTCTTAAATAAATCTTAACTTATAACTGCCATGTTAAATGACCTTAAAAAAGTTAATTATTCAAGTTAACAAATAACTAAGGTTAGTTAAAACTTATTTTTAACCAATTTTGAAGTATAAAAGGAGATTAAGGATTCATTTTAAGAGGAAGAAAAATTTAGGTATTGAAGACTTATACATTGTAAAGTCAAGCATTTATCTCTCTCTTCTATACAATTTCTTTGAGATAACATGACTTTTGTAGATAGATCAATGGTAATTTCTATGACAGTTGGGTATATTACTTAGGAAGCATAGGTCTATCTAGTTTTATATTATCATTCATAACAAATTATCTAAATTTTTTCAAGTTTAACATCTTTTGATGATTGCTTCTTGTAGTTTTATGTGTAGAATCTAAGTATTCAACCTGAATAATGATGAAAATTTTGTTATTTACGATATTTCATTGATCTAATTGATTGTAAAAGTTATATTTCAAAGATATTTTGTAAAGAGAATGTTTGTTTCTCAAATAAAAATGATGTATTTTGCTAAGATGACTCTCTTTGTTGATAGTTGCATTTTTTGTTTATATTACATTTTATTTTAACTTTGACTTCTAATTTAGTTTAATTTCTAATTGATCTAATTTCTTTTATATTTTATTTAGTTTTAATATAATTTGTATTTAATTTACTGTTTATTCCTGATTTTTTTATTAAATTAAGTTTTTAAAGTTAGTTTAGTTTCTTAGTTTAGTAAGTATTAGAATAGTTTAGTTAAGTTTTAGATTAGTTTTATTTATGTTATAGATTAATTTTGATTAGATTGGTTTAGGCTTTCTTACTTAGTTTATTATTTTTTATTTAGTTGGTTGATGTTTTGTTTGTGTTACTTATTTTACTAGAGATATGTTCATAAACTGATTTATCTTAACTTTGTTTTACCTTTGTACTTATTTTTTATTATCTCGGTGTTTACTTAGAAGTTAAAATAGAAAAGCAAGATATTACTTTGAGAATATATTATTATTGAATCATATTTATTTCCTTTAATATATTATCTTATTCATAGACATTCTCTGTCAGGTAGGATAGATTACATATTTATAATTGAGCTGATTCATTATTTGATAAGTGGATTTTTAAATTATAATAGAATATGTTATTTTTAATAGCTTATTTATTATTTCTAAAAACATTTTTAAAATACATAGCATCTTTAGGATGTTAAGCATGAGATATACTAAGAGGGGGGTGAATCAGTATGTCATATATTTTATAAAACTTTCTCTTAACCAAAATCCACTTAATCAAACATTCAAAATATGCAATAAAGCTCAAACAATAAACACCACAAAAGATAGAGAGAGACACCAGATATAACATGGAAACCCAATGTGGAAAAAACCACGGAGAACAATCTCAAGTATATGAATGAGAACCAACTCAAACAATATTCACAAGCACCAACTTGCAGGAGCACCAACCCCTTTCTTGAGCACCAACTCAACAACTATTCATGAGCACCAACCCACAGGATCACCAACCCCTTTGCCGAGCACCAACCTAGCAAAAATTCATGAGCACCAACCCATAGGAGCACCAACCCCTTTGCCGAGCACCAACCCAATAACAATTCATGAGCACCAACCCATAGGAGCACCAACCCCTTTGTGTATACCACACACCTATCTCTCAATGTTGCTATCTCAACAAATGATAGTTCATTACAACATCTCTTTCCTCTCTCTCACCTTTTCTCTTCTAAGCTAGATATAACAAATACAAATCATATTCATCTCTCACAATTGCTCTTTTAAGCTAGATATTACAATATCAAATGAACCTCTCTCACTCATATTACAAATGGCTTCTCAAGCCTTTATTTATAGATTTCCAAATGACCTTTGGCCTTCCCCCTTTGTGACCATTCAATCCTCATGGAAAATGGCACCAAACTTGTATGAACCTTCATATCCTTGCCTTTGAAAATTCATGTGGTGACCCTTCATGAGAAAAAATGTCCTTCCCACTTTTGTCCTTATCTTGATGACTTTTCATAGTCCTCAAAGTGTCACTTCATGAGAAATTGTGCCCTTCCTCTTTTGTCTTCACTTGGTGACTCTTGAAATTCTCCAAGATGACTCTTCATGGGAAAATGCGCCCCATCCTTCTTTTGTCTTTACCCGGTGGCTCTTTGACTTCTCCATGGGCGCTTCTTTTCTCTCATATGCAACCAAAAATATATTCATTAATATTAAATAAATATTAAGTCACATTAGCCAAGATATACTTATTACAAACAACATTAAATTCAATGGGGTCTTTTATCACCAATAATGCTAGACTTTTGACATTAATGACAATATTTTCAACAATCTACCCCTTTGTCATTGATGGCAACCTCAATCTTGAAATTGCCACATCTTGTCACCTACACATATTATCATCTAAAAATATACAATAACTCCCCCTTATTATAGCAACCTATACATGTTCCCTGTACCTATTTCTGTACTTGTACCTATACCTATTATTCTCCCCCTTTGACATCAATGGCAAAGGGCCTACCTAGAGCTAACACTTATCTCCCCCTTAATTGATGCTGAACATCAATGGCAAGAAGTAATAGAAATTGGTCCCAACTCCTCTCACAAATCTTTGAATGTGTCCTTTTATCATGCCTTTGAAAAGATATCTGACAATACATATACATTGTTCCCTATCCTTTGAGCATTTGCAATCAACTTATTTGAATCTTTTCTTCTAATCTCACAACCTTATTTATGAAACTTTAATGTGTATCCTTGATCACATATTTGAATAACACTCAATAGATTATGCTAAGACCTTTTACATATAAAACATTCTTAGTCTTAGTTCTACCATAATCCAAAATCAAAGTACCTTTTTTAGCTACCCTGGTAGTGGTTTTATCTCTAAATATCATTGTACAACCATTGATCTTATTTAGATTAATGAACTTAATTTTATCTCTTGTCATATGCCTCAAACATTCGCTATCAATTAACCATGGCTGATCTTTACCTCTTACATGCAGGGCTATCTAAACCATCATAGAATCTTTAGGTTGTTTCTTCTACCATGAACATGTCTAAACCTTCTTCTTGATGAATGGAGCTTTGAAACTCTGATCCTTCTTGACTGACTCAAGCACACTTATACAATACCAAGCTATGTGTCTAAAGTTTTTGCACTTGTAGCATACTATGGTCTCATCATTAAAGCTTGATAGAGAAGCAAAAGAGTTGTGGCTTCTGCTTGACTCTCCTTGACTTTCCTTTTTCTTATTTTTGAAATTGTTATCTCTTTTTCTACATTCTAATTTCTTATGACCATATCCATTACAATAAAAACAATAGCCATAAAAATAAGACCTGTCTATATATCTCTGATCTGATTGTCTTTTATAGCTTTGTTCTCTTTAGCCTTCTCTGTTTGAAATGTCCTCTATATTTTTCACTTCTCACCTTTTTGTTTTCTCTTTTGTAAGAGCTTTAGTATAGCTCCTTTTCTTTTTAAAACTGATGCCTATCTTATCTGAATTTGATTTTTGACTTTCTAATATCTTATTTAGCATGTTAGTGCTATCCTCAAATTTTGAATCACTAACTACTTTATCATTGATTGCTTTCTGAATATCTTCTTTTAAAGAGGTAATTTCAATAACATACCTTTGACATTCTTTTCTTGATATTTCCAACTGTGCTATGAGATCTTCATTCTTCTTGGCTTCTTCCAAGTGTGTTGTTAGATGATCAATAATTCCTTTGACTCCTATTCATTTTTCTTGATCTGGCACTTTACTCTTTGTTTCTTCTTCTCAACAACTTTTAACTCTTCAAGGGCACAAATTAGTTCTCCTTCCATATTCACTTCAGCTTCCTCCTCTTCTTCTTCTTGATCATCTTCATGTATGGCCATGAATAGAATCTCTTCTTCTTTTGAATTGCTGACTCTATTATCTTTGACTAAGCTAGGATCCTTAGAATACAGGCTCTTCTTCTAGAATCCCTTCTAGGATTTGCCTTTGAAATTCTTCTTATATGTAGGTTTTTCTTCTTCTTCATCATTACCCTTATTTGGGCATCTAGCTAAAAAATGTCCAATCTTTCCAAAATTAAAACATTTAAAAGGTAATTTTCCTTTATATTTACCTATTCCTCTTTTCGGCTTGCGAATGAAAAGTGCTCCATTGTCATCTTCATCATCATTGGAACTATCACTTAATTCTTGAATCTTAGCTTTCTCTTTATTTGATGTCTTGAAAGCCACTTCTCTCTTTGAGGTTTTATCTTGTTCTATCTGCATCTCATATGCCATGAGTATACCATGAAGCTCATCCATTTTTAGCTTGGCTAAATTCTTCATCTCCTCAATTGCTGAAACCTTTGCATCATATCTCATCAGTAGAGATCTCAAAACATTTTGCACCACTATTGACTCATCTAAAGTTTCTCCAAGACCTTGAATCTGATTTATGATTTGATCAACTCACAAAAGATAACTTGATATATCTTCTTCTTCTTCCATCTTCAAACTTTCAAACTATCTTCTAAAATTTTGAAGCTTAGCTTGCTGAACCTTTCCATCGACTTTGTAAATATTCTCAAGTTTTACCTAAGTTTCATGAGTAGATTTACATTGCATAACTTTGACAAATTCAGATTCACATAAACCACATAAAATAACATTTAAAGCTTTAGCATTACATCCACTTGCCTTCTTTATTGCTGGAGTAATTGTAGGTGTTTGTGGCTCTTCATATTCCTCCACCACTACTTTCCATATGTCAAATCCAAGGGCCATCAAATAAACCTTCATTCTCATGCTCCAAAAATCATAATTCATCCCACCAAACAAAGGTGCCTTATTTTTAGAAAATCCTTCCTATGACCTAGCCATCATGCTTTCTCGATCTACCTTCAAGCTATAAAAATTTTCAAAAAGGAACCTATTTTGATACCAATTGTTAAGCACGGGATACTGAGAGGGGGGTGAATCGATATATCATATATCTTATAAAATTTTCCCTTAACCAAAATCCACTTAATCAAACATTCAAGATATGTAATAAAACTCAAACAGTAAACACCACACAAGATAGAGAGAAACACCAGATATAATGTGGAAACTCAATGTGGGAAAAACCATAGATAACAATCTCAAGTATATGAATGAGCACCAATTCAAACAATATTCGCAAGCACCAACTTGCAAGAGCACCAACCCTTTTGCTAAGCACCAACCCAGTAACTATTCATGAGCACCAACCCCTTTGTTGAGCACCAACCTAGAAACAATTCATGAGCACCAACCCCTTTGCCGAGCACCAACCCAACAATAATTCATGAGCACCAACCCATTTGTTAAGAACCAACCCAGCAATAATTCATGAGCACCAAACCACAGAATCACCAACCCCTTTGCCAAACACCAACCTAGCAACAATTCATGAGTACCAACTCCTTTGTGTATACCACACACCTATCTCTCATTATTGCTATTTCAACAAATGATAGTTCATTACAACATCTCTTTCCTCTCTCTCACCTTTGCTCTTCTAAGCTAGATATAACAAATAAAAATCATATTCTTCTCTCACAATTGCTCTTCTAAACTAGATATTACAATATCAAATGAACCTCTCTCACTCATATTACAAATGGCTTCTCAAGCCTTTATTTATAGCTTTCCAAATGACCTTTGGCCTCCTCCCTTTATGACCCTTCAATCCTCATGGAAAATGGTGCCAAACTTGAATGACCCTTCATATCCTTGCCTTTGAAAAGTCATGTGGTGACCCTTCATGATCAAAAATGTCCTTCCCACTTTTGTCCTTATCTTGGTGACTTTTCGTATTCCTCAAAGTGTCCCTTCATAAGAAATTGCACCCTTCCTCTTTTATCTTCACTTGGTGACTCTTAGAATTCCCCAAGATGACTCTTCATGGGAAAATGCATCTCATCCTTCTTTTGTCTTTACCCCGTGGCTCTTTGACTTGTCCATGGGCCCTTCTTTTGTCTCATATGCAACCAAAAATATATTCTTTAATATTAAATAAATATTAACTCACATTAGCTAAGATATATCTATTACAAACAACATTAAATGCAATGGGGCCTTTTATCACCAATAATGCTAGACCTTTGACATCAATGACAATATTTCCAACATAGGATCATAATTAAACCTTTATAACTTTTTTATTAGATTGGTAGGATTCCATATTAACCTTAATAATAGGTGAAAGTGTTGATTATTTGACAAAAAAATTTCATCATCAACAAATTTAATGACTCCACTAGAGATAAAATTTTTAAAATATTATTTGTTTAAAACCATATTTGTTTCTTATTGTCCAACCTAAAATTTATATTGTTGATGATCAAGTTGATGTTACTTTCAATTTAGCTCATTATACATGGTATAATCATCCTCATTATCTTCAGCATATCATATAAGTGATAAATTAAGAAGAATAAATTATATAATTTAAGATAGATTGGTATTTTAATCTTATTCATGAAAGTCAACAAAAATATTTTAAATATAAATAGATGAATTCAAGATAGTGCTAGAATTTTCACTGCTAATCCTAGATCTAGAACTCATTTTTTTTTCTGATTCTCATCTATTTGATGATTTGGTTATGCCCTTTGAACCTATTAATACACATTTACAATTAGATCAATCTAATAAAGTTAAATAAAATCCACCAACTCAGATAGAAGAGACTGCTAAAACTTCTAGTGGGAGATCAAATAGAACAAAGGATATAGGATATGATTCGAGGTCTACAAGAAATAGAGATAAAAATGATCTCACTGAGGATGAAGTTGGTTCTGAATTTGAAGCAAAATATAAAATATCTTTAAATCCATAGATTTTTATAAATCCACATAAGATTGAAAATTATCCAGGTAAGTTACCTTCCCTTAAAAGATTAAATATACCAATTTTTTTTAGATCTTCTGGTGAATTTTCAGAAGATCATTTAAATACATTTAAGTTAGTTTGTGCTACTCTTGGTATAATAAGTGAAAATATTTTATTAAATTTTTTTGTGTAAGCACTTGAAAGGAAAGTTTATTAAGCTTTTATTAGTTTACCTACCAAAGCTATTAGCACTTGGAAAAATATTGAAGATTGGCTAGAATTGTCTTTTATAAAAGATAAAAAAGATCTATATCTAGTCAATGATCTTCTAAATTTTTCTCTTGATTCAGGGAAAATCATATATCATTTCATTATTATATTTACTAATTTGTGTCAAAATATTCTTCGTGATCTTAGACCCTCTAAGAAATTATTTAGAATTTATTTTTGTAGTGATTTACCTTTGAATTACAAAATGACTTTAGAGGATAGAGACATTATAAAATATGATGAAACTATAACATTTTATATTGAGTATGAAAAGAAAATTAAATGTATTAGATTTTAAAATAGGTCTTTTATAGGTCTAAATTAGGATAATTCATAAATATTAAAATCCATTCAAAGTCTAGAAAATGAATTGTTCACTATTAAAAGATAATTGAATGATAAATATTCTTCATCTAATAGAAGTAGTGTTGAAATTAAAAATAAATTACTCATTACAATAATGTATGTGAACTAGATCATGATCCAGATTCATGTATTGCTATTAATAAATTTAAAAATTGTATTCAAATAAAAAAATAATATATTTATTGATCTAGCAGACAACATAAACATTTATGCTCTTGATGATCTATTAGAAAATGAAAGTGCTTACTTTGTTAATAATAGAAACAAAGATTAAAACTCTTCTCAAAATAAAAATACGATAAATAATGATTCTTTTTCTAAAGATAAAGGTAAAGAAACTTAGAATAATTCTTCAAGTAATTCATCTAATAATTCATCTCAAAAAATTTCTTTATCAACTAGTTATAATAATACTCAATATTAATTTAATAAAGCTAAGAATTTTTGATAATCTAGTGTTAAAGCTTATAATATAATTGATGATTTATCTACAATTAAATCTAGATTTTTGTTGTTACAAGTAGCTAGTCTTCTAGGATAACTTGATAAAATTAATGAACCTGTTAAGAATCCTAAAAATGATGTAAGTTTACAAGAAGATAGTAATGAATAATCGTCTATTTTTTCTCAAAGTTATGATCCTCCTATAGATTATATACCTCTTTTTTATGTTTCAATCAAAATTGCTAATAAGATAATTCATAATTGTATCCTAGATATAGGTGCTTCAAAGAATATAATATCCAAATCTATTGTAAATTAATTAGGTATTTCTTAAGAAACCTGTAATAAGAAGCTTACTAGATTTGATTTAAGACAAACTAAAAGTTATGATAAGTTATGAGATATAGTCATTAAAATTGTTCAATATAAAAAAATTTATGTATGATTAATGTCTAAATTTTCGGCATTCTTAATAATTATGATGTGTTATTAGGAAGAGATTGGTCAAAAGAAACATATGCTTTTGTCAGAAAATATATTATATGGGTTCTCATTAGTAATGAGATTGATTTTATAAAAAGAGAGGATTGGTCTAATACACCTATAGAATCATCCACTTCTTCCACTATTGCTTATATTGAGATAGGAGTTGGAACTAATGAACTAATGAATTTGGATGAACCAAAAAATAAGCATGAAAAATTCTTTGAGAAAAAATATTTTATTATCATTATATTTTGATGGAGCCTGTTCTTAATAAAGAAAGGGTGTTGTAATTTGTTTCATCTCTCTAGTTGGTAAGATATTCCATTATTCTTACAATTTATCATTTAAAAATACTAATAATACTATAGAATTTAAAGCATTATGTTTAAGTTTAGAAAAAGCTATTGAACTTAATGTTAGACATTTAGAAGGCTTTGGAGATTCTAAATTAGTTGTTAGAAATATTCGTAAATTTTATAAAACTAATCAAAGCCATCTACATTATTATACTTAAAAAGTTTGGTCTTTACTTAAATATTTTTAAGCTTTTAATATCACTCACATACTTAGAGAATATAATAATAGATTTGATAAGCTTATTGTTTTTGTATCTAATCCAGTTCTAAATGAGAGTGAACCAATCATAGACTTGTCTTTTTCTAAAAAAATTTGACCTAAAATTTCAAATTTGAATGATATTTGGTTTGTTTTTAATTGTGATAAACACATAGATTCATTTTTTAAAGATGATTATTTTAATCATGATGATTATGTATTAATTATAAAGATTATATGCAATTAAATACTAATAAATTGTGTTGATTTAGTAAGTATGAAATCTATGTTTACACCTAATGATCAACCTAATTTTTTTAAAATGAAATAACTTTATAGAAAAATTATAGGTGAAGCTATTCCTATCAATTTAGGTACAAAATAAGATCCTAAATATGTGTATTTAGGAATTCAAGTTACTGTTAGTGAGAAGATAAAAATCATTAAATTATTCAAAAAATTTATTGATGTATTCACTTGGTCATATAAAGATCTTAAAGGTTATAATATTGATATTATTAAAAATGATATACCTATAAAACTTGGTATTGAACTTATAATACATAAAATATAAAGAATTAGTCCTTTGTTAGATGACACCATTAATAAAGAACTAGATAAATGATTGATGTCGATGTCATTTTTCCTGTAAAATATTTTAAATGGGTAAATAATTTAGTACCAGTTAGAAAAAAATGGTGATATTATATTATGTGTTGATTTTAGAGACATGAAAAAGGCTAGCATTAAAGATAATTTTCCTATACCGAGTATAGATCAAATTTTGTAATAAGTTACAAGGTTAAAAATGATGTCATTATTAGATATATTTTTTTTATAATTAGATTTTTGTAAATCTTAAAGATAGACATAAAAAAAATTTACCATTTGTAGAGAGACTTTTACTTATAATAAATACCATTTAGATTAATGAATGCAGGAGCTACTTTTCAAAGAGCTAAGCATGTTGTATTTGATGACTTAATTAAAATTATTATTTAGTTCTATCTTGATCATCTCACCATTCATTCAAAAAATATGTAAACAATATTTACATCATCTTTGTGAAATTTTCACAAGATGTAGAAAGGATGGTATTTATTTGAATTAAAAAAAAATAGTTTTTGGTGTTACTGAAGGAAAATTATTAGGACATGTCATTTTTAAAGATGGCATTTTCATAAATCCTAAATGTATTAAATCTATTAAAGAATTAATTTCTTCTAAAGATCAATCTAGTTTACGATCTTTCTTTGGTAAAATTAATTTTGTTAAAAAATTCGTATTAGATTTTATTGATAAGTTTAATTCCTTACAATTATTATTTAAAAAAGATAAATTTTATAATTGGGATGAAGGTGATAATTTAGAGTTTAATAACATTAAAGCTGCTATTGCAATTGATCTAGTACTTGTTAAACCAGATTTAAAGAAAGAATTCATTCCTTATGTTAATTCTATCAAAAAAGAAATTGAAGCAGTTATTACACAAGAATTTGAAAATAATGATGAAAAACCAATTGATTAAATGAGTCAAATTTTAAAAGATATTGAAACTAGGTACCCTCTTATTGAGAAATTTATGTTTTCATTTGTTTCTTCTTTAATCAAATTTGATTATTTATTGATGGGAAACAAAAATATAGTGTAATCTAACGTACATGTTTTATCTTATCTTTTGAAACAACCATACATTCAAAGAAAACTTACAAAATGGATATTATGAATTCAAGAGTTTGATCTTAAATTTGAAACTTCAAAGATAATTAAAGGTAATGACTAGATAAAACATTTATCTAAAAATACTTCTTCAAGTATTAATGTTTTGGTCTTATCAATTGATGATAATTTGAATACAAGCCTCATTTAAAGATCATGATTTTTTTTGAATTTTCTAAAAATTTAAATTTGATTTTGAAATAAATGAATAAGATTGTATGCTTTCTGAAGATGATTGGTCATGACTTAGTCTTTTATTTTCAAAATCAAGTCTGTCTTGATAATTATGATAAGAAAAAAAGACATTCTTTATGCTTAAGAGATAAAAAAATTTATGTATTAGATTTTTTTTTATCAAAATAGAGATGGTGTTTTATTAAGGTGCCTTGCACATGATTAAACTCAATTTTTTTATATAAGTTATCATGAAAGGAGTTGTGATGGACATTATGTTTTAAAAACTACTAATTATAAGATTTTATGAGTAGGTTATTATTGGTCTACATTATTTCAAGATGATTATAAGTTAGTCTATTTTTGTATGCCATGTCAATTATTTATTGGTAGAGATAAGTTGTCTGCAATGCCTCTAAATATTGTGATACCTGAAAAATCATTCATGAAATAGGTCATTGACTTTATTTTAGATATGCATCCTCCTTCATCAAATGATCATAGGTATATATTAACAACAATGGATTATTTCACTTCGTGTCTAGCTAGCGGCGTCGGTCACGTTAAAAAGTTTACTAGGCTTTTTTTTTTCTTTAAAAAAATGGATTATTTCACTAAGTGGTCTGAGGCTAAAGCACTTAAATTTTTTTTAACAAGTGAAGTAATTTCAATTTTAGAAAATCAGAGTTTCTTTAAATTTAAAGTTTCATATGAAATCATGTCTGATAATGGACCTTAGTTTATTTCAAATGAATTTCTAAAATTTTATATCTATCATTAAATTAAATATTATCCTTAGGGTAATGGTCAAGCTGAGTCAACAAATAAACATTTACTTTCAATCATGAAGAAATTAATTTATCAAAATAAATAAAATTGAGATCTTAAATTTTTTGAAGTCTTATGGGATGATAGAACTATTGTTAAGATAACAACTCATTATTCATCTTTCATATTATTTTATAGATTTGAATCCAACTTATCAACATAAATTCATATTTCTTCATCTAGAACTGCTTTACAATATGTTTTTAAAAATATTAATTTGAATAAACTAAGATTACATGATTTAATAGCTCTTGATGAATAAAAACAATATCATTACAAAAATTAGAAAGGGCTAAACAAAAATTGAAAAAAAAAATTGATAAGAAAGTTTCTAATAAAAATTTCAAAGTTGGTGATCTAGTTTTATACTATGACAAAGCTCATTAAGATCTTAGTAAACATAATAAATTCGATTCATTTTGGCTTGGTCCTTATCATGTTGAAACTATATTTGAAAGTAATGATTTTCATTTGAAAGATCTTGATGGGAATTGGTTACATTATTTAGTTAATGACCATCATTTAAAATTATTTCATAGTTACTTTCCTTTTAGATTTATTAGTTTCTTTTTGTTTCTTTTAATTTATTGCTTTCTTTTTGGTTTTGTGCTTTTCTTGTCTATCTTTCTGAGGTTTCTTTGTTTGTTTGTTTGCTTGCTTCTTTTTTTTTTTACTTTTGAAAGATCAACAAGTGTTTTAGGTAGATGAAGTTTTCATGTTATGAAGGAAGAATGCAAAGATCTTGCAATTCAACTATAAGTATCATTTATTTTGAGATATTATTTTTGATAAGCTCAATTTTATTTATACATGAATGATATATGCAAGTTATAACTAGTTGTTGAATGAATCCTTTATTTTTTAGATATTTTATTTGAGGTATTTTTATTTTTTTATGCATTTAGTTTAAAATTTCTTGTTATACATTCCCTTTTTTTTGCCACACTAGCTGAACATCTCATCCCTTATTAAAAATAATTATAAAGGGGTTCATGCATAGTTTCTTGAGAAATGATTTACGAGATCAAACTCATGATTATATTTATCACAATAAGTAATTTGATTGCTACTCAATTTCATTATTCAAAACTAATTAACAAGTTCACTAGTGTTATACCTATTTTTATATGCCTATAAATTTTTGAAAGTTTATACTCCTATCTACCATAGTGATGACCTAGTTATAAAATATAAAATTATAATCAAGGATCTAAGTCAATTAGAAATTTTATGGATATACATGTTTTCAATTAAATAATCTAATGATGATTTATTTATGAGTTCGTATTTATATTTTAGTGGTTTCAAAAAATGTTAATAGATGAATGAATAAAACTTGCATGTGCACGTGCACACGTGCACACACACACACACACATATTCTAAATGTTTATTTTCAATAATGACATTTCAATGACCAAGTTGACTAGGTTGCATTCATTTGAAGTAGTTACTATAGTGTTTTAGTTTGAAAAAGATAATGTTTCTTAAATATTATATTATATTAAGCACATTATATGATTTGCCATGTTATTTTTTAGTCATCTTTATTTGAAATTCAATTATGAGCTTTTATGGATTTACCATAATGATTGTCAAATTAGTCTCATTCAGAATTCAATTGCAAATATGAAAGGTTGACATTGTATAAATTTTGACATGAATAAGTTTGGTTTAATATTTAAACCTAAGCTATTTGATAATCCTAAAAGGTTTTTAGATTCTAATCTAAAATAGTATTTTATTCTAAGTGTTTGATGCTAAGGTGGTGGACCTAATTTGTAAAGATTTTAAATGGTCATGGGGTGATTTCAAAGGTTAATTTGAATTAAACTTATATTGTTAACTCTAAGTATGATGGTTTTATATCATAAGATGATAATTTGATTTCAAAGGTTAGTTTAAAAGTAAACTATGTTTAATATTATTCAATCTTGAGGCTCATGTTATAAGTGGTTTGGATGGAAAGTTGACAGTCTAAGTTGGCAGTTAAGTGGCAAGTTGGTATGTTGGTTTAATATGAATTATGTGTTGGATGTTTCAAGATCCTAATAAATCAAAGGTGGTCTAATGAATTTAATGTAAATTGGTACATGCTTTGAATTATGTAAATCAATTGGTTTTTCAGTGAAGTTTTTGGTTATGACTAAGTTTGATGTTGTGCTAAACGAGTTAGAAGTCATTTCAATAATGTGCCTTTAATTAAGTAACCAATGTGGTGGATGTATATAGGCATAGGTAGCTAATACATATGTTTAATATACAAAAACCCTTATTTTTCATTTTGATGTTTATTTAGCAAAGCTCATTATGAAAGCTATATTCTGTCAGGATAAGCTTAGAAAGTTGCAGATGAAAATTGTAGGCAAGCATATATAGGTACACCATTTATAAAAGTGGATAAATATAAAGGAGATAATTATTGTTGTTTCACTATGATTATTTTTCATAGACATAAAATAACAATTTTTAGGTCTACATAGTTTTTGATAAATTTTGGGTGAGATAAACTATTTGTCTTAAATCTTTCTACATGCATGAATTTTTTATGATAAATAAAGTTTAAAAGTGATTCTGGGTTTATTGTCTTAAATTCTATTATGTTGGAAATATTTTCATTGAAATCAAAGGTCTAGCATTGGTGATAAAGGCTCCATTGCATTTAATGATGTTGTTAATATTCATATCTTGGCTAATGTGTGTTAATATTTATTTAATATTAACAAATATATTTTTGGTTGCATATAAGTTAAAAGAGGGCCCATGGAGAAGTCAAAGAGTCATGGGGTAAAGACAAAAGAGGAATGAGATGCATTTGTAGACACCTAAAACTAGCCGTTGACAAGCTCCAACCAGATTTTTGACTAATTTCTACTTACAATGCATAATTTAGCCTAAAAACACTAAGACATATTAAATGATGTGAAACTGACATATTCAAGTGCTAATTTTGACTAGGGTATCCCTAAATGGGGTAATGCAATTTATGATCCAGCTAACTTTGATCAGTCTAGTTCAAGTCACAATGCCAATTTTGCACTCACATGCTATGAACTGCTTTTACCTATCAAATATTTTGCACAAGACTCATGCCTTTGTTATTAGTTTTTGACAACATTCTAAATGGGAATATGCATCCAATGCATTTGATGTGGACTTCTAATTCAAATCCAGTCAAATTTAGGACCAATAACAAAAAATTCTAATCAATTTAAGTAATTTGTGCATAAAGGTCTTTAAAATGCTTAAGAGCTAATTAACCCAAATTAAGACATAATCAATAATTCCATAGAAACTTGTTGAATACTTGTTTTTGGAAATGAATATTTAATATCTACATCATCAAGTGACCTCATTTCATGGGAAGACATCTCTAGGCCATAAATGCCATAACTATCATGATTCATGCCCTCCATGCCTCATCAATGCCTTCTATGATGCCCTCCATGCCTCTTAATTTCACCTTCTTCTAATGCCATGATGAGGATAATCACAAACTTAATTCCAAAAATTAAATTAACCATCAGCCACACATCTCAATCTTGAGATGGATGGTTGAGGTTGATTCTGATCAAATCCAAAAATCTATAAATAAAAGGCCTCACAACATCATTTCTAAGCTTAAATAATACAAAATTATAATGCATGATTAATTCCAAAAAGCTTCAAGTAAATAGTGTTACCATGCCAAATTGATTCTAAGCCAATCTAAGCCAAAGGTGCCAAGGAGAGATGGAGGTTGCCAAGCTTCCATTGCCAAGGACTTCATGAGCACAAGCTGAGTAAGCCACTACTACAAAGGCTTTTAGAGCATCCAAGGAAGGTGAAGGAACTTTTGTATTTGATTCCTTGATTTTTAGTTCTATTTTTTCATTTGCTTTTGTTAACTAAGATCTCCCTAGTGTTTAGGCCTAGATATGTTATGTTATTAGTGTGTTTATTTCATCTTGTTTTCATTTTGAAACTAACACAATACTAACCATCCTCTCTTGAGTCAAATTCATAGATCATATAATGGCACACCTGGTGGGACTAGATGCATCTCACACATGAATAATATCATTTTTTATCTTTTAAATCTTCATTTGGACCTTTAAAACTCTTGCAAATTGATTTTCTAACTTTATTTTGTCATTTTTTGTTGCCACAGGTTTACACAGTAATCAACGTTGATAGGAAATATTGACATTAGTTACCTGGCTCAACCAATGTTAGTTGGCATAATTGATATCAGTTATATATCGGTTGGACATTGCCGATGTCAGTGGTATATAACTGACGTTGGTCACTGTGTTTTCTTAAAAACATAAACCCTAGAGCTATTTTAAAATTCTTATTATGGGGTCATATGGACTCCATTTTGGATGATTTTTTTAAACCACATGTTTTCTCCTAAATTTTTAGAATCTGGCATTAGTTTAAATTAAAGTTTCATATATTTTTTACAAAATTTATAAAATCCATTTAAAATATTTCTAATCTAACATATTTACTTTTGGGGTGATGCCTTAAGGGTAGATAGGTAACTAACGGATTTCAAGTTTGATAAATCATGTTTTAGAATATATTTTACATGCTTTAAATGAATTAGGAACATTATTTTGGTTCTTAAAGTAATATTTAAGGTGCTTAAATAAGTTTTTTTAGCATTAGTTTTCAAAGTTACAACTAAGAACAAGGGGTCAAATGAATACCACTCAATCTTTCGAATTTGGTGCTTAAAAATTAACTCATCTTTCTAAAATTTTCTTGTTTACAATATTTTTTTAATCAAATCTTGTTTATAAAAAAGAGGGGTGTTGTGCGTATGCTCTTCCATTTTTCCCCTATAGGGAACCCTTGGAATCAAAAGCATCATTCCTATTGCAAGTAGCCTAGTCTAAGGCTTAGAAATAAAGTCATCTAAAGCACTCCCTAAAAACTCATCAAAGTTTGGGTGACCTTAAAAATTACCCTAAAGTATTTCTAATTTCATGATTTATTTTTTTATGTATCCTGGCTTGCGAGGGGGACTTCATCATCTCCTGTAAGTTTTTTAGGTAAGCTTTGACCTAGGGTTTTATCTCCTAGCATTGACTTCATTTGACTCTTTTAGAGTTACACATGGGATGTAGTGACACTTTGGACATCATACTACACTGAGCAAAGAGTAGGATGTAGTGGTTGTAAAAAGGACTAGACCGTTTTGCAACAAGCTGAGTGATATAGACCCAAAATCCATGATTCTTTTTGCATTGTTTGGTGTGAAAGTCATTATGAAATTGATTCCCCTAGAATGATCAAAACCTTACTACTTTTTTTAACCCAATTTTTCCATACCCTTGATAGGATTTGGATGATTATACTTAGTGTAGTTTGGTCATTTTTGCTTGGTATGCTTTGAGACTAAAACTTGTTTGTTTGTTCATAAGCCATGTCAAAACAATACATTTGGGTTGTGAAGGGTAGTGTTATGTGACCCAAATCATGTCAAAACATTTTTGAGCCTTTTTAATCTTTAAAACATATTATTAACCACATTATTTGAGTATGTTTACATCGTTAGGCTGCTCAATTTTTTTGAAGACTTGTTTACTATTGTATCAAAACTATTTGTTTCAAACCATTTTGTGTATATCATTTAGACCTCTATCTTGTGTTGTCATGTCGTCCAATATTTTATAGTATATTTGGTCCAATCCTAATTTTCATCATTGATTTTTCAATTATCCTTATCAAGTTTGGATCCAATCATTGATTGATTTCTATTTATGCCTTAATTCATAGGGTTGATACATAGATTTTTCTCTTTTGGGTTACATAACTTCGGTTAATAAATTACCCAATTTTGAAAATTATTGATGGTTTGTTTTTTTAGTAACTATCTTTATCATTATGTGTGCCTTTATTTTGGAGAACACAATGTTTTTCAAAGATCCTTTTGTCGTATGCCTTATGCCAACTGATCATGTTTATGTTTGATTTCATGTGTCGGGTCTATGTCAAAGTTATTTCTAAACTTGTTAGATTAAATCAAATCACATTAGCTTTTGTTTTAAGTCTAGGTTTTGATGTTGTTTTACTAAGAGTCTTATAACATGCCTATTTGTTTGAGCCTAGCTTTTGACTCCATGTTTGGACAAAAGACCTAGTAACTCAACGTTTCCTTTTCCTAGTTTAGACCTTGTTTGGAAAACTTTGACCTAAACCTTTGACATGTCAATTTTTATTTAGATGCTTGACCTTTTGTACATGTGATATTTGATGTTAGACATTTGACATTAGGTTTTTAATGCCAAGTCTTAGCACAAACCATTTTGGAGATACAGCTTCACTTTTAGACCATATTAGAGATACAACTCCACCCCTTTGACCAAGTTCGACCAAGCTTGAACCATTTGTCCTTTGGACATAGTTTATTAGAGTTTGTATAACTCTAAGCCTTTTTTTTTAGAGATTTATTCATTTACATGGATATGTCTAACTACACTTATGGTGGAGTCAATTACAATCTAACTTATAAAATAATGGTTTCACAAAATGACTTTTATGGATTTTTCAAGACCCCAATGATGCTAATATGGTTTGTGAGATAGATTTCTATCCACCTCATATTAATCATTCATGGGAAAAAATACATGAAATAACTTAAAATCCAACTTGAGATCTTGAATGATATGAAGAGGCTTTTGAAGAGGACTTTGAATACCCAACTATAGATAATGTTGTTTGGGATATGAATCCATACCCTCTTTTCAAAAATTGGTACATAGAACATAGTCAAGAACCAACTTATGATGCAACTCATGACTGAGATGATATGGTTTATGAAGAAGAATTGGATGCTTTTGTTTGTGAAATAAATCAGGTTTTATGATGTCCTTTGGCTATCCGATCATCAACTACCCTAACCCTCCTTTAGATTATGTGAGCCATCAAGATCCATAATATCCAAGGAATACCATTACCATTCCTAGACCTAGTCCTTTGGTTTGTGAAAGAAACTAAGCTCCAAAATTCCCAACCACTTCTATAATAAGACCTAATCCATTGGTTTGTATGAGCAATCAAGCTCCACAACACCCCTTCATCATTCTAGGACCTAGTCCTTTGGCTTGTGTGAGAAATCATGCTCCACACCACCCTATCATTACCATCTCAAGACTTTATCTTTTATCTCATGTGAGAAATCATGCTCCCCAATTCCCTACCATTATCCAATCATAGGTCATTCCTCATCTAGTACTAATCTCAACCAAACCTCAATTGATCTAATCATTCAAAAACCAAGCTATGTTCAAAATTGGTATTTTCTAGCTCATTTAAAACCAAGGATAAGAGAACCAATGAATCCAAGATATTTTTGTTGAATCAACCATTTGTGATAAGTTAACCTGTGATGAATCACCTATTGATCTTATAATAGTTGTCAATGTGTCTCACTCTGATGAGCTAGTCTTTGCTAAGTCACTTCTTAATTATTATGACCACTTTTGGGTAAATCATTACCTCGACCATGTGCCTATTTTTAAAAATCCTCTTATTGACAAGTTAGTTTCTAAGTAGTTTTATCTTGACTATTTTCCCATCTTAGAGGAGTCTCACTTTGATAAACCAGTCTTTTGTGGAACCTATCATGCCATCACAGAGCATTACTTATCCAAAACTGAACATTCATCAATACATCATTGTAATAGAGTACCCATCAGATGAAGAATCAAAATTAGAGTCAGGTTTTATTCTTAAACTGACATCATATTTAGCATTAGAATTAAAATCTGAATCAATATCAGTCTTAACATTAGATTTAGAGTCTCTTGAATTAGAATTAGATTCAAAGGAAGAATATATTTAGGGATGATATAATATTGGCTATGCATGCCTCACAGATCAATTTGAATATATTTGTGATCCTTCTATAGTTTTTAAGGATGATTACTTTATCTTTGACAAAAGTTCTCCTAGTATCTTCTATGAAGATTATATAACCTCTCCCCATTCCATTACCATTTCACATGCCATTACCATCAACCAAGATAGACATATTATTGACATTCCATCTCCCACAAGTGTTGATTGGGATCGATAGAATCATACTTTGTTGAACTACATCCATGGTGACAGAAATTTAAGAAAAGCCAGGAGGATAAGACAACATTCATGTAGTAGAAGATCACTCTTCTAGTGAAACCTTTTTGAAGGCACTAGGGGATAAGCAAATATCAAACTTAGCCCCTTTTAATGACACTTTTTTGAAAGTTCTAGAATACAATCAAAGTTAAAAGTCAATATTCCTTAGTGAAACCTTCTCAAAGGTGCTATAGGACAATTAAGACAAATTCATTGGTGAAAACCTCATTAAGGCACCAATAGCTGAGCACAAAAGTTATTCACTACTTAACAAAGACAAAATAAAAGATCAAATCAAAATAACTTCTAATCTATAGCCTAATCATATGGTCACTACTCTCCAAATCAAATAATATAAAAATATGGTGGTCTTATTGAGATAACAAATCTTTGGCCCCACCACAACCAAAATTATGTCAAATCTGGTATTAGCAACATTACATGTGACCAAACCTCCTGATCTTCATTTATCTCCCTATCATTCCACATTCCATTATCATTTGTCATTCCATTTTAAAAACAAACCTAACATCCATTATTTGTCCTTATTTACCATCCATGGCTGCACTTTCCTTTACAAAGGCTATAAAGATACCTTGTCTCGATGCTTGAAGGAATCAAAATCAATGACCAATGAAGATCACAAAGGCATTTTTGACAAACAAATCTGCATCAATTTTTTAATAGAGCAACTATTCTAAGGTGTGAGATAGAAATTAACATGATCAATTATTTTATTTGTATCATTTTTTGATTAGGACGTGCATCTCCATCTTAATAGGAACAACAAAATCAAAAACCATACCTAGGCTAAAAACATGTACCATACTATGTCATTGTTGTTGTTACATATCTATTTGCCATTATATATCCCAACCATTTACCCCATCACTTGGGGGTAACCCTCCTACCATTTTAACCCAATTATCAAACCATTATTATCCTTAGCAATGCCATGCCATCCTATCATTCCATTCTTATCTAGACCAAAGCCTATTTTTAGTCATCCTATCCAATCCTATTTTGATATTGGTTACTTTAGTTCTTCCCACACCTTTTGTGGGGGGATTTTAATCAAGTTTCAACAATAAATCCAATTTTTGTTTCAATGATAGTCTATGAAAGTAGTGTGACAATTGATCTAGCAACATATCTTTCATCTTATATCCACATTTGTTTATGTGAAATTGATTATAACCACTCATGGGCAAATCAGTGTCTCACTAGTTTTGATACTAATTATAACCACCCATGAGAAAATCATTATCATTGACCTATGTCATTGTATCCTAGTTATAACCACCTATGGGAAAACTAGGGGCAACACTTGTTTGTCATGCATTACCACATCACCTTGCCTTCATTGTTTTCATTTGACTAGCCATTTGCTGAATTTGAGAACTTGTTGGGACATAGTTGGTTTTTACCTATCTTTTGTGTGGATGTAATTACTATGACTTGAGGTCATTTTAGGACTGTATGGGTCATGCTCAATTCAAGTTGAGGTCACCTCAGTCCCCCTTTCCATACGCTCTTATCATTTTGTGAGCAACCAAGCCAAACACTCTCACCATTTTGTGAATAGGTATCTTGTCATTCTCTAATGAGTTAAGATACCTCAAAATTCTAAAAACAATCATAACATTTCAAAAATCTAAAAACATTTGTCTTGTCTAAGACTAGTTAGTTATCCTCAATTCACCTTACTAGGGCATTGTCATTGTTAGGATGCTTTCTTTTACTTTTATTTTCAAACTTTCTATTTGTTTGTTTATTTCAAGTTATTTATTTGTTTGTTTTTTATCTATTTGTTTGTTTGTTCACATTTTTGTTTGTTTATTTTTAGCACGATTGCCTTGACTCAGTTTATGTGTTTATTGGGTGATTCGTTGAAAACATTATTCTTGAGTCTATCCATATTCGTACGTCAACATTGCCATCATGGTTTTTATCATTGGTGCATTATTTTTAAATATTTATTGGATTAAGAGTCAATATTTACACATATTTTGGCCAAGTCTTCATGGTGTTCTATCATGAAGCCTACCATCACATGCTATAGTAAAAATTAGCTTCACGAAGGTCTATAATCAATGGAGCCATAGAATTTTCTCTTTGGTACCTTGGCAAATCCTCCCATCCCACCCTTGATCAAATTAATTCATTTGACCATTCTAGTTGTATCATTGCTAGTCATAATGAGCATCTCCTCATTAGCAGCTACAACTGAATCATTATACTAATCAATCTTATTCTTCTATTCATCTCTTTCATCATTTTATGCCCACTCATCTTTAATCTATATTCTAGGTTATACATTTGAATTATGATTTCTAATCAAACCTAATTGGGGTATAATCATCTTTAGCTAATCTAGGTCCACTTAATGATTATAACCACCTATGAGAAAATCATTATTTTGAATTTTATTCCTGATTACAACTACTTTTTGGCAAATCAATATCTTTTTTACATCAATGCATGCAAACATTTTCTCATTGGGATTAATCTCAACCACAGGTTAATTCCACCTTTCTTCTTGTTTTTTTTTAGGGATCATCCATCAACAAATGTGATGACCACTCCCTTGAGGGGGCATCATCATAGGCTTTCCAAAACCATTGGGAGCTTTGTTCTTCAATCATCATCTTCTTTTTGGCATATAGGCCATTTATCATTCTTTTAGAATATATTATTATGCTTATAGCTTGTAATTCCTTCTAAAACATGGGCAAATTATAGACACCTAAAACTGGCCACCAATAACTTCCAACTAGGCTTTTAACCAATTTCTAGCTGAAATGCACAATTTGGCCTAAAAACACTAAAACATGTTAAATGATGTGAAACTGATATATTCAAGTGTTTATTTTGGTCAAGGTATCCCTAAATAGGGCAATGAAATTTATTGGCCAACTAACTTTGATTAGTCCATTTCAAGTCAAAATGCCAATTTTACACCCACATGCTCTCAACTACTCTTTCCTATCAAATCTTTTGCATAAGACTCATGCCTTTGTTATTTATTAGTGGTAACATTATAAATGGGAATACACATCTAATGCATTTGACATGAACTTCTAATTCAAATCCAGTCAAATTTAGGACTAATAATAAGGCAGTCTAATCAATTTGAGTAATTTGTGTATAAAGTGCTTAAACATGATTAAGAGTTAATTAACCCAAATTAAGGCCTAATCAATAATTCCATGAAAACTTTTTGAATACTTATTTTTGTAAATTAATATTTAATATCTACATCATTAAGTGACCTCATTTTTTGAAATGACATCTTTAGGCCATAAATGCCACAAATATCAGGATTCATGCCATCCATGCCTCATCAATGCCTTCCATGATGCCCTCCATGACTCTTAATTTCCCCTTCTTTCAATGCCATGATGAGTATAATTACAAAATTAATTTTAAAATTTTAATTAATCCTCAACCACACATCTCAATCTTGAGATGGATGGTTGAGGTTGATTCTGATCAAATTCAAAAATCTATAAATAGAAGGCCTCACAACATCATTTCTAAGCTTAATTAGTGCAAAGTTATAATACGGGATCGGTTCCAAAAAGTTTCAAATAACTAGTGTTACTATGCCAAATTGATTTCAAGACAAGCTAAGCCAAAGGTGCCAAAGAGAGATAGAGGTTGCCAAGCTTCCATTACTAAGGACTTCATGAGCACAAGCTGAGCAAGCCACTACTACAAAGGCATTTGGAGCATCCAAAGAAGGTGAAGAAACTCTTGTATTTGATTCCTTGCTTTTTATTTGTGTTTTGTCATTTGATTTTGTTAATTAATATATCCCTAGTGTTTAGGCCTAAAGATGTTATGCTATTAATGTTTTTATTTCATCTTGTTTTCATTTTGGAACTAACATAATACTAGCCATCCTCTCTTGAGTCAAATTCTTAGATCACAACATTTTCTCATGAAGAGTCATCTTGAGGAATTCCAAGAGTCACCATGTGAAGGACAAAAGAGGGTATGGCACATTTTTCTATGAAGGGACACTATGAGGAATATGAAAAGTCACCAAGATAAAGACAAAAGAGGAAAGGGCACTTTCACTTATGAAGGGTCATCATATGACTTTTCAAATGCAAGGATACGAAGGGTCATGTAAGTTTGGCACCATTTTCTATGAGAATTGAAGGGTCAAAAAGGGTGAATTCCAAAGGTCATTTGGAAAGCTATAAATAAAGGCTTGAGAATCCATTTGTAATATGCAAGAGAGTGCATGGTTTATATTTGTTTTTGAAGAGAGAAAAGTAGGAGATATTGTAAAGTTCTATCATTTGTTGAGTAAGCAACATTGAGAGATAGTTGTGTTTTATACACAAGAAGAGTTTGTGCTACTATGGGTTGGTGCTCATAAATCTTTGCAAGGAGTTGGTTTTTTTGTGGGTTGGTGCTCACAAATAGTTGTTGTGTTGGTACTCAATAAAGGGGTTGGTGCTCCTTCAAGTTGGTGTTTGTGAACTTTGTAATTTGAGTTGGTGATCATTCATATACTTGAGATTATTTTCTATGGTTTTTTCCACTTTGAGTTTCTACATAAAAATATGGTCTCTCTCTCTCTCTCTCTCTCTCTCTCTCTCTCTCTCTCTCTCTTGTGGTGCATTTTATTATTTTAGTTTCATTGCATATCTTGAATGTGTGGTTAAGTAGTTAAAAAAAGGAATTTGATTAAGTAAAAAGATATATAATATATTGATTCACCCCTCCTATCAGTATTTCATTATTAATAATTGGTATCAGATCAAGTTCATTTAGAAAAAGTTTTATAGCTTAAAGGTAGATCAAGAAAGCACGATGGCTGGATCACATGAAGGTTTTTTAAAAATAAAGCACCTTTATTTGATGGGAAAAATTATGTTTTTTGGAGCATAAGGATGAAGACTTATTTGATGGCCCTTGTATTTGACATATGACAAGTAGTGGTGGAGGAATATGAAGAGCCATGGACACTTGTAACTACTCTAACAGAAAAAAAGGCAAGTGAAAATAATGCTAAAGATTTAAATGCTATTTTATGTGGTTTATGTGAATCAAAATTTGTTAAATTTATGCAATATAAATTTGTTCATGAAACTTGGGTAAAACTTAAAAATATTTACAAAGATGATGGAAAGGTTCAGCAAGCTAAGCTTTAGACTTTCAGGAGATAGTTTGAGAGTTTGAAGATGGAAGAGGAAGAAAATATAGCAAGTTATATTTTGTGAGTTGATCAAATAGTTAATTAGATTCAAGTTCTTAGAGAAAGGTTAGAAGAATCAATTATGATTTAAATTTTTTTGAGATCTCTACCATTGAGATATGATGCAAAAGTTTTGGCAATTGAAGAGACGAAGAATTTAGCCAAGCTAAAGATGGTTGAGCTATATGGTATTCATATGGCATATGAGATGTGGATCAAACAAGACAAACCCTCAAAGAGAGAATATACTTTCAAGACATCAAAGAAATATAAGGATAAGATTCAAGAATTAGGTGACAGTTCTAGTGATGATGAAGATGACAACAAAGATTTATTCATTCTCAAGCTGAAAAAGGGCATAGATAAATATCAAGGAAAATTACCTTTTAAATATTTTAATTATGGAAAGATTTGACATTTTATAGCTAAGTGCCAAGATAAGGGTAATGGTGACAATGAATAAGTAAATTCCACATAAAAATATTTTCAAAGGAAATTTCTAAAAGGGATTTGAGAAGAAGAGTTTATATTCTAAAGATCCTAGCTCAATCGAAGATAGTGGAGTCAGTGATTCAGAAGAAGAAGAGATTTTATTCATGGCCATACATGAAGATTTCTTTGTAACAAAAAGTACATATGATCAAGAAGAAGAAAAAGATGAAGTCAAAATGAATATGGAAGGAGAACTCATTTGTGCCTTAAAATATTTAAAAGCTCTTGAGAAGAAAAATTGAATATTAAAGCTCTAGATCGAGAAAAATAAAAAAAGTCAAAGGAAATAATTGAAGATCTACAAACACACTTTGAAGAAGCCAAGAAGAATGAATAATATCTAATGGCATCGTTTTAAAAATTAATTAAATAATGTGAAAGGTATGTTATTTAAATTGATTCTTTAAAATCAAATCTTGAGAAAACAAATAAAGCAATCAATGATAGAGTAACTAATGATTCAAAATTTGAGAATAATACTAATATGTTGAATAAGATATTAGAAAGTCAAAGATCAATGTCATATAAGATAGGTATCAGATTTAAAAAAGAGAAATAGGAGGCCACTACTTTCATAGACAAAAAAAAGAAAGAGCTATTTTGAAGCTCTTACAAAAGAGGAAATAAAAAGGGAAGAAATTAACAATACAAAGGACATTTGAAATAAAGAAGGCTAGAGGGAACAAAGATACAAAAGGTAATTAGGTCAAAGATACACAAATATCTCTTATTTTTATGGTTATTCTTTTTATTGTAATGGATATGGTCATAAGAAAACAGAATGTCAAAAAAAGGAGAGCAATTTTAGAAATAAAGAGAAGGAAAGCCATGTAAAAGCCACAACTATTTTACTCCTCTATCAGTATTTAATGAAGAGGCCATAATATGTTACAAGAGAAACAACTTCAGACACATAACCTGGTACTATAGAAGCGTGTTTGAGTTAGTCAATAAGGACCAGAGTTTCAAGGCTCCATTCATCAAGAAAAAATTTCAGATGGGTTTATGGTTAAAGAAACAACCTAAAAAATTCATGTTGGTACAAATAGCTTTGCATGCAAAAAATGAATAAAAGCCATGGTTCATTGATAGTGGATGTTCAAGGCACATGATAGGAGACAAAATCAAGTTCATAACCATGAATAAGATCAATGGTGGCACAATGAAATTCAAAGATAATACTACTATCAAAATTGCCAAAAAAGGTATACTAAGTTTGGATAATGGTAGAACTAAAACTGAAATTTTTTTGTATGTAGGTCTTAAGCATAATATTTTGAGTGTAAGTCAAATGTGTGATCAAAGGTACACACTAAAGTTTTATGCAAAAGGTTGTGAAATTAGGAGAAAAGATTCGGATGTGTTGGTTGCAAATGCTCATAGAATAGGTAATAATTTGTATATGTTATCAGACATCAAAGGTCAAATATGTTTTTTAAGTCAAATTGAATAAAGTTGGCTATGGCACAAGAGAATGGGACACATAAATTTTGATAATATTGTAAACATTATCAAGAATCAAGCAGTCATAAATCTTTCAAAGATTAAAAATCCATCCAACATGCTTTGTGAACCTTGTTAGCATGAGAAGTAGGTTAGAAGGTGATTCAAAATAAAAGAGTAATCAAGCACTCAAATATTAGAGCTTGTTCACACTAATCTATGTAGACCTATGATAACTCAAAGTACTCAAGTTGAGAAATTTTTCATGTTGCTTATTGATTATTTTTCACGTATGACTTGGATAATGTTTTTAAATAAAAAATCAGAAGCTTTCAGACATTTCAAAGCATTAGTTGAGAATGAACTAGTTTGAAGATTAAGTGTCTAAGATCAGATCGAGGAGGAGAATTCATGTTATATCATTTTATTTATTTTTATAAAGAACATAGAATAAAGAGACATTATTCAAAAGCCATAACTTCACAGTAAAATGGAGTAGTTGAACAGAAAAATAAAATAGTTTAGGAGATGACAAGGACAATGCTAAATGAATCTAAGATAATAGATAAATATTAGAGAGAGGTAGTTAATACAATAGTACATATTCAAAATATATATTTATTGAGAGTCAATTATGATAAGATTCCTTATGATCTATGAAAAGATAAATCAATAATAGTTGATTATTTTAGAGTTTTTGGTAGTAGATGCTTCATAAAGAGAAATGATGAAAAACTTGGTAAATTTGACTCTAGAGTAGATGAAGGTATATTTCTTAATTATTCTTACAAAATTAAAGATTATAAATGTTATAACAAAAGAATCAAGAATTTTTTTGAAAGTGCAAGTGTCAAGATTGAAGAAGATGCAACACAAAGAATCAGTGATCTAGTAGACATTTCTAAAATTATTGAAGAGGAAGAATTTGAAGAATCAAATGAAGATGAGAAAAAGGAGAAAAAAGATACCAAAACACCATCCAAATATGTTTAGAGAAATATTAATGAAAGTGACATCATCAAGGACATAAATGAAATAATTTGCACCAAAAGAATGATGGTAAGTAAATCTGAGCAAGTTAATTTTTCTTTGTTATCCAAAATTCAGCTTAGAACTTTTTTAGAACCTAGGCATGATAAGTATTGGGTTAAGTGTCAGGGTGCACGAAACACCGAAAGCACACAGTTGATTACCAAACCAAGCAACTTAATATGCGAAAATTAACCAGATTCATCAAGTAACTAGAATTCAGAATAACACAGAATATGAGAGACAATACACAACTTGTATTAATAACTCTTACAGAAAAGAATACAATAAAGAAGATGCCACTTCTTCTCCACCACCTCTTCATAGGTTTCCCACACCTCAAGTGAACAGTAATTCTCTCCTCAAAGCTCTCTCTACTAGGTCCCAACACCCATCTCAAATATAGAGTTGGTGTTCACCTTACACCTATGCTCCACGCACTCCACAAGTGCTCCACGCACTCCACAAGTACTCAACGTACTTCAAGTAGATCTCCCATGAACCTGCAACAACCTGCAATTCAACAGACCATACTTATGGAAGGGACTGCCTTGCCTTCCTCTTAGCTCTCCATGTACTCCACGTACATACCAATGAGTACACACTGTACTCCAAGTAGATCCTGCCTGATTATGCTCCCTGTTGTGTTGCTGTCCTATCTGATCTCTAACCTACAGATCAATAATAATTCTGTACACCTGTGAACCTTGACCTTGCACACACACACCTGCAGATCAACGATCTTACTTGCCATGTAGATCTCCTATAAGGGCCATGCTCACCTGATGACCAAGATCATACATACCTAAAGAATCCAGCTGACTCTCCAATCCAGCACCCAGCTTGGTACTGTTGTGGAACTAGGAGGAACACCCTTGCTCACCTCACACATAGAAGGAGCTAACTTTGCTCAACTCAAACTAGAACAACTTTACAATACAACCATGAGTATAATATATAGATCTCATCCAAACAATAATTAGACATCTAATTACAATAATTAGATCCACATCTCTCAGTCTATAATTAGCACTAAGCATGCAAACACTTAGTTCATTAGTTGACTGCCCATAATAAACTCACAATCGAACCACACAGGCGATCGACACCGGTCCCTGTCCGCCTGGGGGTCATCGACGCCGACCGATATTTGACCGACGTCGGTTATTCTCCTGCCTTTTTCTGTCGACGTCGGTTGGCCTGACCGACGCTAGTGTCTGTGGCACTCAGCAACCCTTTTACACCCACCTCCATATCTGCATCAGTGAAGCTTTTAGCTCCACAACTTAACAATCTCCCACTTGGAGATAAACAGCTGCACTGTACCTGTACCTATACTCTGTCTAATCTATTTCCTAGTTTGTATCCCTCTTCAAGCTCCCACTTGAAGACTAACCACCACACATCTCATGGTGCACCTCCTGTCATCCGAGTACCCTACCACATCCGAACCTACAAACCCATGTAGTGAAGTCCTGACCCTACATAGCATGAATCCCTGCTGTTGGTCTCTCTCAAATGCCTGAGAACCCACTTCCTCGAATTGGCTCCTAACTCTCTGATAGCTCCCACTGCATGGGAATACTCAAGTCTATACCAGACCTCATGTGATTTTAGACACTATACCTGTCCAGCCCTTAGTGTGCTTTGGCTCTGCATCTTGCGTAATGAACCTCGCCAACACCTAATTCACATCAGCTCCCACTGGAGACAAAATCAACCTGTGATCTCCATGCCTCCCATGTCAAAAAATTTCACTGCTCCAAACTCCTCCTGACATGCCACTGAACTAATCTTACCCTTAGCTCAGCACAACCTTATATGTACAAACCCTGCTAGCAAATATACCATCCACATACAGCAACAAAATGATGTCATGACTCATCATCCACCTGGTAAGACAAACCACAGTAGTTACCCTGACATTGACTAAAGCCATGTTCCATCCTCCACCTGTCAAAACCTGTACCACTGTCCTGCAACTTCCTCAAGACCATATGCCTGACCTTCCATCTCACGTATCCGTTCTCTCTATTCTTCAACTAAGGAATCCATTCATCTCTGTGCTTTCACACCGGCTAGCAACCCTACCAAAACTCCCATTTGGTTCTGCATCATATCCCTGCCATGCTCCCACCTGTTTCCTGGATCCTTCCTACTCTACAATTAGCAACGAGTATAAAGAAGAGGAACAACAAATTTGAGGGCCTACTTACATCTTTAGTCCTCCGTATGGGTGTTTGAGACTCTTTGACAGCATGTTGTCCACCCAAAATCTGTTACAGTGACCGACCACAGTCACTCCACAGTCTGCATCCGACTGACGTCGGCTCCTATGCGTCTGTCCCTAACTACCAACCTGCTAATGTTGGTGTCCCTGTTGCTGACGTCGATCCTCCTGACCGACGTTGGTCTTACCTACTGTCGACGTCGGTCCTTCTGACCGATGTCAGTCTTACCCTACCTGACATCACCGGCTTTGGTCTGCACATGACCGACATCGGCACCTATCTGTTCGACGTCGGTTCTTCCTGACCGACGCCGATATCTGTGTTCACTTGTGAGTGATGAATTTTTACCCGTGAGCTCCTTTAAATCAATATCCATGTCCAAACTGCCCTGCTCAGAAGTATCCAGCACCATCCACTGGGTTCTGTCTGCCATCTCCTCCAAGAACACCAAGGCTTTCCAGTTCTTAAGCTTATCAAATATATCTGTCTTCTGCTTAAAAACATGCATCTCCTTCCTGCTCATGTGACCAAGCCTACGAAGCCACGTCTCTGCAATAGAAGAAGAATCAGTAATATAAACAAGTAGATAAAGAGTACCTATTTTCTTATCACCAGCTAATTTAAGTGCATCCGCTGTGAGAGTTCTTGTGCATCTCTCATCACCCAATCTTTTTGAAGAAATTAGCCATATCTCCAAACCTGGGACCTGCATGACCTTCATCAACCCCTGTGTGTTGGCTACCTACAATTTCAGCTTCACTTTCCCTTTGCCAATTCTTTGGCAAGGTTCACCAGCTCCTCTACCTGGGGCTGCATGGAAAGAGGCAACTGAATCTTTTATCTAAGATTCAACTTTATCCAAGAAACCTCCCAGAGCATCCTATGCAACATCACCTGCAACATCTGCTTCTTCAGTTTCTTCATGCTGATCTTCAACAAACCAACAATATTCTTTTACCTGCTCTTTCTTTCCATGGGACCTTAAGTGACCATCTGTGCTTTTCAACTCCTCCATTCTTAGCTTACTTTCATCTGCCATTGCTCTACTCCCACTCAATCAGAAACCCTTGAGAGTGACTTGTAACCAAACACAAAACCTCTTCCTGCAACCTTAGCTCTAATACCACTTGTCAGGGTGCACGAAACACCGGAAGCACATAGTTGATTACCAAACCGAGCAACTTAATATGCGGAAATTAACCAGATTCATCAAGTAACTAGAATTTAGAATAACACAGAATATGAGAGACAATACACAACTTGTATTAATAACTCTTACAGAAAAGAATACAATAAAGAAGATGCCACTTCTTCTCCACCACCTCTTCAGAGGTTTTCCACACCTCAAGTGAACAGTAATTCTCTCCTCAAAGCTCTCTCTACTAGGTCCCAACACCCAACTCAAATACAGAGTTGGTGTTCACCTTACACCTGTGCTCCACGCACTCCACAAGTACTCAACGTACTTCAAGTAAATCTCCCATGAACCTGCAATAACCTGCAATTCAACAGACCATACTTATGGAAGGGACTGCCTTGCCTTCCTCTTAGCTCTCCATGTACTCCACGTACATACCAATTAGTACACACCATACTCCAAGTAGATTCTACCTGATTCTACTCCCTGTTGTGTTGCTGTCATATTTGATCTCCAACCTACAGATCAATAATGGTTCTACACACCTGTGAACCTTGACCTTACACACACACACACACACCTACAGATCAACGATCTTACTTGCCATGTAAATCTCCTATAAGGGCCATGCTCACCTGATGACCAAGATCATACATACCTGAAGAATCTAGCTGACTCTCCAATCCAGCACCCACCTTGGTACTACTGTGGAACTAGGAGGAACACCCTTGCTCACCTCACACACAGAAGGAGCTAACTTTGTTCAACTCAAACTAGAACAAATTTACAATACAAACATGAGTCTAATATATAGATATCATCCAAACAATAATTAGACATCTAATTACAATAATTAGATCCGCAGCTCTCAGTCTATAATTAGCACTAAGCATGCAAACACTTGGTTCGTTAGCTGACTGCCCGTAATAAACTTGCAATCAAACCACACAGGCAACTGACACCGGTCCCTGTCCGCCTGGGGGTCACTGACGCCAACCGATATCTGACCGACGTCAGTTGCTCTCCTGCCTTTTTCTGTTGACGTTCGTTGGCCTGATCGACGCCGGTGTCCGTGGCACTCAGCAACCCTTTTGCACCCACCTCCATGTCTGCATCAGTGAAGCTTTTAGCTCCACAACTTAACATTAAGGCAATAGATGAACAATTAAATCAGATAGAAAAGATTGATACTTGGGAATTAGTGCCTAGACTAAAAGATCGCAATGTGATAGGAATAAAATGGGTTTACATAAATAAGTTGATTGAAAATGGAGAAGTGACTAGGAATAAAGCAAGATTAGTATGTAAAAGATATGATCAAAGTAAGAGAATAGATTTTGAAGAAACTTTTGCACTAGTAGTAAGTTTAGAGGCTATTAGAATGTTTTTTGCATATGCAGTGTTTAAAAATTTCAAAGTGTTTTAGATGAATGTCAAATCTACCTTCCTAAATAGGAATCTACAAGAAGACGTCTACATTGAGAAAATTGAGAGATTTATTCTCTCATATATTAGTATCCATGTATGTAGATTGAAGAAAGCACTATATATATTGAAAAAAGCTCCCATAGCTTGGTATGCAAGACTTGATAGGTACCTATAGGATCAAGGTTTCAAGAAAAGATTTATTAATAGTAATCTCTACATCAAAATAGAAGGTGAGCATTAATTTATTGTTGTGGTATATGTTGATGACATCATTTTTGGAGGAAATATTGAAAAGATGACAAAAGAATTTTTTGATAATATGAAAAAAGAATTTGAGATGTCTATGCTTAGAGAATTGTCATTTTTCTTAGGATTACAAATATTTTAGTCTGATAAAATAATTTTTATATCTCAAAGTAAATATGCCAAGGAAATGTTAAAAAAATTGGTTTTGAGGATTGTGCACCAGTTGACACATCAATGTGTATAGGAAATAAGGTGATCAAGGATGAAGATTCACCTATTACAGATCAATCTTTGTATAGATCTATGATTGGTAGTCTTTTATATTTGACAACATCGAGGCTAGACATCATGTATGTAGTAGGTATAGTTGTAAAATATCAATCAGCTCCAAAAGATAGTCATGTTTAGTTAGTGAAGAAAATATTTAGATATATCAAGGGGACATTGGATTATAGATTATGGTATTCCACAGGCAAATATTTCACTTTAGTTGCTTATACAGATTCAGATTGGGTAGGTTTCTTAAATGATAGAAAGAGTACAAGTGGAGGACCTTTCTTCCTTGGTGATAGTTTAGTATCATGGCTAAGTAAAAAGCAAAATTCAATATCACTTTCTACAACTGAATTAGAATATACTGTAGTGGTATTGTGTTGTACTCAAGTGCTTTGGATGAAGAAAATTTTGGAAGATATCAAGGTAAAATATGATGAACCTATTTCTATTTTTTGTGATAACATAAGTGCTATTAATATTTCAAATAATCTCGTAATGCATTCAAGAATAAAATATATTCCCATTAGATATCACTTCTTGAGAGAGCAGGTTGCAGATCAATAGGTTAAAATGGAATATATTAGTACTACAAAAAAAATTATAGATATTTTCACAAAGAAACTACCAAAAGACACATTTGAGTATCTGTGGCAGAAGTTGGGAGTAATTTCTTTTACTTCTTGCCATTGAGGATCAACATCAATTGAGGGGGAACTAAGTGTTAGCTCCAAGATAGGCCCTTTGCCATTGATGTCAAAGGGGAAGAAGAATAGATATAGATATAGGTTTAAAAAAAGGTGCAAAATAGGTACAAGGAATAGGTACAAGTTGCTATAGTAAGGGGGAGTTATTGTATATTTTTTAGATGATAGTATGTGTGGGTTTTAGGATGTGGCAATTTCAATTTGAGGTTGCCATCAATGACAAAAGGGGAGATTGTTAGAAATATTGTCATTGATGTCAAAGGTCTAGCATTGGTGATAAAGGCCCCATTGCATTTAATGATATTTTTAATATTCATATCTTAGCTAATGTGTGTTAATATTTATTTAATATTAATGAATGTATTTTTGGTTGCATATAAGTCAAAAGAGGGCCCATGGAGAAGTCAAAGAGTCATGGGGTAAAGACAAAAGAGAAATGGGACACATTTTCTCATGAAGAATCATCTTGAGGAATTTTAAGAGTCACCATGTGAAGACAAAAGAGGGTATGGTGTATTTTTCCATGAAGAGACACTTTAAGGAATATAAAAAGTCACAAAAATAAAGACAAAAGAGGAAAGGATGCTTTTTCTTATGAAGGGTCACCATATGACTTTTCAAATGCAAGGATACAAAATGTCATGCAAGTTTTCCACCATTTTCCATGAGGATTGAAGGGTCACAAAGGTTGAATACCAAAGGTCATTTGGAAAGCTATAAATAAAGGCTTGAAAATCCATTTTTAATATGCAAGAGAGTGCATAGTTTGTAATTGTTTTCGAAGAGAGAAAAGAAGGAGATATTGTAGAGTTCTATCATTTTTTGAGTAAGAAATATTGAGAGATAGTTGTGTTTTATACACAAGAGGAGTTGGTGCTCCCATGGGTTGGTGCTCATAAATTTTTGCAAGGGGTTGGTGTTCCTATGGGTTGGTACTCATAAATAGTTAGTGTTGGTACTCAGCAAAGGGGTTGGTGCTCTTACAAGTTGGTGATTTCAAACTTGTAATTTGAGTTGGTGATCATTCATATACTTGAGATTCTTCTCTGTGATTTTTCCCACTTTGAGTTTCCATGTAAAAATTTGGTCTCTCTCTCTCTCTCTCTCTCTCTCTCTCTCTCTCTCTCTCTCTCTCTCTCTCTCTCTCTCATGCTCATGTGGTGCACATTATTGTTTTAGTTTTATTGCATATCTTGAATGTGTGGTTAAGTGGTTAAATAAAAAGAATTTTATTAAGTAAAAATATATATAATATACTGATTCACCCCCGCTTTTAGTATATTTCATGCTAAACATATGGTATGAGATTTTTTATTGTCATTGTAAATTTGTTCGTATAGATTTTCAAAGTAGCTTTTATGATAGATGAATATTATCATTTATAAATGCATTAAGTATGCTCAAATTATGTCTAAAATGATTTTTGAATATATATTGTGAACATGTAATATTCTGGGTCTACTTTTCTATTGGTTGATATATGTTACAGTGATGATTTTGAGTACATCAATTTATATTTCAAAGTTATGTTTTCATTGATTTTTGGGGTTTGGTATAAAGAATGAGCTCTACATGTTTATTTTCATGAAAAAATTGATAGATTCAAAAGTGTTTCTAGATATACTATGAAGAAACTATGTTAAAACATTGTAATAAATTAAAAATTTTGAACATGCAAAATATGATTTTCTAAATCAATGGTTTATTTTAAAGATATCAACATGTCCTTTGTGGGTTTTTCTTTTTGAAGTCATAAATTGAAGATAGATAAATGATTGACAGTTTTAGAAAGTCATGACAAGTTGCTTCTCAGTTTTGAAATAATGATTTGGAAAGGATGTGATTATGTTAAAAGTTTATATTTTGTGAAAGGCTTATGTTGAAATCATTTTGATGGTTTTAGATTCTTTACCAGTTTGAAAAATATATCTAGTTTACATTTTGGAAATAATACATGTATTGTATAGTTTTAAATGACATTCATACAGTGATAATATAATGTAAAAAAATAATGTAAAATATTTTGAAAATAAAATTATGAGAATATAATTTTATTATTAGGGTTTCAAGTTGGAATATGAAGATGATATTTGACATAGTTAGAATAATTCAATTTCAATCAATAGACTATTGAATCATCATTTTATTGGTATCTAGAAATTTTATAAGGGACTAGAGGTTTGTTATTTTGAAATACATTTGTCATTTTGATTTTTTAAAATGATATATTCATTCTTTGAGTTTAGTCAAATGATAAGCATATTTTGAATATATATTTTAAACTGTAAATAAGATCATAGGTTGGGACCAACCAAGTTTAAATAGGGATTATGATAATAGAAACTAGGAAAGGAATCAAAATTCTAGTAGTATGAATCAAGAGGCACCAAATAGGCAATTTCCTATAGGGGGTTTTAAGGTTATAAGGTTTGACCCTAGATATTTCAGTAGAGGAGTCAAAATGTCTATCCATTTTGATGCCATAGACCTTGCATTTTGGAATGTGTTAAATATTCTACCATTTAATTTTTCAAATCATAAGGGCAATATATTTTTTCATGGTCATAGATTTGGATCCAGATCTCATTCTCATAATAAATTTTTCCATAAATCGTAGAATAATCCAAACTAGCTTCATATTTAGTCACCCAACCAAGAAATAGTCAGTGATGTTAATGAACCAACACAGCTGGCCAATAAGATATCCCATATAAATATTTTTGTGGATCTTGTTTTGCCTTTTTATTTTAGTGAGACTACACCACCTTAGAAGATGCCTATTATAGGGTGAAAGAAGCTTAGTTTGGAAAAGTCACTTATTGTCATACATCCAAATACTTTCAGGAAGAGTTCAAATAATCAAGATGAATCAAATACTTTAATAGAAACAAGAATTGTGAAGTGAGTTAAGTTGGATATAGATGATATTGAAATTGATTTGAGAATTAAGCTAGTTTAGTTTTTGGTAGTTGAAATGGAATATAATGAATATTTTAATGAAAGGGGTGAACTTGCAATTGAAGTCATATTTGATTTTGATGATTCTTGATCATTAGGAATATACATTTTCATTATAAAGTTAAAATTTTAAGTTGATAAGAATTAAGTACATTTTATATGTTGATACTTTGGTTATAATACTTTGGAGTGAATCAAGTTTTTAAATTTTGATATATATAATACGCCTAAGTAGTTTGAATTATATGCTTTATAAAATCAATATAGGTAAGAATTTTATTTAACTTTAAAATTATCTTATTATATATTGAAATGTGTATTTATATTATTATAAATTGATTAGAGGGTCCCCACCCATTAATAAATATTCGGTCTATTTTCAAATAATTGATCTCTTAAGACTTTTAAAGTCTTAAATAAACCTTAACTTATAATTGCCATGTTAATTGACCTTTTCAAAGTTAATATTTAAGTTAAAAAATAACTTAGGTTAGTTACAAATTATTTTCAACCAATTTTAAAGTATAAAAGGAGATCAAGGATTCATTTGAAGAGGAGGAACAATACAAGTATTGAAGACTTATACACTATAAATTCAGCATTTATCTCTCTCTTCTATACAATTTCTCTGAGATAACATGACTTTTATAGATAGACCAATGGTACTTTATATGATGGTTGAGTATATTGCTTAAGCAATGCAAGTATATCTAGTTTTATATTATCATTCATAATAGATTATTTAAAGTTTGTCAAGTTTAACATCTTTTGATGATTGCTTCTTGTAGTGCTAGTGATATGAGTATTCAACCTGAATAATGACGAAAAATTTACTATTTATGACATTTTCTTGATCTAATTGATTATAAAAGTTATCTTTTAAAGATATTTTGTAAAGAGGATGTTGGTTTCTCAAATAAAAAATGATTTGTTTTGCTAAGATGACTCTCTTTATTGAGACTTGCATGTTTTGTTTATATTGCTTTTTTGTTTTGACTTTGACTTCTAATTTAGTTTAATCTAATTTTAGTTTAATTTTTAATTGTTCTAAATTTTTTTCTATTTTATTTAGTTTTAATATAATTTGTATTTAATTTATTATTTATTCCTAATTTTCTTTATTAAATTAAGTTTTTTAAGTTAGTTTAGTTTCTTAGTTTAGTAAGTATTAGATTAGTTTAGTGAAGTTTTAGATTAGTTTTGTTTATGTTATAGATTATTTTAGGATTTCTTAATTAGTTTATTGTATTTTATTTACTTGGTTGATGTTTTGTTTGCTTATTTTCTTTTGAATGTTGAGTTAAGCTTGTGTTACTTGATTTATTGGAGATATGTTCATAAACTGATTTATCTTAACTTTATTTTACCTTTGTATTTCTTATTTATTATCTTGGTGTTTATTTAGAATTTAAAACAACAAATCAAGATATTATTTTGAGAATATATTATTATTGAATCAGATTTCTTTTCTTCAAAAGATTATCTTATTCATAGGTCTTGTCTATTGGATAGGATAGATTACACATTTGTATCTAAATTGATTCATTATTAAATAAGTAGATTTCTTAATTATAATAGAATATGTTATTTTCAATAGCTTATTTATTATTTTTCAAAATATTTAAAAAACCCCTCATGTCTTTAAGATCATAATTGAATCTTTAGAACTTTAATATTAGTTTGGTACGACTCAAAATTAACATTAAAAATAGGTGAAAGGGTTGATTAGTTGATGGAACAATTTTCATCATCAATAAATTTCAAGGAACTAAACTCTATCTATGAAGAGGCCATGTGATGTGAAGCACTAGAGTTAATGACCTATGTAGGAATCAGAAGTACAACTAAAAATAGGGCCTTATCCTTTGCTTTCCTCTTATAATTTTCTTTTTAATTTTCTTTACCATGGTCATTTACCTTAGAAATTTCATGGATTGATGATTTTTGAATGGTAGAATCAGGGACATTGAATTTGTGCTTATTGAACATCCTAGTTAGTTTGTCAATCTACTTATTCAAACATTTACATTCACCATAATTTTTAAAGTAAAACCCACATTTGATCTAATCTTTCTTAGGCTTAGAATAGGAAGATGAGGTCTCATTATTGGATTTGTACGTGGGAGGATTTGCATCCTTCTCTTGATATTTTTTGTTATGTTTCTTCTCTCTGTTGTTTGAAGCTTTTTATTTATTAGAAAAAAGTGTATGAGATTTTGAGGACTTCACCATGCCTATCTGTATCAACTTATATTTCTCTTGAGACAAGTTATCAAAAAAGGTATCTAAAGCAAAAATATTCCATATGGCTAAAAAATCACTTTTTGTGACATGGAAAGTTGACACAAACATGGAATAGTCTAGACCCAGTTTAGAGAGTATAAACAGAATACGTTGATCATTTTTCTTGTCTATTTAACATTTTTTTAACTACAACCTCAAAGATTTGTGATTGGTGAATAAGTCTTGTAGTGTGTCAAAGTCACCCAAACTTAAATTGACATTACCTCTCATCTCTTGCTTCCCAAAGAGTTTTTTCAATGTGGTCCATACTTTATTCGATGTTTTAATGAATTCAATGTCAAAATGTAAGTAAATAGAAATAAATAAACTAATACAACCATGAGCTTGATCATATTTGTTAAACCATTCAATTTTTTTAATTCATCTATTACAAGTTTAGTTTCCTCATTCATGGTAATCCTACATAATCCTTATTTTCTTAAATCAAGTAGCACATTGATTTTGCATTCTTGATAACTGAATGACGTAAGAGGATGAAATGATTAAAAAATTTCCATGATAAAAGAAAATATGTTGTTAAAAAAGGAAAAAAAGAAATGCAAAAAATAAAAGTATGCAATACCATAAAGTACTCCCTTAAAACTATCAGAATGAATCCCCTTTAAATTATAAATACAAGAACACTCATATAAACGTCAGACATAATCGAGAATGCATTTTGAGCAATCTATGCATAAGTATGAAAGAGTTAGAGGGATATAAGACTCTAACAATAATGCATCCAAGAGTGTATAATAGTTGATATGAAGAGAGCCCAAAAATGTAACCAATACATAGAGCATGAAAAAACAAGCATTTTGAAGAGGATGACACTCAAATTTGAGTTATTGATAAAAAATTATAGCCTTTTGAAAAACTTATCTTGCATGAAAAAATTGGGTCTAAATGGGTGGAAAAATACTTTTGATCAACTTATTCAAACAAAAATTGAGGCCCTTTGGAACAAAATCTTTAAAAATTTTGGAAAGCAATTTCTTTAAAAAACTTATGGTTACATGGAGTAAGAGTTAAGAATTTTTGGGTTGGAAGTGACCATAGGCTTAATTTCCATATGACAAGCACTAAGGGTTATTAAAGAAGGATACCATCATAAAACTGCATCCAAAAAATAGTGCCACAAAACATAGTGTTAAATTTGATAGTTACACACACATCACAAGGTATTGAAGAAGGATAGCAAAGTTATGGGTGTGTTTCTATAGGTGGTGGATTCTGGTAGGTCCAATGCTAAGTTTTTAAGAATGTAGTAGTAGTGTGTGTAGCGTCTATAGAACTTGATAGATGTTCATATAGGAGGGTTAGAACTCAATAGGGTTGCTAGTAATTTGGTCAAAAACCAATAGTAGTACATGTAGGGGACCCATCAATAAAATTGGCAAGGGTAACAAGACCTAATAGTAGTGCTTTAAGAAGGGTTAGAACCTAATAAAGTTATGAGTAGGGGGGTCGTAAGACCTGATGGTGATGTAGGTAAGGGTCATAAGACCTAACAGTTATGAATTAGTAGGTCACAAGAATTGATGGAGATGTAATCAAGGTTTATATAACTTGATGAACATGCAATCAAAGGGTCAAATGTCTATTGAAGGGTGAAAACCCACCAAGGTGTTTGCAAGGGTGGAAAACTCCACTAAGTTGGAAAACACCTAGATATGCAAGTTTAGTGTAGCCTCCATAAAATCTAGCAAGAACCCATTTTATAACATAGAAAACCCATAAATATTTTCTTGATTTGAGAATCTTGTTGTGCATAAATGCATGAAATGCTTGAAAATACCTCCAAACCCTCAAAAAATTGCTGAAAAATACTATCATAGATCTAGGCAGAGTGAGCAACCAATATTGAGGTTTTTGTGCCTTTTAGATCTAATAGAACTATCTATTTTATGATAGGATAATCTGGATGTATAGTTTGTATAGATTTACATGAAATCCCACCAAACCTATGCAAATCAAAAAATCAAGAAAATTACCAAGAATGCATGCATGTAAAATATATCACCAAGGATTTTAAAAATGGAAAAATGACCATCAGATCAGAGCTTTAATACCATGTTATATTAATCCAAGATATTTAAACATCATAGATTGCATCAAAACCCTGGGAGTATGTGAGACCAAGATGCAAATCAAAATTGAGTTTCATTAATGTCCATTAGTTGATTAACCAAAAATTATAAAGGAGGTACATTATATAGTGAGAGATTAGGTCATCATAAAATTAAAAATTCAACTCACAATTACAAAAACATAAAATGTATTTCCCCTAATAACCTTAACAACCCTAAGAAAGTTGACTAACAACCATGTAGGTAAAACTAAAAGTGGTAAAATTCTACACTAACAACAATTATATATTTTGATCTTTGATACTTGGCACCATAAAAATCCAAATTTTATTTTTTTAATTTATCTTTGTTGACTATTATATGGATACTCATTGAATTTTTGAGACATGTATATGTTTTTTTAATATTATTCCAAGATAGTGCTAGGTGGTTTCTTAATGTTTCCACAACTCATTGAGTGAATAATAACTCGAGGATGATTTTTTATTTATATGTGACTCTTCATTAATTTTCCACTATGACCAATACATGAAATATGTCTAGGTTGATTGAATGGAGACTTACCAATTTGAAAAATAGTCATTGAGGGTCCTAGACAATACTAGTAGAGTAAGACACTTGGGGTAACTATCATTATATTTGTTCACATAATTGTCTTACAAGTGAAAAATAAGGATTTGAAATATAGAGAATGTCTTGGATTCTGAAGGTGTTCCTATATAGACTACTGTAATCTTGAATAAATATGTCTAATAAATAAATGTGGCTAAGATAAAATATGGATAGATAGATAGATAGATAGAGGGAAAGTGTGCTCAAGTGTCAAATATATTTGTATTTTCCAACTATGTAAAATTATGTCAAAGTTGATATTGACAAAGTGCCAAAGACCAAATTTCGGTTTCTACAAATACCCCCATTTAATCTAATATTGTGAATGATAAATTAAAAGGATGAAATAAATAAATTTGGTACCTATGATAATTACACTTGGTGTTGATAGGTTAAGCCATAATGTATCATTTTTTCCATGTAAAATCTATAAGAAAAATGTATATATCAATGTCCTCTCAAAATAATAAATATAAAATAATATAACTTGTTAAAAAATCTAAGGAATGAATAAACCTAATGGTAATGAACTAAGCTATCACTTGTTGAACTTTATTGGAGAATACCATGGGGTGAACATGCTTTAAAGAGATGCAACTACTGAAACTATGAGATAAGAAGGTTAAATGACCCAACTGCCACTAGAGAAGGCAATGTTAGAAGGTAAGTGATGGAGTAACCTCAACCACATTGCATTAAGTATCAAAATTACCCTTTTTTGGAACCTCAAAGTTAGGTTTGAATTTAAAATGATTAGTTATTGTAGATGGATATCAACCCAAAATTATTACCTAGTACCATAGTTCCCCATCAATCATCAACAAATAAAATAGAAAAAATATATGTATAAAAAAATTCCATGCCCATATGATGCATCCGCCCCATAAAATGATGTAAAAAGTTAAAATGTATCTCAAAATATCATAGAATATCTTAGTTGTTTCTCAAAATCAAGTGAATATGTCGCACTCTAATTAATTTGACTCATTTGAATCATATAATTTGTCTCAAAATGTAAAATTCTATGTCTGAAATTGCCTGAATCTATGAAAAAAACCCAAACTATGCACCCTTTTTAATATGATGGATGAAGTTTACAAATCACTCATCTCAAAAGATATAGTTGTATGCATCATGTGTTGTATAGGAAATAATCATGTAAATTAATATACAAACATTATCAGATATGTCCTCATAGAAAAATTGATCTTTACAAGCACATATGAAACATGTAATCCAAAGCAAGGGTATTTGTTTGTTAATTACACATAATATATAATCATCATAATTATTTTGAAAAAGTGTCATAGTTAACTGGCTATATCAATGAATCACATAGTAATTATAATCATAGTAGATGCATGATATAAATCATAACACCAAGCTCAAAATAATAGTCAAATATCTCCATTAAAATATATGTAAACACTCACATATATATTGAATAATACATAAACACATATATCATGATCAAATAACACACAAGCATAGAATACATGACTCAACTCTAATATGACATGGACACAACATGGCCATGAAATGGACCAGAGGATCATTCAACACAACTAATGCATAACACAATAAGACACAGTCAATGTACTGATACAATATAAAATAATTAGTATATATTATATAATGATAAATAAATTCCAAAACCATCAGCATCAGATAAGCATGCAACAAGTAATGTTAGTCTACAGAATTAGTCATTGTCACCATCTAGTATAACAAAGCACAATATCCATAGGAAATATCACTTTAAAAGTAATGAACTAGATAAATTCATGTATAAACAATCTAATTAATTTAATATAATCCATGAAATGGCCTAGAAAGATATAACTTGAAAAGTGTACAAATATTCCCTTAGAATGAGCATGCCCCCAATGTGGAAAGCTATCCCATGGGTGTGATGAATGTTTGCATCTGTATGTCTATGTTTCATGTGTAACATGGTTATCATGCATCTAACTCATGCATACCATGAAAATTATGTGTATAAAAATTGGATATGTAACTCACCATATATATTACAAATGACATTAAGCAACTATGTGTATCATCAAAGCAAGTCGTACATAGGTAGGAGTTATTATTCTTAAATATTTGAATTTTTTTTATTTTTTGAAATATTTAAATTTTTGTGTACTTTTTAAAATATTGAATAAATAAAAAACTAATAAATGAAGCAAGTCCAAGGGGAAAAAACAATAAAAATATAAGAATAGGGGGATCTAAATATTAAATAGCATAGGTCAACACATAGTGTGCACTAATTGTACTATCAAAGTAGTCTAAATAATACAATTGACATTCCTCTTGTAAATGGCAAACTCATGTTTCAAAGGAGTATATAATATAACTCATAAAAACACAATCCCCCTATTGGATAGAGTCAATGTGAGAACATCATAAGATGTGTAGACATAGAATAAATTTGGTCATGTAATATCAATATGTGTCATGACAAAAACAAGCATAGATAATCAATATGGATAAGCAGGTAAGTAGTAGGCCACATCAAGGTGTAACATGTCTCAAATAATGGAAACTAAGATCATACATTTGTAAAGGATGTATATGCATATTTCATGATAGGATAGCTAGAGTGAATGTTCATATTATAATAAGTAATCAAAAGACAAGGGATAATGAAACATAATAATGGAACCAAAACTAAGGGCTATAATAATTAACTAATAAAAAACATATATACACATCCATATAGAAGAATGGATAAATTAATTAGTCAATTTATGAGAGGGTGATCAAGAAATAAAGACACAAGAAGCTATGTACAATAAATTATTGCAAAGCTAACCTATTATATCATCAACTAGATCATGTGATGATCCTAGATCACCCAACATAGTGCTTATTTCTATATATAGAATCATATTAAATGTCCACTTGTCATAACTATTAGAGTATTCATATTTGGGTATCTTTTATACCTTTTCTTCTTGTCTTTAATCTTATATACCTTGTAGAATTTTTATTGTGATATTTTCAAATATGAATATAATACATTTCTTCAAATCATCGATGATGGCTTACATTTTCTCTAAAATTTATTATCCAAGTCTATCTTGAAGTTTTTACATATTGGGAATCACAAATATGAATTTATGCATAACCTTTGACCCACATGAAATTAGTAAATAATATGATCAATTGACCTTTTTTAACATAGAGTATATTATAACACATTTTTTGTGTCACCCAATTATTCTAGAAATTGGATATTATAGTTTTACCCCCTCTTCTTTGTTAATTATAAAGTCTAGTCTATATTCATCTTCTGAGTACTTGGATAGCCATTGTGTCTTTTCATGTATGTTTGTGTACTGTAGACACCTAAAACTAGCCACCGATAACCTCTAACCAGGCTTTTGGCAAATTTCCACCCAAAATGTACAATTTGGCCTAAAAACTCTAAAGCACGCTAAATGATGTGAAACTGACATATTCAAGTGCTGATTTTGGTCAAGGTATCCCTAAATGGGGTAATGTAATTTATAGGCTAGCTAACTTTGATCATATAATTCCAAGTCAAAATGTCAATTTTGCACCTAGGTGCTCTGGATTTCTCTTTCTTATCAAATCTTCTGCACAAGACATGTGACTTTGATATTTTTTGTTGACAACATCCTAAATAGGAATATGGATCCAATGCATCTGACATCACCTTCTAATTCCAATCCAGTCAAATTTAGACCAATAACAAGGCATTCTAATTAATTTAAGTAATTTATGCACAAAGTGTTTAATCATGCTTAAGAGCTAATTAATCCAAATCAAGGCCTAATTAATAATTCCATGGAAACTTGTTGAATACTTGTTTTTATAAATGAATATTGAATATCTTTATCATCAAGTGACCTCATTTCTTAGGAAGACATCTCTAGGCCATAAATGCCACAAATATCAGGATTCATGCCTCCTATGCCTCATCAAATTCCTCCATGCCTCTTAATTGCTCCTCTGTCCCAAACATTAATGAACATATTTATCAATTTTAATTAAAAATTTGGATTAATCTTCAACCACACATCTCAAATTCAAGATGGATAGTTTAGGTTAATTCTAGACATTCCCAAAAATCTATAAATAAAGAGACCATGAACATCATTTTTAAGCTATTTTGGTGCAAAATTATAATGCAAAAATATCTTCAAGAAACCATTGCAACTAGTGTTATCATGCCAAATTTATTCCAATCCAATCCAAGCCACAAGCCAAAGGTGCCAAGGAGAAGAGGAGATAGCGAAGCCTCTTTTGATGAAGACTTCATGAGCACAAGCTGAGCAAGCCACCACTACAAAGGCATTTGGAGAATCCAAGGAAGGTGAAGGAATTCTTGTGTTTTCATTTCTTACTTTTTAGTTGTTTTTGTCATTTGCTTTTGTTAACTAAGCTCTCCCTAGTGTTTAAGCCTAGAGATGTTATGATATTAGTGTATTTCTTTCATTTTGTTTTCATTTTGGAACTAACATGATACTAACCATCCTCTCTTGAGTCAAATTCCTAGATCACATAATGGCACACCTGATGGGACTAGACACATATCACACATGAATAAGATCATTTTTCAACTCTAAAATATTTATTTGAACCTTTAAAACTCTTTAAAATTGATTTTCAAACTTTATTTTTCCATTTTTTATTTTCCACAATTTTACACAGTAACTGACATCAGCAAGTAAGACCGACATCGGTTACATAGCTTAACTAACATTGGTTAGCAAAACCAACATCGGTTAGCCAAAGTAACCACCTTCGATTGTAATAACTGACATTGTTCATTGTGTTTTTCTTAAAACATAGACCCAAGAGCTCTTTTTCCAAAGTTCATTGTTTTAAATCAAAAAAAGCTTCAAAGCTAAAAGACATGCTAACATTTTTACTGTAGGACCAAACATGACATTTGCTCAGAACATGTTTTAGATCACCTTTTGCATGCTTAAATATAAATTAGGAACCTTGTTTTAATGTTTAACAAAGAATTTAGATGTTTTTGATGAATTTTTTCAAATTTTGTAACTAAGACCAAGGCGTCAAATCAACACCACCTCACTTTATTTTTGGGCTTAAAAATGAACTCACCTTTTTAAATATTTTTGTATTTACTTAGTTGTTTAGATTAGATTTTGTTTGGAGAAAATAAGGATGGTGTGTGTATTCTCTTTCATTTGTCCCCTATAGGTAACCCTTGGAATCAAAAGTTCCATTCCTATTGCAAGTAACCTATTCCAAGGCTTAGAAAGAAAGTCATCTAAAGCACTCCCCAAAAACTCATCAAAGTTTGGGTGACATTGGAAATGAACCTAAAGTATTTCTAATTTCATGCTTTATTTATTTTTTATGAATCTGGGCTTATGAGGGGGACTTTATCACCTCCCACAAGTTATTTAGGGAAGCTTTGACCTAGGGTTTCATCTCTTGACATTGACTTCATTTGGCTCTTTTGGAGTTGCATATGAGATGTAGTGGCACTTTGGACATCACACTACACTAATCAAATATCAAGATGTAGTGGTTGCAAAAAGGACTAGACCTTTTTGCAACAAGTCAAGTGATATGGACCTAGAATTCATGCTTTTCTTATGCATTGTTTGGAATGAAAGTCATTGTGCAATTTATTCCCCTAGACCATTCAAAAACTTGTTATATCTTAGATAAATCCCTGCATGCCATGAAAGTATTGTTGGTGTAAGGTGCACCTCAAGGTCCATGTCATAGTACTATCATTTGAGAGAAGAGGGGTGTAAAAACCCTACTATATAATGCACATTTACTTTTGGATAAACACTTAAAATCCTCTTAAATTATGTATATTGATGGATTCCAACAATACTAAACAACCTTGTTAGTTTAAGATCTATGGGAGAATAATTAGTTGGTCTTGTCCTATTTTAAATTCTTGTTTGAAGTCAAAACTTGGTGTAAACAAATAATCCAAACCAAACACATAATCCAAATTTTCCTTAGAAGAAAGAGGCATTATGTTACCTGTATGAAAACATCAATTTGCCTTATTTAAAGTTCATCAAAAGCTTGAGATTTATATCATCCACTTTGGTGTAGTTATGCTACCCTATTGAGTCTAGACCTTTACCAAAGTTGTTTAAGTCCTTCACTTATAATCTAAATTTAGAATTACACCTTTACAAGTTCATAGGGTTGATGTGTTAAGTGGGTTCACCATTTTCACTAAACTTGAGGGAACTTAGGTTTAATTTATAATTTGGGTTGAAGGCCATTTAAGACACATAATCATTGTCATCACTTGATAGACTTAAGCCATTTTATGCTAAACACTTACACTTTGAGTCTATACACCATAATATTTTGAGTCAAGAAATGTAGTGTTATGCTATCAAAATTGTGAGAAAATGTCTTTACCTTAGAGAGTTTTGAAACAAACTTTTTTGTCATATTTTTTGGGTAGTCTAGAGTCATTACACTACCCAAAACATTTCAAATATTATTTCATAAACCCTTCTGCATAGAGTTCCAAATCTATTCCTACATTCTCAAACTAATCTGAGTATACTTTTTGTGATCTTTTATCTAAAGCATATTTATACCTCTCACTTTTGTCTATCTCATTTGTCAAAAGAACCAAGTTTTATACGATTATTTAGGAGAAAATAAACTATTTATAAAGTGCCTTTTGTTACATTCCTTATACCTAATTGATCAAGTTCATGTCCAAGAATCAAATGCCTAGTGTTTGTTAGAAGTGTTTCAAAACTATTATATTAACACTTTCATCTATTTTCAAAGTCTAGATTTTGACATCGTTTGGCCAAGAGTCCTATTACATACCTTATTTGAGCCTAGCTTTTGATGTAATGTTTGGCCAAAAGACCTAACAACTTTTAAATTACTATATTAAATTTATTTGAAACACTTTGACCTTAGATTTTGGCATTTTGATTTTTAGTCCATTTACTTGCTTATCTTTATGTGAACAGTGAAACATTAGATATTTTATACTATCTTGTTTCCTCACAAATCTTTACATAAACCTTTTGATCCTTTTGACAAATCTAGACCAATTTGAAGGCATCATTTGTTTTATATTCTATCCTCTTTAGAGTTTGTAGAACTCTTTGACCTTTTATCACAAAGCATTGACTATGGATCCTAACATGTATTCCTACACTCATAGTGGACTCATGTACAACTAAGGGATTAGTAATGTGGTTGCATAGGAAGAAATGGTGCAATACCCCTATGCAGATAATATTGCTTATGAGATGGATTATTATCCCTCATGTAATACTCAATCAAGGGCACAAAGCCAAGATCCATTGGCTAACTTATATTTAACACACCACCTTATTTAGAATAGGACAAAGAACAAACCACACAATACCTAGCTATAATACCCATAGTGGATGAGCCAATTCTTCAATAGTCATATTCCACTAATATGGCTTCCACGTATGATCCATTTTTGTTTGAGTGACATTTTTTACAGAACAAAGATAAGATTTTGGTTAGAGCCATAGAGGTAGGGGCCAAGTTTATAGTAGAATTCCCCCATGGAAACTTACCAAGTCTAGTAAGAGTGCCCTATAATATCATTTATGTTCAACAAGCTTCTTCTAGTAATCCTATGGCTCTAGTCCAAACAACATATCAAGACCCTAATATATCTAATCGACAAAAAAACATCATGGAAGATCACTTTAACAAAATGTAGACAACATATCAAACCTACATAAATTTAGCATGTGATTTCAATCAGATAAACATAGTGAGTAAGCCTCTTATTAACCTAGTTCCTTCAACAAGAGTGTTTATAGAGTTAACTAGACAAGAGAATCTAAGTTCTAACCCATTATTAAAAACCACTTCGATAGATAACTTGATGCATATACCAGTTATTGAAGAAGTGTCTTTGGCCTCTACACTAAATAGTGAGATAAATGTAGTGGACAATGTGCAAACAACATCCAGTCCCAATCAAAATGGTACTAACACACTAACAACTAGCCAAAAACATGTGCCTATAGTTAATCCCATGAGTAGATCATCATACTAAGGAATAGGAGTTTCTACACCCCAGCTATTTCCTCAAGTGTATAACCTGTGGGATTAGGTAATTAAACAATGGCTAATGTCATACCTCAATGACATAATGTGAAGAATCCTAATTCTCCTCAATAAGTAATGAGTAGCATTCCACAATAGAAAACACAATCTAGTGTATCAATGCAATAGAGGATAAATACATTACCACCTCAATTAGGGGTAACTAATGTTCCACCTCACCAAGTAGAGACAAACATACCTCTTCAGTCACAGACTAATATTCTAATTCAAAACCAAGTAATAACTAGTCAACCATGTGCAAATATTGATCAATGATAGATGCTAAATCTGAAACCTACTTTCACTTCCTCATAGGGATTCATACAATAAGTAGGTCCCCATGTTTCTCAACTACCTACTAGGAAATCATTAGTTCAAAATGTGTGACAAATTCAGAGATAGGGTCTTGGTCCACAAGTTCCCACTCCACATCAAGGTTTGATTAGTTGGCATCATGTCCCTTTTCAACCATAGCAGGCATAGTATAGTCATATCCATCCATCCTAACCACAAAATCCTCCAAGTAAAATTTTTATCGCCAACCTAAACCAAAATATCATATAACCAAATGTGTAATTTCATGTATATCCTAATCCACATATGCATATTCTTGGTCCATTCCCCAACCAAACCAATATATCTCAATAGGTATCTCCATCATACCCTGGTCAAAATGTCCCACTTGTGACCTCCCAACCATATACCCAAACCAATATTCTCCCTCAAACTAATATTCCTTCCAATTTCCTATCCCAAGAATTATAACAGATGAAGGATGTAATTGTGGCAATTCAAGTAGGTAAACAAACTAAAATATTCAAATTGGATGATGTGTGTTCCTATCCATTCAACATGAAGTATTTATAGATACCATGTCCTATAGGATATGAACCACCAAAATTTTGACAAATATAAAGGGAAAGGTGACCCTAAGGCTCATTTGACCAAATTCTTTGTTGCATGTCAACCAGTGGCATATAACGACATATACCTTTTGTTATTGTTTCCAAGGAGCTTGGTTGAATAAGCCTTGGAGTGATTTTTAAATTTACCTAAAAAATTAGTAGAAAATTTTGATGATCTTTTTGATAAGTTTATGCAACACTTTTTCTATAATCTTGAGCATGAGATTTCATTAGTGGACTTAACACAAGCAAAAAAAAGCTTGTGAGAGTTTTGAAAGTTATTTACAGTGATGAAGATCCCTTTCAAGCTGTTTCAACCATAGTTTACTAGATAAACAATTAGCCACTATGTTTGCTAAAAATTTGCATAGTGAGATAGTTTATCATCTAGAAATACAATGTGCACATACTTTCAAAGAAATCATTGATAAAGGTTTGTTGATTAAGTGCTCATCAATAAGGGAGTCATCAAGATTAATTCAACTAATCAAAATTAAGGTACAAATCAGAGAAATGGCCAAAATCAACATCATATTCAAAAGTAAGCATCATAATCAGCATAATCCAACAACCAAGAAATATCGAAGCAATTCAACTGTAATAGGAATGTTATGGGAAATAGAGTAACCAAATCTCATCATGTGTAAACTATGAAAACATAATTCACACCACCTTTTTAGCTTACTCCTACCCAAAAACCTCTCCAACCAATACTGTAAGCATAATAACCAAAACCTACACAACAAATACAATAGCCTTTACCATTACAAACTCCTCCTCCTAAGAGAATTGTGCCTGCACATCATGTCTTTAGTGACCTAAGAGAACCTATTAAATCTATATTTCACAAGATTTTTTCCACAAATCTAATTAGTTATCCTATACCAAAGCATTATCTGCAAGGCATTCCTTATCCTGATTGGTACTGTGAAAACAAATTATGTGACTATCATCAGGTCAACAGACGTAATCTACAAAGATGTGTCCAAATCAAGAATTTAATTGAGAATATATTAGAGAATGGGGAAATGACATTGGATAATGGTGATTCCACTTCTAATCAAACTTTGGGAATTTATCAAAACCCCTTTCCCTGACATAACAATTAGTAGTAGTAAAATAATCATCAACAACAACAATAATGGTTAGTATAGTAGTAAAATCAATAGTATCAAAATCAAAGGCCAAACCAGTATAATCAATAAAAGTAGTGGTAGAAAGCACAAAAATAGAGTAATGGAAAAAATCAAGGTCAAAATGGTAACAACCAACAAACCTACCATGCAGTTGCACATGACTACAACAGGGTTGTAGGTCATATTGTATGGGGTAGTATTAATACCATCTCTATTAATCCTAGACCAAGCATTAATCAACCTAGACCATTTCTAAAAAATACCATTCAACCAAATTACATGGATGATCCTTATTTGACTTAGGATTACATACAGGCAAACTAGGACTTCCCCTTTTGGACCTTATATCAATAACTCATTCTTACCACATGACCACATACAAGTACATTGGCCATTGAGACTTGTCATGTCTAGTCCCACACCATTTCCAACATCAGTTAGCAATAATGGTCTAGTACTTAATCCTAATTGTGTAATCATAAATTAGAGGTCAAAGATTACTATCCCAAGCCCACAACCATTTACCACTTTTCCTGTCATCTAACCAACTGTTCAACCTCGAAATAAGCCATTCACTACTAACCAAGACAAGAAGGTTGATATTGTGGAACAATTATAGAAGACACTATCACAAATTTCTATTTTAGATTTGTTGCAAATGTCAATAATTCACAAGAACATATTGAATTAGTTTTTGACCCAATCCACTATTTCTAGTGACATATCCCTTGTTAACTTTCAAGCTTTGGTTGGACACCTAGCTCCAACCCATCAAGTCAAATTTAACCAAAGTGATATGTCTTCCCTTGGCCCACTCCATAATAATCCATTATACATATAAGTTTATATAAGATGGCATAAAGTGAAATATGTCCTTATAGACAATGGATTTGGTCTCAACATAGTGTCTCTAAAGCTCATTGAGCTTCTTGGGTACATAATGGTAGATCTCCAACCAAAAACAATAATCATCAAAGCTTATGATAATCAAAAAAGAGAATCATAAGGCAACATTAGTTTGCTAGTTATCATTGTGTCTTTGACCCATGATACACTTGGACATGTGCTTAAGCTGGAGTTATCATATAATATACTTCTAAGTAGGTCTTGGTTACATGAGATTTGTGTAGTCCTATCAATGTTGCACCATTGTATCATGTTTTTTGACTTAGGAATATAAGTGAATATTCCAAGAGATTTACTCCCATACAAACACTACAAGCATCTTAAGGCTGAATTTCAAATCTATAATTATCAATATAGCATGAATCCAAGTTCAAATCAAGATAAAGGAAAGGCTATACTTATTGATCCTTCACCAGATAATTGTGTAGATCATAATACCTTGGATTCCCTTTCCCACATGCCACTGCTTGAAGCTTCTAATCATTTCACCATTTCAGCTAATGGACCGAGAGAGTATGTGACCCATGTTACATTTCATATCATTGATCTACCTCATAATCCAAAAACTTTTGGGTGGCCTAAAGTCACCCCACATATGCATTAGCAACAAAAGAACAAAGATAATGGACCTGCCATATTTATAATAGCATCTAGCCTAGAACTTGACCCTCTTAAAGGGGATGAATCATGGTTATATAATGACAACCAAGCTAATTTTTATAAAAAATCAAAGTATCTTATTCCCAATAGGATCATGGAGCATCACAATTATGAAGGAAGATGTCTCAGACCAAATCAACAAGGAACAATTAAGCCAATTTCCATGACTAAGTATGAAAGACCCTATGGACTTGATTTTAAACTACCTGGGGGTGACCCCATGTATCTTATTCAAACTCCATCACTAACGACTAGTGATGAAAATGCTGATAATGAATCAGAGTCTAATCATAGCCTCACCTTGATGACCTAGCTGAAACCAACATGTTTGATAATAATGTCATTTGTAACCTTACCCTAGCTATTCATCGTAACCTATTGCCATTATATTATCCCCAACTGATAGATTAGGACCAACAAGAATCTAGTATACCAATTAATGAGTTCTAGAATGGTGAGGCATTTTGTGATTTCTTAGGTCTTAGAGACAACATTCTATTGGGATATCACAAATTAGGATTCTTAATCACATTAGATCCTAAAACCTATTTTGGAGAGTGAGTGAACACCCTTAGCCAAAAAAAAATAAGTAAAACATTGAGGTCCCAAAGTCAAAACCTCTTTGAGGTGCTTTATAACCAAGGAAAAAGTAAAGATAAAGGCTAGTCTAATGGTGAAAACCTATTTCATGCGCTATTAGATGGGGGTGTTAATTCTTCTACAAATCTAAACTAGGAAACCACCTATGATGAACTTGTTTGTGGATCTGAGTTTGGCTTTGAGTAAAAACAACTATTTCATCAAATTCTTCAAGAATTTCTAACTATTTTTGTCACATGGCTAGATATCCCATTAGGGGACTTAGATTCATCATGCCTAGGAGAAGTTGAGTAATAAGTCCTAATAGAGGACCCTGACATAATTCAATAGTTCATGTCATTGCCTACTATCCTAGAAGACTATTCGACCCTTCTAGTTAAATATACAATAGAAGTACACATCAAGACTCCATTAGACCTAAAATGGATAAAATTAGATGCATACCTCACTGAGGAGGAACATGACATCTTTACATCTCTACTAAGAGAATTTATAGATATCTTTACATGGGCTTATTCTAACATGTTAGGGTTAGACCCTGCATTGGTTCTCCACCACCTTGTGGTTAATACTAACACAAAACTAGTAAAATAAAAGCTATGTAATATGTGTCCTCAAATTTATATATTGGTAAAGAAAGAGTTAGAAAAACTCTTAGAAGCAAGATGTATCCAATCCATTGACTACTCAGAATAGATCTCTAACATGGTACCTATTAGTAAAAGGATTGAAGGGATCAAAATTTGTACTAATTTTTGAGACATAAACAAAGATTTTCCTAAAGATGATTTTCCCTTGCCTAATATCAACATTATCATTGACTCCATGATAGGTTATGAAACACTTTCACTCATGGATGGATTTTTAGGATACAACTAGATTAGAATATCACTAAAAGACCAACATAGAATAGTGTTCACCACTCCATGACAAACACTTTATTATCAGGTAATGTCATTTGCCCTTAAAAATGTTAGATTTAAATATTAAAGGGCCATGACTATCATATTCCATGATATGATGCATGATATTATTGAAGACTATGTCGATGACATATTAGGAAAATCTAAAACTAGGGCTGACTATCTGGTAGTGCTACATAAGATATTTGAAATATTATGAGAGTATAAAGTTAGAATCAATCCACATAAATGTTTTTGGTGTAACTTCAATAAAATTACTTGGCTTCATCATGTCTCATAGAGGGATTAAAGTTGATCTAGCTAAAGTCCATGATATAATCGAGATGCCACCACCAATCAATTTAAAGCAACTCTATAGTTTGTAGGGTAAGATCCAGTCAATTTGATGCTTCATCTCTCAATTAGTAGATAAGTGTTATACATTTACACACATTTTGAAGAAAGGAGTTGTATTTCACTAGGATGATCACTACCAAATAGATTTTCAACAACTCAAAGACTATCTTGTTAATCTATCTATTTTATTACCTTTTATGCCAAGAAAGCCATTCTTGTTATACCTATCAGCTACTAATCATGATCTAGGGGAAATCTTGTCTCAACATGATGGAAATGGAAAGGAGCATGTTGTATACTACCTAAGCCATACTTTAGTTACATATAAACATAACTATGTACCTACTGAAAAAGCTTGTCTAGCCATGGTCTTCATAGCTCAAAAAATGCACCATTACATGTTGAATAATAAAACCATGGTCATTTCAAAAGTAGATCCACTCAAGTATTTACTATCTAAAATATATTTGAAAGATATAATGGCTAAATGGATCATGATTCTTAGTGAGTTTGACATAGATTATGTCAATTAGAAGGTAATAAAAGGACAAGTTCTTGTACATCACCTTACTGAAGCACATCTCATAGACACACAACCACTCACATTTCAATTTCTTGATGAATCTATCATAACCATCATTGGAACACCCCTTGAGGAGTAACCATATAAGCTATATTTTGATGATTCATTTAATATACATGGATCAGGGGTAGGCCTATTATTTATTACACCACAGGGGGATCTAATCCCTAAATCATTCAAAATCAGCTTTCCTTGTATAAATAACGTGGTGAGTATGAAGCACTTGTTACAGGTCTTTGATAATTATTACATTGGAATATATCTCATCTCCAAGTTTATGGTGATTCTTAGTTAATCATCAATCAGGTCAAAGATCTTTTTTAGACCAAAGATGACAAGCTAGTTTCATATAAAGCCATGGTCGACACTCTTAAACAACAAATTGCCAACATTTAGTTTGAGCACATACCAAGGGCTAGTAAAATAACTTCAAATGCCATGGATACTATTGGCTCTCTAATTCAACAAATATATAAAGATAGAGAGTATTAGTTCTTCATCGATAATTTGTCAACACTAGCTCATGAACCTTTAATCATTACCATGATTTGTGATATTGTTGATCTTAATTCTATTTGGTACACAAAATTTTACAACTACCTTCATGACCAAGTTCTACCACATAACCTCTCTCAAAAACAAACCAAATCCTTCATTCATCATTTTTTTCATTATACTCTACTTGGATCCACCCTTTATTGTCATAGTTTTGATGGAACTCTGCTTCATTATTTAACTTAGGCAAATTCTAAATTAGCATTAAGAGAATTTCATGGAGTATATGGAGCCCATTCTAGTAGGGTATTCATATCCAAAAATCTCTCATATACTATTTATTATTGGCCCATAATGGATGTAGATGCCACTGCATATGTAAAGAAGTGTGACAAATGTCAATGGCATACTAATATGATTCATGCCCCAACAAAAAATCTGAAACCAATATTTACACCATGCCCATTTTCTACATGGGGACTTGACCTCATTGGGAAGATCAACCCCAATTCATCTGATGACCATAAACATATCCTTACCACCATTGAATATTTTAGTGAATGATTTGAAGCTATACCCCTCACTCACGTCATTAGAAAGCAAATTTCTAAACTCATCTTCAACCATCTCATTTGCCACTGCAATATTCCCTCTAAAATTATTTCTGATAATGGAGGATCATTCAAGAACAAGGATGTAGACCAATTATGTACTGAATATAAAATCACAAAACATTTTTATATAACATATTACCCTCAAGGTAATGGCCAAGCTGAGGCATCCAACAAAACCATTATCAATATTCTCAAAAATATTGTTAATGATGCTAGTCATGATTGGCACCTCTAGATATTACCTACCTTTGGGCATACCATACAAATCATTGTATCCCCATAGGAGCCACTCCATACTCATTTATAGTATTGAAGCCATCCTTCCCATTAAGGTTGAATTGCCTTCACTACACATCTCTTTCAAGCATGTCTTGGATGATCATGACTATCAAGTAGCTCACTTGTAAGAGCTAGAACTACTTGATGATAAATGCATAGTCACACTTAACAATCTTCAAGCATATCATAAATAACTCAAAGGCCACTATAATTTGCATGTTAAGAATAGAACATATGAGCCTGGTAATCTTTTTCTTAAAGAAAACCAAAAGAATACCATGACTGAGAGGAAACATAAAGGGAAATTCAAACCAAATTGGATAGGGCCTTTCATCATTACTATAGATTATGGATTAGGAGCATACAAGATCGCCACATCAAATGGAGATGAACTTCCTAAGCCAATGAATATTATTCATCTCAAGTGGTATTATGCTTAAGTGATAAGGGGTATTTTCTATACGTACCATTTTAGTTATGCCATTGTATCACTATTATTCTTTATACAAAGTACCATCCTTATCTACTCTCTTTTTGTATCCACTTTTCAATTCTAATGTATAAGACCAATGTGTTCTAAAGCCTAGCCCATTTGACCTTGGTTTTTTCCATTAGTTACACATTTTTAGCATCAAGGTATCTAATCAGTTTCATTAGTTGGTTCAAAAAATTCTAATAGAGATCATATTATAGAACAATATGATAGAAGTTTTGATAGTTGTATCCTTCATTTGTTATTCCTTTCTTACCACCAGTCTTGCTACTAATTATAATTGCATTTGTAAAAATTAGTACCTTTGATCTATGGCATTGTGTCTTGGTTATAACCACCTATGGGAAAACTAGGAGAAACATTTAGCCTTGACATACCAACTTGCCATTTCCTATGTTGTCTTGTGCCTTTTTACCAACTGTGCCTATTTTTTTTGAATTGAATGCTACACTAGTCACATTCCTCTACTATAATGGTAGAACAACAATGACTTGAGGTATTTCTCTGGGACTATGTAGGCAGTACTCAATACTTATTGAGGTCAGCTTAGTCACCCTTTTCCCCATGCTCTCATCATTTTTCAAGTAGCCTAATCCATACTCTCACCATTTTTCAAGCAACCTAAGCCACACTCTCACCATTTTGTGAGAAACCTTAGTTTAAATGCTCTTATCATTTTACAAGCTTGAACCATTTAGTGTCTCATCATTCACGATTGAGTTGAGACACTATAAAAATTTTCTAAAAACATTTGAAAAATCATTAGAAAAGAATAAAAATAGTGACCACTTCTTTGCCTTAAGGATTCTGGGAACCCTTACTAAGTTACAAGCAAATCACTTGTCATTACGTTTCCCCATCCTTTTTAGCATTTTTCTCTCACACACTGGCTATTTTGTAAGATCATTCCTCTTCTTCTCTCACATCCATTATATTTGTTTTCACTAGTTATCACATTCTTCCCATTCCCTGGGAGAACTACATTTGTCCTAAAGATTTTTAATTGGATATTACATCCATGAAACTATGTAGGCAGCATCCTCTTGCCTAGTGCATATGGAGACAACTTAGCCACCCCCTTCTTTTTCTTTTATTCCCCTATTTTGTTTATTTTTTAAGTTTTTACCTATTTTCTAGGGGCCATGTTCATAGGGTTTATATTGCATTATTTGTTTGTTTTTACTTATTTTATTTATTTTTCTACCTATTTGTTTTCTTTTGGCACTATTGCCTTGAATTAGTTTATATGTGTTCATTGGGTGATTCCTTTCCCACACTTATATTTGAATCCATCCCTATTCATATGTTTAAAGTGTCATCATGGTTTCTATCATTAGTGCATTATTTTTTATTGAGTATTAGATTACAAGAGTTAGTCCTCATGCATATTTTAGCCAAGTCTTCATGATGTTATACCATGATGCCTACTAACATGTGCTATAATAAACCTTAGCTTTAAGAAATATATTCATCAATGGCAACATATCTTCAGCACTGACATCTCAATTCACTTCTAATCATATCCCAAATAGAGTAATTAATCATGAAATAATTTCAACATTTATTAGTTTGGATGAACATCTCCCTACTAGTAGGTTGTTCTAATTCATAATTACCCTTTGTGTTAAGTTATCATCATCCTTGGCCAAGTTTATCATGTTTGCCATAATCAGGGTCCAATGATTATAACCACCTATGTACGATTCATTACACACCATCCCACCTCCATTTCTCATTGATTTTAACCACCTTTAGGCAAATCATTATGTTGTCACCACTTTACTTTTTTTACCCATACAAGGGCATGTTATTCTCTTGTTTGTCTATCCTAACTGGGGTAGCTCCATCTTCTTAATGATTATAATTGCCTTTGGGAAAATCATTGTGTTATCATACCACATTTCCACTATCGAGGTACAATGCTTATAACTACCTTTGGGAAAACTATTGTACACCATCCCACATACATTATCAATGATTTTAATTACTTTTTAAATATCATTGTGTTTTCACCCCATCATCTTTCCTTCCTTTGGTCCCCTCATTTTGCTTCTTTCTTTTTGAGGGACCATTTTTTGACCTACTTGTGCCAACTGTTCCTTTGAGGGGGCATCATATAGTTAGTTTATCATCATTGTAGTTTTAGGCATACATGACCTTTTCATTCTTTGAGAAGATGTTACTATGCTTATAGCTTGCAATGCCTTCCCAAATAGGGGAAAACTGTAGACACCTTAAAATGGCCACCGATAACCTCTAACCAATATTTTGGCAAATTTCCACCTAAAATATAAAATTTAGCCTAAAAACACTAATGCATGTTAAATGATGTGAAACTAACATATTTAAATACTAATTTTGGCCAAGGTATCCATAAATGAGGTAATGTAATTTATGGGCCAACTAACTTTGATCAAGTCATTCTAAGTCACAATGCCAATTTTGCACCTAAGTGCTCTGGATTGCTCTTTCTTATCAAATCTTCTACATAATACATGTGGCTTTGTTATTTTTTTGTTGAAAACATCCTAAATGGAAATATAGATCTAATGCATTTGACATTGCCTTCTAATTACAATCCAGTCAAATTTTGGAGCAATAACAAGGCATTTTGATCAATTTGAGTAATTTGTGCACAAAGTGCTTAATCATGCTTAAGAGCTAATTAATCCAAATCAATGCCTAATTAATAATTCAATAGAAACTTGTTGAATACTTATTTTTAGAAATGAATATTGAATATTTGCATCATCAGGTGACCTCATTTCTTGGGAAGACATTCCAAGGCCATAAATGCCACAAATATCAAGATTCATGCCTCCCATGCCTCATCAAAGCCCTCCATGCCTCTTAATTGATCGTTTATCCCAAATATTGATGATCCTATTTATCAATTTTAATTGTAAAATTAGATTAATCCTCAACCACACATCTCAATTTCAAGATAGACGATTCAGGTTGATTCTAGATATTCTCAAAAATCTATAAATAGAGAGGCCATGAACATCATTTCTAAGCTATTTTGGTTCAAAGTTATAATGCACAAATATCTTAAATAAACCATTGAAAATAGTGTTACCATGCCAAATTGATTCCAATCCAAGCCAAGCCACAAGCCAAAGGTGCCAATGAGAAGAGGAGATAACCAAGCCTCCTTTGATGAAGACTTCATGAGCACAAGCTAAGCAAGCCACCACTATAAAGGCATTTAGAGCATCCAAGGAAGGTGAAGGAATTCTTGCATTTTCATTCCTTAATTTTTAGTTGTGTTTGTCATTTTATTTTTTTAACTAAGCTCTCACTAATGTATAGGCCTAGAGATGTTATGTTATTATTGTGTTTCTTTCATTTTGTTTTTATTTTGGAACTAACATGATACTAACCATCCTCTCTTGAGTCAAATTCCTAGATCACATGTACCATATCTGAACTCTTCCATTTTTGGACTTTTCTTAAAGTTGTAGGTATTGTGTTCATCCCTAGTATCTTAGTTTCTAATTGTTTTATTGTAATAATGCCTTAATTATTAAGTTTCTCATTTTTTTTCTATAATTATTTTCAATTATTCACTCCATGTATAGTTAGCATATGATAATTACAAATTTATTTTCATTTTTTATGTGATAAACAAGCAATGTATTGATACTTAATGGATGGTAAATGATCAATTTATTGTCAAACAATTTTTTTAAATATAGTACATCGTTAGATTTATGAATTTGGTATTTTTAATGTTGTATCAATAGACATAAAAGGATCTCTAGAGGTGGATGTTGTTGGCATATTATTGTGTGGTAAAATAATTATATTAGCATTGTTATGCAACCATGTCTAATTTGATCAAGATATTGTAGATGAAGCTTGTCAATTTATTTAAGTGTCATATTATTGGAGTATATACATATCTATCTGGTTACTTTTGCATATGTTATACATCCTAGTTATTGTTTGAATCACTAGAAAAATTGTTTACATTACTTATAGTAAATTCATTGATTTGTTCTAGTTCTTCATTAAAGTCATAGAAAGATATATTGTGGCCTTTCCAATCTATATGTTCATCATCTACATGGTTTTTTATAACATTTTCATTATTATATGGATAAAGGACATCACAACAAGAATATTCAAACAATGATATTTTGAACTCATGAGTCTTGTGAAGGGTTTTGAGATTGTATAATGAACATAAGAGAATATAGACCACAATATTATAAGAATAAAATATGTTACTAGTTGTTTCACACCTCTGAAAAGAGGGATCATAGTGAAAAGGTATAAGTCCAAAAACCTAAAATATATGAATGTATATAATAAGGCTAAAATAAATGACAAAAATAAAGTATATTTTCCCATTACGCAAGGTAAATTAAAAAATTAGACTTGAAATTCAAACCCTAAAATGGGATAAATCTAAAACTTATTTTAGACATCAAATTTGGTATTAGACACTTTGACAACATCAATTTTGGCACACTTTGACATACATGGAATTTGCATACACATTAAACTCCTGTGCACATTTTCCCATGTGTGTTTACCCACCTATTATCTTGGTCAACCCAATTTATGAGATAGACATATTTAGGATCACCCCAATCTGTGCAAGAACCTTCCATAATTCTAAATAGACTATCACCATATCTCAAGTCACTTATTTTCACTCTTAAGATACTACTAGCAATATTCAAATAATTACGATCTTTCCATAGGTGTCTCTTTATAATAAGAGTGTGTAGGGGTACTCAACAACTATTTTTAAAATTAGGAAGTTTCCATTAGGCTAGCCTACACATTTTTCATGGGTTGGTCATAGCAGGTAATATCAAAGATCCAACTATAAATAAAAATCAATTCTAAGGATATAACCATATTTTCAAGTCCTAAAAATTTAAATAAATATATTAACACTTTATTGAGACATTATCACAAAGGCATACATATATATATCCTTTAAAAGAGCAATCCTAGATCCAAGTCTAAATATAAACACAAGTCAAAGTTTCATGTTTCCAAATGTTAAAATACAAACATTACATTGCATTATATATTGATTATGATGGTGCATGCATGCACACACACGTACACGCACGCACACACACACACACACACACACACACACACGCGCACACGCACACGCACACGCACACACACACACACACACACACGCGCACGCACGCACGCACGCACGCACGCACGCACACACACACACACACACACACACACACACACACACACACACACACACACACACACACACACACACATCACATCACACTTTTTGAGTCCAACACACTCCATTCTCCATTCCTTAGATGGGGACCCTCTTGTTTCAATTTGGTCTTTGGTTTTAAGTTCTTAGATGTGTAGTTTTGGCTTTTGTATGCTTCATTGACTAACCAGGTTTGAATAATCAAGTCTTAATTAAAAATGTTTGGTCTAAAACTCCCATCTAGGGATTCATTATTTTAAACATCTAAGTTTGATTAGATATATTAAGTCTTGGTCTCAATCTTGTTTTCAAAATGCATCAAATTTCCCTTCCTCAAGACATTTCACCTTAAATCTAAACAAGTTGTCTAATTATTTTTAAGTTTTTGGCTTCTTTTCCTCAATAATTTAATCCATTTCTACTTAATTTTAGACTAATTGACTAAGTTTTCATATGGTTTCACTTTTTAGACTTAGTCAATTTTATAATAATAGACAAAAATCTACTTCCAATTTAGTCAATTTTTTCTTTGAATTCATTCAAAATGGATTTTTCTTCGTTAAGTTTTTGCATTCACTTAATTTTATTTCAAAACTTAATCATTAAATTTGAAATTACATATCTATTTATTTTTAAATAGCTTAATCATTGGTTTTATAGTTAAAATTTAATAATTATGCCTTTATTTCATGCTTGTAGATACCCACTTTATTCTCAAGGCCATGTAGTAACCTTTTATATATCTTGGTGATCCCAACCCATTCATGAAAGCTTTTTATCACTTATTAAATTCATCAAGTGCTTCTTATAGCCACATGGTGTCTTTTTGCTACTCCATGGGACTTCCAAATTAGTAGACCCTTGGGGCAATCGAGTTAGCAAGATCACACATGGCATCATCTTAGTGACCTATTATCTTCGGGCTATTTGTACATTATTAGACCTTCTATATGAGAAGGTTAGTATGATTGAACCATATGGTGTCTTTTTAATGATATTTTATCCTAGACTAATCCATATATAAGTAAAGACTCTAGGAGAGTAGGTTAGTGGGATTGTGCCATGTGGTGTCATCATGATGACCTATTACCTCATATGCATTCATGTACTCTTGAAATACCATCTTATATCTATGTCATTAGGATTTATACATGTGGCAACACTTTGCAATGTCATGACTAGGAAAAATTAACATATATTGATCCCTAAGCTAAGTAGTGAAAGAGTGGGAAAAGACATGTGATAAGACCCTTTTGGTAGAGAATATGTTGAAAATGATGTCAATGGGAAATAAACATGAAATTGGTAGGCCTCTACCTATCAATAAAATAATAAACCCAATTTCCTAACCAAATAATAGCCCATCATGTATCATAAAGGCAAGGAGCCTAAATTTGATGCCCAATTAACCTGTCCAAGCTATCAAATGTTGTAAATGGACTAGGTGTCTAATTTCATCTACTCGACCAACTCATAACTAATGTATTGGCATCAAATATTGGTATGGTATGAAAGGAAGAATAGTCATAGGTCTCTAAAGTGACAAAAGAGATAATAAGACAAATATCATCCATTATAAGTCATGGTCTCTCAACTCCTAATTAGGATCTAACTAACAGATCTTTTATAATCTCAATTACATTTTTAAATCATCATTAAATATTTGTAACCACCCCATTAATGGGATGAGTTGGAAGATGAAGCCATGGGGTTCATGATTTATCTATACATATAGGCATCATTGTCATTATTAAAGGGGGGCCACTTTAGGCATCAAACTACTACTATAATAGGTCCAGATTGTACTAGCATTTCCTTATACCTTTGGCCTTAGTTGTCTAACAGGAGGTATTGATTGTAATAAAATGATTTTAGGGTGATGAATGGATATTTAATTATATTTTGTTCATTTAATTCCTCTAGTATTTTGATTTAACTAGTTAATTATTGTTAGGACTATTAATATGCTTGTTTGCAGATGATTATCTCAGTTAAGAAGTGAAACAACTATTTTAACTGATCTATTGTATATGTTCATGTTTTACTTTCATCTTTTCCTAGTCATTGAGTGCAATAGTTGAAAATTATTTATTAGATTATCTTTATAAAGGGTTTAGTAAAATAATGGCCTTTAATATTAGTGTTTTTAAAAGCTCACCCACTAAGTGGCTAATGTTTTTGTAATTACTATACTAGGCACATAGTGGTATAACTATGTTGGCATGACTTTAACTCCTTTTCATCAAGAAGATAATTTAGATTGAAGACACCCTTCTTTCTACCCTACCTTCTCTCTCCCTTTTATTTTTTGGATGATATCATGTCTTAGTGTAGATATTGAAATGAATTACACTGAAGTAGAGTTTATTATTTCACAAATTAAATCAAATAGGTAACATGATTTAGACAACTAAGTAACAAGAAATTAAATGAATAGTGAATTCTCATATCAATTAAACCTCTGATGGTGGTAGTTGTTACTCTCCTAATAAACATTTGGTTAAACTACTCAACCCATGGATTGAACCAACATCAATCCTAAAATTAATGAGGGGTTATATTTATCCCATGCATTGTCCCCCACTTTTCTGTGTAGAACACTCAACCTCATGAGTGCTTTTAGACTAGAGGATTTTGAGGTGAATAATAATTGTTGCTAGGAGGTACTTATTTATTATTAGTTGTTGTCTTATAATTATTGTCTATTTGAAAGCAACCTAGCTAGACCTTATGTAAGGATCACAAGGTCCAAATTTAGGTTATTATTTTTCCTTGTTTCACTTGTTGAGACATAAAAGGAACAAAATTGATAAGTATTAATTTTTTTCACATATTATTTAAACTTATTTAAGATTGTACTTAATCCCCTAAATTTTGTGGTTATAACCACATCTTAGCTTATTGAGTCCATTATCAATATCCTAGGAATTCAACATGACTTGCCTAAGGATCTTTTGATTTCATCTCAAAATTTTAGGGTGACCTTACAAGAGCTTATAAGGAACACATTATTATTTATAGAGTGGTTATGCATGCATTAAAAGTGTAATTTGAGGATGTAGCATGTAGAATGTTTCCTTTCACTTTAAAAGGAGGATCATATGACTGGTATTTGATCTTAGTGCCAAATTATATTATCATTTATAGGAGTCTATAAAATCAATTCTTACTTAAATTTAGAATCCTAGTGGAAGATTCTCCCTCTCATCCCAATCTCTTTCCTAACAATTAGAAGAACCAGGACCCCATCACCATTACAATGGAGGCTATTATATATAAGCCACATGTTCATGATTTTGATGACATGATCAAAGTGGAGAAACACATTTCATATATTAAAGATTAAATCTTGAAATTATAATAGAAATTATAATTCCAAAAATAAGAAGAGTATGAAACCTTCTACAGTCCCTAAGAAGAAGAATTCAGTGAGATGTAAGAGCCAAACATAGAGGAAAAAGTAGAAAAGTTTCTTCTTTCTAATGATCCAACCTTTCAAGAACTAATAATCTCAAATACTCTTGTTCATAATAGCATAGTAATTGAATCCTAGGTAAACATATCCCTTGTGTGTGATTTAGGTGAACATGATGTAAGCTATTCTAATTTTAATGATAGTTCTCAAAATTGAGAACTAGACAAACCTCTTATTTATGATTATGTTGATTCTAATTTTGAAGTAAAGGGTACTACATATATTTAACTCATGTACGCTTATATTTTCAATGATGAGAGTGAATAAAATCAAGAGTTTTGGAAGGATGCAAATGATTTTAATGGTTTTGGCTTGATTTAACCCCAATGCCTTGTGGCATTTTGGCTAAATAAAAATCTGAGTTTGTTCCTTCCATTGACCTAAATGTCTATAGTGAGGATCTAGGCCATGATCTCCCTCGATAAATTATATATCCTAAGGATGAGGTATTAGAAAGGGTTAAATCAAAATATTCTAATCCTCCAAAATATGATATGATCAAAGAGAAGTACCTTTTAAATAGGGAGGAGAAGATATTAAACCTAGATTCACTTGTAAAAGAATATTACAATGTAAATAAGGATGACGATCTCATTTAATTTTTAGTTTACCCAAATTCAAGCATGCAATAGCTAATCACTAAGTACACTAGTTGTGAAGGGGTCAAAGCACCTAAAATAAGTCTAAGAATTCCAAATCTAAATCATGATTACATGGATAAAGATGATGGTGTTTCTCAAATGGAATATTTAGAAGAAGATATTGAATATTTTTTTGATTGTGGCTCTTATTCCACTTTCCTGTCAGGTGATATTTTTTATGATTGTTTGTCTAAGGTATTCCCTCTTACAGATGCAAGTACAAATGAACATAAAGACCTTATTAATCCCTAGGGAAATATATGCTCCAATGTTTCAATATTTGTGAAAGGAGTATTTCCCTTCCCTGGGAATGTTGATTTAACCAATGGTTATCTTTTTCATGAAAATAATTCATACATTTATCCACTCATGGGTCCAATTGATTCTAAAATTGATGAGGTATGCTATGGATGTCTAGAGTAGCTTCTTCTTTGTATATATGTTTAGTTTTGTTTCTACTTTAGTATTCTATCTTGTTCATCATCCTTATATCCTATTGCAAAGGTTAAGGTTTATTCTAAAAATTAAACCACTAATTCAAAGAGTAGACCCTATAGATTCCCCTTTCCTTGTGTGAGTGGGTTGAGGAACCTCATATGGTGGATGTATAATTTAGATAGGTGTTTGAGCCTTTAAATTTAGAAAGTGAAAATTCATGTTTAAATAATGGCATGAATTGATTCAATTTTATTTTGTATATTTTATGAATTTTAAAGGCTTGTGATTCTAAAATAGAATATGTGGATTTTATAAAGGTTTCATTTTTTGTCTAAAATAGAATTAGTTTAAGCTTGTCTTGGTAAGATAAAGTTTCTAATTCTATCATTATACCCTTGGCTTGGTCCCAAAACCTCAATAGATGTAACTAAGAAATATTTTCAAAATAAATAATTTTTAAGGAAATGAAATAAAAATGTAAAAAATATAAAGTCTTCCTCAAAAGGGTGATTCAAGCAATCTCCAACACAAGATTTCCCACTTGGAAGTCAGTAGAACAAGGCCTTGAGTGGGACCAAAGGTATCTTTGTTAGAGCTATAGACACCTAAATGATAGTAAAGAAATGCCCATGCCATTCCCATAAGCCAAATTTCCAAATTTATTCCCTCTCATAAGTTCTAGTTACTTAAGAAGGTTTGAATTGTTTCATGTGCATCTATGAGCTATAAAATAATTAATCACTTTCATGCACTAATGGTATAAAATTGAATTGGGACTCAGTATGCCATAGGTTTAAGTATAATTCAATTCATTCATCTTTTAAACTTTTGAATAAAATTATTTGCATTTTATACTTGTGTTCAAGTGTGAATATTTGTAGTCTAACTTTTGGAGTGCTTTAAATAGATATTCTAGGTTTCGAATGCTTTTTCAGCATTCTCCCCATGATAGTTTCCATTATTTGGGTCCAATAAACCCCATCCTCCATTCCTCAAATGGGGACCCTCTTGTTTTAGTTTGTTCTTTGGTTTTCAAGTTCCTAGATGTGAAGTTTTGCCTTCTATATGCTCCATTAACTAATGAAGTCTAAACAATCAAGTCTTCATTACAAATGCTTGGTCTAAAATTACTATTTAGGGTTTCATTATTTTAAACACTTGAATTTTATTAAATCTATAAATTCTTGTTTCTAATATTTTTTTATAAATACATCAAATTTCCCTTTCTTAAGCCATTTCACCTTAGATCTTGACAAGTTATCTAACTATTTTAGAGTTTTCTGGCTTTTTTCCTTGACAATTTAATCCATTTATACTTAATTTTAGACTAACTGACTAAGTGTTCATATGGTTCCACTTTTTAGACTTAGTCAATTGCATAATAATGGATAAAAAAATGCTTTCAATTTAGTAAAGGTTAGATTTGAATTCATTTAAAATGGATTTTTCTTCATTAAGTTTTTGCATTCACTTGCTTTCATTTCAAAACTTAACCATTAAATTTGAAATTAATTAGCCATTTATTTATAAATACCTTAGCCATTGGTTTAATAATTAAAAATTGTTGACTATGCCTTTGTTTCATGCTTGTAGATGCCCACTTTGTTCTTGGGGCCATGTGGTAGCCTTTTTTAGATCCTAGAAGACCCAACCCATTCACAAAATCTTTTCAACACTTAGTTGATTTGTCAAGTGCTTCGCAGAGCCATGTGTCATCTTTTCACCACTTTGTAGGACTTCCAAATTAGAAAACCCTCTAGATAAGTGGGTTAGTAAGATAACACCACATGGTATCATCCTAGTGACCCATTATCCTTGGGCCATCCATACATCACCAAACCCTTTGGGTGAGTAGGTTAGTGATATTAAACCATGTGGTATCATCCCAGTGACCTATTATCCCAAATTGTTCCATGCATAATAAGAGCCTTCAAATTAGTGGGTTAGCAATATTGTACCATGTGGCATATCCAGGTGACCCACTACCCTAGATTTATGTGTAACTCTCGTTACACCATCTAAGTGATGGAATGCTATATGGACTCATGAAATCATAGGAACACTCATGCACACCATTACCATAGTTTTAATAACATAGACATTGTATAACATATAAAAATATGCACAATAAAGTATTTGGAAATTTATTTACTATCTCCATGTGGGTCTCCAAAACTTACAAAGTCAAAATACATGGGAGTGCCTATTAAATAGACAAAGTAGATTATTTCGGTTAAAAAAATATTGTTACATGAAAAACATATAAAATAGGAGTATCTATTATTATTGTGAACTCAAAAAATACATGTACAAAATATAATAACATTTCCAACAATAAATAAATAACTCTAAAAGCAAGCTTATATGTTTTACTCCAATACCCTCACTTAAGCATAGAATAGGGAGTGAAAAAAGAGAAAGCAAAGAGACTAAATGGGTCCCAAAAATTAGGCATGATCAGGTACCCATGTACAAAATCATAATGAAATACAAAGTGTCCCTATGGTAACCAATCCATTTTATCAAATTACATGGATGTCAAGTCATTGTAATCACAAAGTTAAATAGGAACTGGTACTTTATACAAGGCTAACTTTGTAAAAAAAATGATCTAAAAACATTAGGAAAAAGAGTCACTAAGGATTAAATGTATCATTGCAAGGTATCTAAAAACTAGTAACAATAACTGAAGTCAAGAGACCAAAACATATGTTGCAAGGCATCCCAAGAAAAGAAATAGCTCAATACTCAAACATAATATTGAAAAGGTGTACTAGATGGAATGAAGGTCATTAGATACAAATGTATTTGGTGGACTCAGAAGTCTCAATAGTACTCAAATTTGTATAAGTGGTCTAGATCTATAGATCGATCACAAAAAACAACTAACACTAGAATTAACCAGAATAACTCTTACAAAAAATAATATAAGAGTTGTTGATAGTGTGAAAAAAGTTCACCAATTGCATTTTATCTATTAATAAAAGATGTGGTGTGCCAAAGGTTAGCAAGGAACTTAAGAACTAAAGAAATAGGATCTGCACCATACCCCCTATTGTTGACTAGGTGGAGTGACATAAAAAGTTTATATGATTTGGATAAATCCATTACTGTAACACTAACACACTGACATGTATTCACCATAATAACTACTCTTCAAAAGTAGATCAAGCTCCATAAAAAAATTGGAGGAGCCTATCAACTATCAAAAAATTCTAAAGATACAAATCAAATATATCTCAAAAATATGGCCAAGGTGGTGATGGGAAATTCAATCAACTGAAAGAGTGAAATGTGCCTATAATAGATCACACAAACACATGAAGGTAGACAATGTTAAATTAGTGAACCCCCCATGGCATTTTATAACTTAGTGTAAATATAAAATATTCCATACATAAAAATACACTAGATGATGTAATAAATCCAAAAATTATATCAATTTATAGAATATGCCATCAATAACAAGATATTTTCTCCTAAAACAAGGTAGAAGTGTGTGGACAAAATCACAAGTGTCACAAAAATGTACTCAATAATGTAGGATGTTAGAGTCTGTCAAAAATGTGTTCATGAGTACAAAAAGTGGTATAAAAAATATAATAAACACTCAAAATGGGACATCCAACTCTACCTAAAAATACATCCATTGGTGTGCAATTTATGATGACATGGACACTAATGTGGTCCAAGAGGGTACAAGTGCAATAATAATGATCTCTAAGAAATGAAGGTAAGGAGAAGCAAAAATAAGTTTTTTTTATCTATGAGGGGGTTTGACCTCCTACCGGACTAAACCTCACCCTTCATCTTTGTCAAGAAAGAGAAGGAATGTGAAAAAACAATAATCAACTCTTTATGATATCCTCCTTTATAATACATAATTTTTATACCAAAAAATAAAATAAAAACTTTTTCGTAAAAAATCAATGTCCCCCTTCAAAAGGTAGAGTGACAAGAATTAGCGCCCCCCTTTTTTTCAAAAGGAGAGCCACTTTATCAATGACCCCACTTATAAATATTACCCCTGTATCAATATGGAGATCCATACAAAATCATCCCCACTTTAATAAATAAAAGCATCCCGCTTTTAGAAAAGTTCCCACTTTATGGTATATAGCTTCTCACCCTTTAAAATAATTTTACACCCACTCAATCATATAAAAATTGTGTAATGGAAAATAGTTTTTTAAAATACAACAAAGGCAATTAATAATTTTAAATAAATATAAATGAAACCTTTGAAATTTGGTGGGTGGTGACAGTTTTGACAACTAGTCATTATTTTGAGAAGCCATTTGGACGGTGCAAATGGGAGCTATTGATAGAGATATCATCCATGAGAAGAGTCTAAAGTGGTGAAGTCAATAATTCCAATAACAATTTTGATGCATTTTTTAGTGTTGTACATTCCAAACCCAATCAATGTCTACGTAGAGAAAAAATAGTTAATGATGCTAAGTTTTGTTGTGTAGAGGTGGATCATGCCACAAAGGAGGCAAAAAAATGGTTGTTTCATTTGATGCACTAGAAAACTACACCAATGAAGTGGTCGAAGGTTGAAGCCTCTATGAGCAACCATGTTCAAATAAATAATAAGGTAGTAAGGCCCATTCTCTGATGGAAGAGGGGGAAACCTTGAGAGGCTACTCAAAACCTTTGGATCAAATTGGTATAATGTTGTAGGGTAGAGGTGATGGAGAGTAGATAGAAGAATAAAAAATTGTGTATTTCCATTCCTTAAATTTTAATCATACAATGCCAATTTAAGAAAATACAAATTGAATTGATGGATCCTAGGTGACAATGGTATAAACCATAATGTTAATCCATTGTAGTCTTGATGAATGCTTTACTCAGAAATGCCAAGTCAAAACTATCAAATAAAATTACAATTATCAAATATCTGAATGAAACCTCCAAATATTTATGCATTATGATACTAATTTATCACCTTCAATAGCTCTTTCAATATATTTTTTTTGGTGATACTCCTCCACTACAAATGAGAATAAATATGAAGACCCCCTTTTGTTTTTAAAACTATCATATGGAAACAATGGCCCAATAACCAAATGCAATGTTGTTTCAACAACAATAATATGACAAATAGATGTTAAGAGGAAAACAAAGTTTTATTGCTTTGTAGATAATAAATATACCAAATGAAATGAATGGTCTCCCAAATATACCATAAATGTCAACCATTTACATTAAATATCAAATAATATTACCAAAAATTCAATGAGATAAGGTTGATTTACAAACCAATAACATAGGGGCTTGAAATAATGTTGAGGCTAAGTAATGTCTACAAAAGCCACTCTAACACCATGATGGAGTGATATATTCACTCATGAAACCATAAGATCAGTCCTACACACCCTTACCACATTTTCAATAATGCAATCATTGTAAAACATAGATAAAGATGCACAATAAAGTCACTATAAATGTATTGACAATCTCCATGTGGGTCTCCAAAACTAACCAAGTCAAAATACATGGGAGTTCCTATTAAATAGGAAAGGTAGATTATTTCATGCAACAAAATATTATTTCATGAATAACTTATAAAATAAAAGTATTCATTATTATTGTGCACTCAACAAATACGTGCACAAAACATAATAACATCTCCAATAATAAACAAAAAACTTCCAAATCAAGCTTATATGCTTTAATCTAACACTAAGATTTGGGTTAGTGGGATGTCACCACATGGAAACATCCCACTACATTGAAACTAGGCATAATCAACATGTATCAAACACCAATCCAAGTAGTAGAAGAGTGGAGAGAAGGTATGTGGCAAGACCCTTCTAGTAGGGGACACATTGGCAATGGCATCAATAAGAAACAAGCATGAAATTTATGAGTCTCCTTCTATCAAAAGATCATTAAACCTAAGTACCTAACCAAATACCATCCTATTGGAGCCTAAATTTAATGCCTGAGTAACCCGACCAAGATATCAAATGTTACAAGTAGACTAGGTGTCCAATTTCATCTACTCGATTAACTTGTAACTAATGTATTGACGTCAAATATTGGTATGTCATGAAAAAGAGAATAATAATAGGTCCCAAAAGGGATAAAATAGCTAATAAGATAAATATCAACCATTATGAGGCATGGTCTCTCAATTATAAATTGAGATCAAGTCGATGGATCTATCAGAATTTCAATTGCATTTTCAAATCATCATTGAATATTTATAACCACCCCATTAGTGGGCTAAGTTGGAAGATGAGGCCATGGGTTTCACTAGTTATCTATATAGATAGGATACGTTTCCATTGTTAAATGGGGGCCACTTTAGGCATCAATTTTTTTTGGAATAGATATGGATTGTACTAGCCTTTCCCCATGCCTTCAACCATAGTTGTATATTAAGAGATATTGATTGTAACATAATGCTTTTAGGGAATTGAACATGGATTTTATTATTTTTTTCATTTAATTCCTCTAGTATTTTTATTTAACTAATTAATTGGTGTTAGGATTGTTAATATGATTGTTTGTAAATGATTGTCAAATTTAAGATGTACAACATCTATTTTTACTAGTCTATTGGATATGTTCATGCTTTAATTTAGTCTTTTCCCAATGTGCAAATTCGTAGACTGTCAGTTATAATATCTTTGAAATGGGTTCATTAGAATAATGGCCTTCAATATTATCATCTTTAGAATCTTGGCCACTAAGTGGCTAACATTCGTGTAATTTCTAGACTAGGCACATAATGTTATAACTATGGTCAGGCATGCTTTCAGCTCCTTGGCATAATTAAGCTTGTTTAGATCAAAGACACCCTTATTTATACCCTACCTTCTCTCTCACTTTTACTTTTTTTTTTAATTATATTCTTCCTTAGTTTAGTTATTGAAATGAATTCTAGTCAAGTAGAGCTTATTGTTTCACAATTTGAATTAGATATGTAATAGTATTTAGATAACTAATTAGCTAGAAAGTAAATGAACAATGAATGCTCATATCAATTAAACCTTTGGTGGTGCCAATTTTTTCTCTCAGAGTAAACATTTGGTTAAATTAATTGGCCCTTGGATTGAACTGATATCAATCCTAAAATTAATGAGGGGATATATTTATCTCGTGTAATATCTCTCACTTTTCTTCATAGAACACTCAACCTCATAAGGGATTTTAGACTAGAGGATTTTAGAAAAAAAAAACAACACCTAGGATATATAATTACATGTGGTTTGATCCCTCTTTAGAGTATTGAAATGTAGTAAATTATTAGTCACTTAGTTGGGAGTGGTTGGGACTATCCAACCCAACTTTACTAACCCTTTTTCATGGATCATCTAGTGTTAAAATTATGATTAGGGTTTAAAATCAAATATAAATAAAATAGAGATTAGTTCATAAGACAAAAATAAATGGAACATATATGACGCATCTATAAATGCAAGCTTAGTAGTTTGAGGTTTCATAGACTTGCATAGTTAATTAGGATAGTACTAGTAAAGCCTAGATAGTACTAGTCACCATAATGGTCGAATTTTTTCTATTAATTTTCACACAAGGTTTGAGGTCATGTTCTTATTTGATTGGTTATAGAGATATTATAGATTCATTTCAAGGATAGTGATGAACACATTTAGTTATATAAATTAGAATTAAACTAATTACACCTCTCCTCCATTACTTTGTCCATTCTAAATATAGTAAGTGCAATATCAATCTACCCTTTTACAATCATATTTTTATGATTATTTCCATATTTTACATAATATAAATATTTTTAGTTTTAATTCATTTAGATCACATTAATCAAACATAAGTAAAACATGTTGGTTTGATCATTGAGTTGAACATGAAAGCCATGGGTTTGTTTCATTTTTCTTAGGTTTTAATATTTATCCTACCTTATATTTTGACTTTCATATTTGAATTTTGATTTTCCCTTATTAAAATAAGCAAAAACCTAGAATAATTACAATGGATTCTAATTTTTCATATATTTTTAATTCAAATTATGATTCTCATAATTGCAAGATTCTTTTACAAAATATATATTGTATTCTTATATCATAAAATGCAATGGACTAAATTTTATTTACAATAAAACTAAGGATGATATTAATAATTATTAATTATTTAATATCCTTAGTAACACATAATTCATGAATATTTTATCTAAGATGTTTATATGTTCTACTCAACATAAATGACATTCATGACTCCTTTCATTTATCCTCTTTTTAGACCTCAAGGTAGTGATAACCACCATCGCTTTTATATTATTCACCCTAATATTATATTGGATATGAATTTCCATGTTATCACATCATGAAGAGATATGGTACATAATCCTATAGGGTTTTTCATAGATTTCAAACCTAAAATTTTTGAGGTTTGTGATTATAAAGACAAATATTCCTAGCCCATGAGAAGTAATGTACCTAGTGTGGCCATACATGATAAGGCTCAAGCCTTGAATGACCCTATTAAAAGTGACACCATTCTCAAAAATCATATTATTAATATGGTGCAATTCATAGATAAGTTACAAAACAAGTCCATTATTTATTTTTCAAGGCTGCATCACTTAAAGATAAGCTTGCAAATGCCTAAAATATTGAGCATGCTATTATAAATTGCATCTCTATCTCCCCATTAAAATCCAATGTGTCTAATAAGATTTCATATTCAGTATAGGATAATAAACAAAAGCATCTATGACTAATGAATCACAAATTTAGAATAATCTTAAACCTCTCCAAGTGAACCTCTTAGAAACATGCTTTGAAATAAATTTATTATATTACCTCCTAAAAAACTTATGCAAAGGTATGATTAATAATGTGTTTATGATAGAGCTCATGGAGATCCCACTAATAGGTTTCATTCTTTAAAACATATAATATAATATCTTATTGATATTAGTGATCTTACATTAGATACATCTAATTAAAAAACCACTAGACTCAAACACATCTTCCAATATTGAGCAATCCACTAAAATTGTGGTTTCATCTCCCAAGGTCAAATTACCAAAAATAATTATCTAATGAGAGGATCCTCTTGCAAAAAATTAATTAAAATGGATAAAATAATAGATTTATATAAATATTAGAAACACCAAAGGGATTATATTTATCATAAGCCACTTCAAGTGGGCATCCTCATTAAACAAGCTCAATACAATAAATTCATAGATTCCTTCATTAGCCTCAACATTTATTTATATACTAAGTCTAATCTAAGTAACTAATACTTCTAATGAATGTGGAATAAAACAAAATGCTCATGAGATGACTTAAAAATCATATGCATCCATAGCAACTAATATACTAACAAAGTAAAGATAATGGGTAGCACGAGTTCCTAATATCCTCTCCCTCTTAGAAAAATATTTATCCTCAAAGCTTCAGATGTGGGAATTGGTGCTAAATCTGAAATATTGATTCCTATGATTGCATTCCATACCACTGAATCAACACCTCTATGATGGAGTAGGAGGGAATTTGGTGTGTGTGCCTATCCAAGATTGCCTCCATCTCAAGAAGGATGGATCATTATTAAGTTCTATAAAATTAGTTTACACTCTGATGTTTGTGCTAAGAACTTTATTTAGATAAGAGACATGAAATACTTAGTGAACTCAGGAAGAAGGTGGGAGCTCCAACTTATAATAAAACAACCCAATCTTTTAGAGAACCTTATATGGCCCATAGAACTTGGGAATCAACTTATGATGCCCTCTAAGTTTCAAAGATGATTGCTTATATGGATGAAGGCAAAGAAAAATCACATAACCTACTTGAGAAGTACACTCATAACAATGTTGATTAGTCTATTGTTTCATTCTATTTTGTGCCATATAAATATTATCTCACAAGATGCTAAGGATCTAATCCTGGGTTCAGATAATCATGTTGACCACTTAAATTGGTAAACTACTGGGGGTGTATGGAAGGAACACTAGTGGTGTTTGACCATAAAATACTTCATATGGAGTCATTTTAGTTGAAGTGTGGTAGGAGGTATTGTACCACCATTTAGTGAGAGGGAGCCACTTTGCCCACTGATGTTTTTATTTTGAGGTGAAGTAATGAAAGAAAGTTTACAAGCATTTATTGATAATTTTAGTTTGGCCATCCATTTGTGGATGATACCTAGAACTCATCTTAATTTGGATATCGATGCGTTGAAATAGTTCTATCCAAAAATGGCTAGTGAAGGTTGCATCACAATCTAAGACAATGGAAGAAGGAATGCCATGAAGATGGAAATATGGTTTGAGAAAATTTATGCAACTATGGAAGTGGTATAGGGATGGATGAGGACACAAAAATGACTATATTTGGAGAGGAAATCAACCACAATCAAGATCACTATTTTCCCTCTAGATTTAGGGAGCTCCTCAATGAAACCATAGAAATATCTATCCAAAACCTAGTAGGAATGGTCAAGGGTTTAAGCAACCCAAGATGAGTGTTCTTTAACCCTTATTACATTGGCCGATATCACATTCAACCTCCATCTATTGAATTTCCTTTTTCATTCCCTTCCAAAATAAGTTGTCATGACTGCTCATAAGTTTTGAGAAACCCTAAGTGTTATGTAGATAGAGAAGAATGGAGTTCATAGAATACATCTTGTTAAAGATTTGTGCTCTGGGGAAGCACCAGATGGCCCTTGTATCACAAAGAATCACCATCCCAAGAATAATTTGGTATTGTAGATGGGTTAGTGGCCAATTTTTGAATGATTTGAGATAATGAGGAGTCATTGACATACCCTTTTGTACATCATCCAACTAATTTAGAATAGGCTTAGAAATAGATGAAAGGGAAGCTTAGTTTGTGAATGTGCAAGATAAATCATCAACCACAATATTATCCTTACCTTCTTGTAAGTGATCTCATAGAAATAACCCATGAGTTTACAAACCCATTTCCATTATGATGGCCTAGAGACCTGTTGTTCTAGTAAATATTTTAGAATCTGGTGATCAGTTTTGATGTAAAAATGATTCCCTAATAGGTATGGCTACCACTTTTGTGCTACATATAAAATGCCCATCATTTCCTTCTCATAAGTAGAGAATGTTAAATTATTTCCATAAAGGGCTTTTTTGGTGAACATAATGTGCATCCTTCTTAGAGGAGAACAACACCAAGTCCATTATCGCAAGCATCGCTCTTGATAATGAAGGTCTTGGAAAATTTTGGCATAGATATAATAAGTGTAGTATGTATAACTTATTTTAATTCTTCAAATGCACACTCAAAAGCTTGTGTTCATGAAAAATCATATTTTTTCAACATAGATGTTAGTGGAGCTGTAATCTTCCCATAATCCTTAACAAACTTATAATAGTATCAAGTCAGCCCCAAAAAACCATAGAGGTTCTTGAGTGTTTGAGGATGAGATCAATTTGTCATGGCAGCAATTTTTTAGGATCCACTTAAACCCCTTGTGCTAAAACAATATGCCTAAGATATTGTACTTCATCCTAGCCAAAAGCATATTTGGACTATTTTACACAAAAATGATGATAAGAAAGAAGTTGTATGTGAGATCTAGATGTTGGAGATGCTTAGAACATGTTTTACTATAGATAAGGATATCATCAAAGAAGATCAAAATAAATTTTTATAGGTAGGGCCAGAATATTTTATTCATCAATGTTGGCAATGTTGAAAGAGTGTTAGTGAGGCTAAAGGGCATGACTAGAAACTCATAGTGACCATCATGCATGTGGAAAGTTATCTTGGGGATATCATCCTCATGAAGCTAGATCTAGTGATATCCAAAGTGGAGATCCAACTTAGAGAAAAAATAAGCACCATGAAGCTCATCAAGAAGCTCATCAATAATAGGGATAGATAAATTATCCTTGATTGTGATGTGATTAAGTGCTCAAAAGTCAATGCAGAGGCACCATGACACATATTTTTTTGGACAAGGAGAATTGGGTAATAATATGGGCTGGTACTAGGGTGAATAATGCCTTACTTTAGTAAGTCTCATATGAGAATCTCAATCTCAATATTTTTTTAAAATAGTTAGTAGTAGGGCTTGATGTTGGGAGGAATGCTTCCAAGAAGGAGCTAAATATGGTGGTGCTCTAGCTGTGAAGGTGGCAATCCCACTGATTCGACAAAGACACATGCATAATTATGAAGAATAGTTTATATATCAGAAGGGATAGTTTAAATCATTGATGGTTGCATTTTAATGGAATAGAGTTGGGAAATGATTCCATGTGAATTATTATTAAGAAGATTTTCCATGCGATGTAAAATTATGATGTCGAGAAATCTTGATTGTAAGCCTTTCAATGTGTGTTTTTGCCCATTGTCTAAAAATTACATCCAAATTTTAGAAAAATCCCATAAGATGGGTCCAAGTGTGCATAACCATTGGGATCCCAAAATAACATCACATCCACCTAAGGGAAAATCAAACATGTTAGAGCATAAGTTATAATCTCTAATAGAGATACACACATTATGACACTTCCATTTTCAAGGTAATGTACCCCCATTGGCTATCATGACTTCAAATTTAGAGCAAGGATGAACAAAAAAATAAGCCTATTTGGTGATTCAAGGGTCAATGAAATTATAATTTCTATCAAAAGCAATAGTATTGTATGAGGGATCTTCTGAAATTAACCCCTGACCCATATGGTTTATGGGTTGGTGACTCCTGCTAAGGCAATGAAAGAGATCTCTAGTTGGTCTTACTAAGAATTAAGTTCCACAATTAACTAAGATTTTTATAGATCATTTGTTATATCTTTAGCATCTTATTATACTTTATTTTTAAGTGGAGAGCCCACATCTAGTAGGTAGAGCTTTTACTCGACACATCAATGTCCCTGAGTGAATTTGTCATCATAATTATAACATAGTCCTTTTTATCTACATTTCTGTATATTTAATTTAGTTAAATGCTTTATAAGAGTTGTTCTAGGGGCTATCATGGTGTGAGATAATTGTGGAGGTGTATTTATAAATGGAGAAAATTTTGATTTGGATCACTGTTGAGCTGTGATCTTATCCTCTTCCAACTTAGCCAACCCTAGAGATTCCATCATCGTGTTGGGCTATAACATTTTGATCTCAAATTAACTTTCATCCTTTAAAAGACTAAAAAATCAAATCTTTAATAATTCATCAGATAATCCCTCTATGTGATTAGTCAAATTTTCAAATTCTATATGATATTCTCTCATGGTTCATGTATGGCAAAGTTTATTGAGTGTTCTAGTGAAGTCATCAAAAGTACTAGGACCAAACCATTGTAAAATGAGGGTGCCAAAATCAGTCCATATTGGCTCATCATGAGCCTTGATATACCAATGGTACCATTTAAGGGCTTCATGTTCCAAGTGAAAGGATGCAAATGGGACTTTGTTGGCATCAAAATTATTATGCAAATTAAAATATCATTCTGCCTGATAGATCCATCCAGTTAGATTTGCACCATTCAATCAAGGAAAATAAAGATTTAGCCCACAAAAATTACTAGAATAAGAAAATATAATGTTTTAAGAGGACACTGGATGTTGTCTATTGTTTAAGGCAGTATGTTGAAGATTGAGTCCAATAATTTTTTCATCAAGATTTTTGGATTAGGGTCTTAAGGGCAGCAATTTTATCCTCCATGTTTTTTACTCCTATTTGGGTTACTACCATGGCTAGAGTAAGAGTTTTTTTTTACAATGGACATGAAAACTAGAGTTAGACATGGTTAGTAAGGTAATTTTTTAATTTGGGAAAATTTGGAAGGGGTAAAGATACTTTTACTAGTTTTTTGCACTGTCTGAGTATGATTGACAAAGGCGAGGGAAAATTAGAAAGTGAAATAGAAAAAATGGAAATTTTTTTTAAGATTAAAAAAGAGAATAAAATTGGAATGAACACTATGGAATTTTTTTTAGGAAAATAGACAAAAACTAAATAAGTTGTGGTAAAACTCAAAAAAATGAAAAATTGAGATTTGTGGCAATTAGAAGTGGAATTAGGGTATGGGACATCAAGGAAGAAAATGTGAAGAATGGAATTTTAGGTTTATTGATAAATTTTGAGAATAAATAGAGTCACAAGGAGAGAGAGATATAATAAAAAACAAAAAAATGTGTTTTTTCAAGTTTTTTGATAGTTTGTTGGGAACATTCAGAAACTGGTATGACAAGTCTTCTGATAATCTACTATTACTATGTGCATATCTAATATGGCATGTTTTTGATATGATTATGGTAATATGTGGAAACTATTATGGTAAGTATTTTAATATGCTATTGGTAATATTAGAAGATCTAATATAGTAAGTGTTTTTGGTACTCTGTTGGTAATATTCTAAAATTGATAGAAATGGGCCCCAAGTTTCAATGGTTGTCTAAGGGTTTAAATATATCACTCTAGCCACCAATACTATCTAATTGAGTACCACTCTCTAGAAAAAATTTGGCCATGGATTTACCCCTAAATGATAGACCTTGGTTTTTCTCATGGGTGGGAACTAGTCAATCAAGATGGGTTCATTTCCCTTTTTGCTACCGGTCCTTTCAATGGGATAGCTACTTCAGGGTTCTTATGGTACTCCTCATAATGAGTTTTATAGCTTATGACCAAGAACTTCCCATACCTATTTAGAAAAAAAATTACCCTAATCTAAAATAGATTATAGTATCTAGAGTAGAAAAAACATAATGTAATAGAGTATAAAAACACTTTCTAAGAAAAAAAAGTTGGCCCTAGAAAGCACTTTGATACCAGATGAGAGGATCCTCCTACAATAATTAATGAAAATTCACAAAATAACATATTTATATAAATATTAGAAACACCAAAGGGATTATATTGATCACAAGCCACTTTGAGGGGGCAACCTCCTTTGAGCAAGCTCAAGACAATAAATTCATGGATGCCTTTATTTATCTCAACACTTACTTGTATACTAAGTTTAATCTAAGAAACTATTACTTCCCATAAATGTGGGATAAAATAAAATGCTCATAGGATGACTTAAAAAGCATATGCATCCATAGTACTAATATACTAAAAAAGTAAAGAGAAGGGGTAGCACAGGTTCTTAACACCTAAACCTAAATAATATTTACATAAGAAAGAGACACCTAAGAATGAATTCCATAAGGAATATTTACCTTAAAATAATAATATTACAAATGAAATTGTTAAGGTGGAAATCAAAACTTCTTCATTATTAGAACCACTGATCATTATCCCTTATATAGATTATAATAAATGCATCAATGTCATGGTTGATAGTTCTCGTGAAATTAATGTATGTAGCATGAATATTCTAAAAAATCTTAGATATGATGTTGAACACTTTAATAATACTACTTTATCCACACCACTCACAAAAGGATATTTTGATGGCCCATATCTCTTGGTCTCAAGTTGTGTTCTATTATATTCCCCATTGATCCTACTTTGACCTAATTTGATGTTATACTGAGAAAATAATGGATAATATCAATGGATGAAACACATGACAAGAATCATGATCACACTAAATTTGAGCTCTAAGGCATTCCTATTTCCATTATAAGAGATAAAATATCTCCAAATCAAGTAGAGTAAGTACAAACCATTTCTTTGACTAGTACTCAAGTAATGATATCTAACAATTCTCCACATATGATTACAACAAGATGCATGATATTAATGATGATAAATATATTTAAGAGTAAAGAAAATTAAATAAATCAATTTCAAAATATGGTATGCTTGATTATACATACCCTATTAAATATAAATAATATGATATTAATTGGACTGTCATGTCTAAATTTTAGGATGAATATGGAAATACACTTTTGATTATGTCATCTATAATAAAAGACCTACATATTACTATCTCATTGATGGGATAATTGGTTAGCTCAAACATAATCTACTATACATAACTTCTCGGTGTCTACTTTCTTGATCACCTTGTCTATAATTTATGAATTATTTTCTCTATTCTTATACCTTGATATACATGTTTGTATGTGTTGTTTCATCGACCATTATTCTATCCATTAGCCTTGATTTGGATAGGATGTCTCTGATCGATAAATTCATGATATATATACTACAATGACACATCATTTATAACAATTTGATCTTAGTGTGCATTATTTGAGGCATTTTCCATATCAACTATATATACTTGTTTTTGTAATGGCATAAATTGAGCTTTCATGATCACATATATTGTATGCCTAGATATCTCAAGACATATGTGTCCACATCAATTATTTCCCATTGGGGGAAAATGGATTTATATCTTCATATACTTCCTTGAGACATGCCATTATAATTCACATATGCAGTGGGGGCATATTACTTGCCTTAACTTCTATGAGACTACTTTACTATTACACTTCTACACAAGTTGAGATATGCCTAGATTATTTATATCCCTTTTATTCTTATATTTTCAAAAACTTGTGCCTTAGACTTGATAGATTAGATGAACATGTGCTTAAAATCAATACATACATACATATATATATATATATATATATATATATATATATATATATATATATATTCAAAAAAATCTAGGACCTATGCATAAAATGATTTGCTAGTATACATGATTTATTGATGTATTTATCACATGGTTAATTACTTATCTATTTTATCCCCACATGATTTTTATAGTATACATGAGTGGGAGTCAATACATGTAAGTTACATATGATACATGGAAATACAAATGTGTGACATTATATAGACCTATGGGATACCTTTCTACATGAGGGACATGTCTACATTGGGGGTATATTTGCATACTTATCAGGTTATATCTTTTTATATTAGTCCATTTATCATAGAAGACTATTGCACATGACTTTATATTTCTCATACTTTTTATATTTCTATTTCATATGGATATTTTTCTTTATTATACTAGATGATGGCATTCATTAATTATGCAGACTAACATTGCTTGCTCTATGTGTGCTTAATGTTGATGATTATTAGAATATGTGATCGTTAATATATGTATTATGTAATCATATGAGTGCATTAATTGTTGTTTATTGCATCATGTGACACTTGTGTTATAGGATCCTCTAGTCTAAGTCATGGCCATGTCATGTTCATGTTGAGTCAAATTTGAATCAGAGACGAGTCATGTCTTGAGTTTTTGTGTGTTTCATGATCATAATATTATGTGTGTGCACGTGGTTAAATATATAACTATTAATAATATTGGTGTTATGATTTATATCACACATATTTATATTTTGTGTGATGCCATAATTTCAACCATTTGTATACTATGATGCTTATTATTGTGGGTCTAATTTATATATCTAGTTGACATGACACTTGTATGCCCATTACCTTGCAGTGTAGTTTTCATAGTGCTTGAATGATAAAATATTTATATGATGATATAAATTATTATATTTATATACATATTTTATATGATTAAATTTTTTATATGTAAAACTTGGTTTTCATAACTCTTTCTTTTGAGATGAGTGGTCTTCATGCTTCATCCCTCATATTAAAAGGCAACATATAGTCGTATATCTTAGAGATTTAGGCCTTGACAAATAGATAGTTCATACTTTGGATTAGATTATGTGATTTATATGGGAAATATTTAACTGATTAAGGCATATATGGAAAATTCTACATAATTAAGAGAAAACATTAGGATATTCTATGACATTATAAGATATATTATATGGGTAAAATTGAGCAGATTGATTAGATTTATCAAATTAAGTAGATTTATCAAATTTACCAAAAAAAAGAATGTTAAAAAACATATATTACAGTTGGATTATGGCATTATATATCATTTTGAGGTATATATGGATTAGATTGAGGGCAAGAATTTGTTCATGCAAACACTTCTCTATTTCTTTATTTTGGATTGATGGGGAATGATGGTACTATATAAGCACTTTAGATTTAAAATACATCTATAGTGGTTGATCTAGAGATAAATTTTGACATACAAAAAAAATTCATGGTTCCACATTCACATCTAAACCTATTTTGGGGTCCTATTTTGATAAACAAACCTATTTTTGGGTTTCACCTTTACATGTGAACCTAGTTTTGATGTTCCCAAAAAACAATTATGATGATAGTCAAAGTCATATAAATGAGTTTTATATGGTGATAAATTATATCACTTATTATTATCTAATGGTGGTTGAGGCATTAACACTCTTCAACTTGTGGTTTCAATGGTTGCATCTCCTTGGGGAATAATCAACCCATGGTATTATCCAAATGAGTTTAAAAAGTGGTGGCATGGTTTGCATACCCCCGAGTGTATTTGTTCCTTAACTTTTCAATTTCATATAGTTTAATGATCTAGATTATTTCATATTTAAATGGATATTTGTATATGCATGTTCCTTTCAAGATTTACATGGATAAAAATGGGACATATAGGGCATACTTTTCAATGCCAACTTGTGTGATTACATGGGTTCCATATTTATTCTTTTATTAATTTAATCTATAATTTAAGTACCAGACTAAAGTGGGGTATTTTTAGACATCTAAATTTTATATTGGACACTATAAATGTCATCTTTGGCACACTTTGACATAATTTAAATTTAAATACATAGTTGAATATTTTACATGCTTTCCCTTATCCCTCTACCCACCTCTTTTCTTGGCCAACCTAGTTTACTAGATAGACATATTAAATATCTTTCTAGTCTATTCAATAACCACATATCCTAAATATATTATCATCATATCTCAATTCATTGATTGTCACTCCCAAAATAGTACAAGAAACATTCAAATAATTTTATTTTTTTGTGCAGGTATGTACTTTTGTATGTAATGTCCAAAAACACTCAATAGATATTATAATTGAGAATTTTTCATTTGGTCAACTTAAACATTTTTCATGTGTTGGTCATAGCATAAAATCAAAGAATCAACTATAAGTGCAAATTAATCCTAAGGTTTCACCTCTCTTGGCAAGTCCTAACAAACTAGAGAAATTAATTATCACTCTCTTAAGTCATTATCATAAAGGCATACATATCTAAATATTCTCAAAAGAGAAATCCTAGATTTAAGTGTGAATATAAATGAAATTAAAATTTACATGGTGTTAAATGCCAAAAGCTAAACATTTTAGTTCAATATAGATTGATCATAATTGTTAAGTTGTGAAGCTAAAATCTTCACAAGGATGCAAATGGAGGAGGTTGCTCAGTGTTACAGCAACCAACGTCGGTCTGATCAACTGACATCGATCATATCCAGTTATAGAGATACCAACATCGGTCAGGGATCAGCGGACATCAGTCATCCCCAGATAGACAGGGATCGACATCAGTCACTTGTGTGTGCGTGTATTAGTTTGCATGCATTTCTAGAATTAGACTCAGTCTATTCTAGGAAGATCCAAGTGTTTGCATGTGAAGACTAGTTTAAGTCTTGAGTCTGAGTGTCTAATTATTATTTGTATGGGATCTATTTATTAGACCCATGGGCATGTATTGTAATTAAGGACTAGAAGAGATCCTTCCCATTGTAAGATCAGTTGATCTACTTGGCAAGCAAGATCAGGGAAGATCTACATGGTAAGTAAGATCAGTTGATTTACAGGTTGTGCAAGATCAAAGGGCATCTCTTCATTGTATTTCCTTCTAGATGAGTATTAATACAATTGTGTATTGTCTCTCATATTTTGTGTTATTTCTAATTTCTAGTTACTTATTCATTCTAGTTTAATTTTCTATTTGAGTGGGAGTATAGAAATGGCAGAAGAAAGTAAGCTAAGAATGGAGAAATTCAATGGCAAGAATTATCAATTATGTAGGATGCAGATAGAAGATTATATGTATCAAAAAGATCTGTACTTACCATTGGGTGGGGTTGCATGCAAGCCCACAGATATGAAAGATGAAGAATGGAAGGTTCTTGATTGGAAGGCTCTAGGATCTATAAGGTTGAGCCTTGCATCGTCTGTGATTTCCAACTTATCACAGGCAAAGTCAATGGTTGAGTTAATGGAATCTTTGGAAAATTTATATGAAAAACCCTCAGCTTCAAATAAGGTATTTCTTATGAAGCAATTATTTAATTTGCAAATGTAGGAAGGTGGATCTGTACATAGTCATCTTAGTGATTTCCATGGTTTGGTAAACCAATTAAATTCAGTCAATATAGTTTTTGATGATGAAATTAAGGCACTCTTAATCTTATGCTCTTTACCTGAAAGTTGGGATAGCTTGGTAATGGTAGTTAGTAATACTGCGTCTGCTTCAAATATCTTAAAAGTTGATGATGTTGTTAGTGTAATCTTGGATGAAGAAATTCACAAGAAAAGCATAGGGGAATCATCAAGAAATGCTTTGAGTGTTGAAAGTAGGGGAAGGCAAAGAGAGAAGATTAAACAAGGGAGATCAAAGAAAGGCAAGAGATCCAAATCCAAAAATGGCAGTGTAATCTGCTGGAATTATGGAAAGCAAGGGCACATAAAGAAAGATTGTTGGGTGAAAGAAGATCAGCATGAAGGAAATGAAGAAGCAAGTGATGCAGGTATTGTTGCACAAGATGCTCTTGTATGTTCCTTAGATAAAGTAGAATTTTGGGTTTTAGATTCTAGTGCCTCTTTCCATGCATCCCCAAATAGGGAATTTTTTCATGATTATGTCTAGGGAGACTTTGGAAAATTTTATTTAAGGGATGGTAAGCCTTGTCAAATGGTTGGCAAAGGGAAAGTGAAGCTAAAATTATAGACATGCAACACATGGGTGTTGAAGGAGGTCATGCATGTCCCAGTCTTGAAGTGGAATTTGATTTCTATAGGAAAGTTGGGTGATGAGGAATGCACAATAACTCTCACAGCAGACTCTTGGAAAGTTTCCAAGGGTGCACTTATTTTAGCAAGAGGTAAGAAAGTAGGTACTCTTTATCTATATACTTGTATTACTGATTCTCCTTCTAGTTTATCTACTTCAGCTATAGATTCAAAGATGTGGCCTTGTAGGCTTGGTCACATGAATAAGAAGGGGATGCATGTTGTTGAGTCAAAAGGTAAGCTTTTAGGTTTGAAAAGCATGGATCGAGATTTTTGTAAGCAATAGAAAAAAGTGAGGTTTCTTGAAACTAGATCGATAAAGAAGGTGGTAGCTTCTATTGGAGGATCATAGTATTACATAAGGAAGAAATCTGATGTTTTTGACAAGAACATGAAAGCCTTGGCTTTCAAATAGAAGATGACAGGTAGAGATCAGCTCAAGGGGCTGAATAATTCTGAGCAGGGCAATTTGGACAAGGTGATGATCCAAAAGGAGCTTGTGGGTAAAAGTCATCACTCACAAGAAAACATAGGTACCGATGTCAGTTAGGTGAGAACTGACATCAAACAAGAAGGTATCGATGTCAGTCATGTGTAGACCAAAGTCAGTGGTGTCGAGCAGGCTTGTTATCGACGCCGGTGAGGGAACTAATGTCAATGACCAGGTGGACACTGATGTCAGTCATAGAACCAGTGTCAATGAGATGGACACCATCATTAGTTATGGAACTGACATTGGTAGTTTGGTTAGTTGCATGAAATTGATGTCAATCAGGTGCAGACTGAGGGGTAACCAACATCGATCACTATCAGAATGGATTTTGGGTGGATAGCAAGTTGTCAAGGAGTCTCAAATGCCCATGTGGAGGATTGAAAGGGTAAGTAAGCCTCAAATTCATTATTCCCCTTCTTTACACTACTTTTTGCTCACTGATGGTCAAGAACTAGGAAGTTTCAAAGAGGTGATGCAGGTAGAATCCAGGAAACAGTGTGAGCATGGCATGAATGAGGAATGTGATTCCTTAGATGAGAACCAAATGGGAGATTTGGTAGAGTTGCTAGCTGAAAAAAAAGCATTAAAAGATGAATGGATTCTGAGGTTAAAGAAAGAAGAGAATAGACACGTGAGATAGAAGGCTAGGTTATATGGTTTTGAGTAGGCTACAAGACAATGGTGTTTAAGGTTTGATAGGTGTATGACAAAGCATGGCTTTAGTCAATGTCAATGTGACCATTGTGTTTTCTTTACCAAGTTGGATAATATTAGCTACATTATCCTATTACTGTATGTTGTGTATATGCTTGTTATAGGGACACACATGCAGGAGATTATTGAGCTAAAGGTAAAGTTAGTTAAGAGGATTACCATGAAGGATTTGCAAGTAGCAAGGAAAATCTTTGGCATGAGTTTTTCTAGAGACAGGGAAGATCACAAGTTGACTTTGTCTCCAGATGATTGTGTGAATAAGGTAGTGGCAAGGTTCAAGATGTAGGATGTAGAACTGGTATGCACACTTATGGATGGACAGTTCACAAAATAGTGTCCCAATTCACATGATGAGGTTGAGTACATGTGTACTAAACCTAAGATTGCCCAAGCAGTGGGAGTTGTTAGTAAGTTTGTAGCCAATTTGGGAAAGAAGCACTAGAGAACAGTTAGTGAATTCTTAGGTATCTGAGAGGGACCAACAACAGGTATACATGCTATGCAGGGTCAAGTTCTTTTCTACATGGGTTTGTAGATGTGGATATGGTAGGTTACTTGGATGACAGGAAGAACACCATAGGATATGTGGTGGTTGGTCTTCAAGATTGAACTTGAAGAGGGATACAAACCAAGAAACAAATTAGAAGACATTGTTGTATAGGTACAGGTGCAGCTGTTTATCTCCAAGTGGGAGATTGTTAAGTTGTGGAGCTAAAAGCTTCCCAAGGATGCAAATGGAGGAGGTTTCTCAGTGTTATAGCAACCGACGTCAGTCTGATCAACTGACGTCAGTCTATTTAGTTATAGAGCTACCAACATCGGTCAGGGATCAGTCGACATCGGTCATCCCCAGATAGATAGGGACTGATGTCAGTCACCTATGTGTTTGTGCATCAGTTTGCATGCATTTCCAGAATTAGAATCAGTTTATTCTAGGAAGATTTGAGTGTTTGCATGTGAAGACTAGTTTAAGTCTTGAGTCTGAGTGTCTAATTATTGTTTGTATGGGATCTATTTAATAGACCCATGGGCATGTATTGTAATTAAGGACTAGAAGAGATCCTTCCAATTGTAAGATCAGTTGATCTACTTGGCAAACAAGATTAGGGAAGATCTACATGGTAAGTAAGATCAATTGATTTGTAGGTTGTGCAAGATCAAAGGAGATCTACTTGGAGTACTTTGAGTACTGGCAGTATTGTTACTAACTGGTGGAGGTAACAACAACTCTGTGTTTGAGTTGGTTGTAGGACCGTAATTGAGAGAGTGAACTCTTGAAGGAGAATTACTATACACTAAGTGTGGGAAGCCTGAGAGGTGTGGGAAGAGTGTGGCATCTCTTCATTGTATTTCCTTTTGGATGAGTATTAATACAAGTTGTGTATTGTCTCTCATATTATGTACTATTTCTGATTTCTAGTTACTTATTCATTCTAGTTTAATTCCATTTTTAGTTGCTTATACAAAGGTAATCATCTGTGCTCTTATGGAGTGGTAGATCCTGACAAGTGGTATCAGAGCTTGTTTCAGAGATTGGTTCACTAACACCTTGGTTTCAGAGCTATGTGTAGATCCTGACAATAATAGTACACACTTATAACTACGTAAGATAAATACCTACATTTTGAGCCCTCTTAAGGGTATTAGAATGTAACTAACACTCATCTACTTAGTAAAAAATTATTGTGGCTATCCAACCCAACTTACTAACCCTTTTTTCAAGGGTGATTATGTGTTAAAATTTAAATTAGGGTTTCAAATCAAAGAGAAAGAAGTGAACATACACATAAGAGGAATTTATAGGTGTAGGTGTTGTAGGTGTAGTGATATGAGGCTTCAAACACTTGCATAATTAGTTAAGATAGTACTGATAGAGCCTAAACAGTATTCATCATCACAAGGGTCTGAGTTTTACTGATAATGTTCACACATGGTTTGAGCTCTTGTTCTTGATCAAATAATTATAGAGCATATAAAGATCCATTTCAAGAAATTATAATTTAGCTAAGTTCACTTATCCTCTATCTCTTTTTCCATTCTAAATATAATAAGTGAAATATTAATCTACACTATTACATTCATATTTGTAAGATTATTGCCCTATTTTATATAATTTAAATATTCATAGTTTTACTTCATTTAAATCACATTAATAAAAATAATTAAAATACGTAAAGAAAACTTTAACACCCTAATGTATAAGGAAACCTAGGTTTTCATGTTTAAATTAATGATCAGGTTCCCCAAAATGTTTTACTTATTTTACAAATAAGAGTATAAAATAATTTAAACTATGCATTAATTTAAATTATAGAAAATATAATAATAAACACAATAATCTGAACTAAAAGGGACTAATTGATATTATAACTACTTGATTTATAAAAAACAAGATGAGATAAGGATTATGTACTTAGTTAATTTTTATTAGTTGTTTATAAAATATTTAAATGCTTTATACGTGTTTCATCAACTACTAATATTAGAAATATTGGCTAAAAATCTTCCCAGATGTTATCAAGAAAGATAAACACTTATGTAAGTTGGCACTATTAGGGTTTACCAATAGTATCCCTTTGCATAATGGGGGTCTAAAAATTATAAAAACCATGTTCATATACCTACAATATAGTTTTGTGTGTGCACACTTCTCTAATATTTCATTAAAATACTTATTTTTTATCTGTTTCATCCAAACTCTAATTGTGATTAATTAACCAAAAGTGCCCTTATATATGGGTAAGTATTTTAGGTTGGATAAGCCCAAACACTTCCCACTAAATGGTTAAGTTTTGCCTATGTTAAAATACTCTAAATAGGGCTCAAAACGTATATAGTTCTCCCACTTATGTGTGTGTAGCATCATGAATAATCCATAATGTGATTCTTTCTTTTGATATTTGATACTTGACACCATGCAAATTTGACTTTTCATATTCATATTTTTATCTATGGACTTGATTTTTTCTTGAGACTTGATATGTGTATATATTTTTTGAATAATTTTCCAAGAGAGTTCTAAGTGATTTTTCAATATTTCCAAGACTTGTCAAGTGAATAATAACCTTAGGGGTGATGTGTACTTATATGTGACTCTTTATTAATTTAAAGTTATGACCATCCCATGAAACATGTCTAAGTCAACCTAATGAAGACTTCCCAATTTGAAATTTTTTTGGTGAGGTATCCAAGACACTGCCAAGAAAATAAGACCCTTGTGATAACCAACACTATGCAGGTTTACCATTATTGTCTTGGAAGTGAAAAAAATGGATTTAAATATGGAGAATGTTTTTATATGATTCTAAAGGTGTTATTGTATAAAATAAATTTATCTTAAATAAATATGTATTATAAATATAGCTGTTTAATACATTATAAGTGTAAAAAGATAAAGGGAAAGTGTGCTCAAGAGTCAAATATGTGTGCATCATCTAAGTGTGTCAAAGTATGTCAAATTTGACATTACCAAAGTGTCAAAGACTATATTTAGATGTCTACACCATGTAAAACTCAAAGATAAAGGCAAATCAATCTCATGAGACATGAAACATTTAGATAAATCAATCAATAAATAAAGTGCATGAGTGAAAGTGAGAAGAAGAGTTGAGAGAGGGATCCCCACTAACCTACAACTTCTCTCAAAATTATGCACATTATGGGGCATGTGGCTTCAATCAAAATGTGTTTTGATCATGGGGAAGTTCACACAGGATTTTGGGATGGGACACAATAATCAAAATTAAGGAAAAAAATCAAATAGAAACTAAAATAATCAATCAAATTTAAAGGTTATAATAATGACACATATGTGCAAAAAGAAGGACCCATAAACAACCAAAGAGAAAATATAAAACTTAAAACATGTAAAACATGAGATAAATTAGTGAAGGAATCCAAAATAAAGGACAACCAAAATATTAAAATGAGGTAGGAATAAGGTAACTTCAAAATTAAAGAAATAACACATAAAAATCAATATAAAGTTGAAAGATGCTAAGGGCAAAAGAAGACACAAGTGGTTAATAAATGAGAGAGTAAGGATAAATAATAAAGTAGGGTTCCCAAAAGATATAAATAAATTAAAACAAGGATAATGAACACAAAGACGTAAAGAAAAATCAAGTATACAAATTAACAAAAGGGAATAAATAAAGACACAAGTGGGTAATAAATGAGAGAATAAGGATAAATAATTAATCAAGCCCCAAAATCTACACATGAAATTAAAGGACAATGAACACAATGGAGTAAATAAAAATCAAGTATAAAAAATAACAAAAGGGAATGAACTATGTACTTTAAAATAAATCTAGATCGGGTGGAGACATATGGGGTTAGTAAATAAGAGCTAAAGAATAACACTAGATGAATCATCAAAATACTATATGTAAGTTAAAATAGACATATCCTCAATGGTAAGATCATTATGTCTAAGTACCCATGAGTCTACGTCTAAGAATGATAATATGTAATCATCATTAGTATAATTTTCATCATCATCAGTATAATAATCATCATCATTATAAACACATATGTTATTATTTGTACACTTTTATAAAGTGTAATGTTATCTTATCTAAATTTTAGGTTGGGAAATTGGATCTTTTGTAGTGCAAGACATTGTCATAAAATTACCTTGTTATATGGAAGATTGGATGTTTGAACTTCAGGGACATGTATTTGAGATTTAATGAGTGATTGTCTCTTTAGTAACTTCTTAGGTAACACCTCATGTTAAATTTATACTAGAGGATCATAAGTATTACCTTGACTGTTAATCACTTTCTTATTATGGAAAAATTCTATAAACTAGTGTGACGGAAATATTTTCATTTGATTTATCCATGGACATACAATGAAAACATCATATGTCACATTATCCAATAATAAATGAAACCAAACTAATTTATGGTCTTAGGATACACCATGATAGGTATGTTAATTCCTCCAAGTGTATTCTTAGAATTCCTATTATATATTTTAATAATAGTTGTAATATTGGCTAAATCACTTTGAAAATATCCAAGACTTGTGTAAAAATTTCATCATTCATACATTTATACTTGAACTAATGTCAATCATAATTTTATTTTTCCCTTGAATGTTTGTTTATGAAAGTGAATTAAGAGTGGTCCATTATTAGAGTAATCATTTCGGATTTCATTATTAAGTAATATTATTGGAGGAGGCTTTTTATGTGTTGTATTTGACTCACCTATGAATACATCAAATGGACAAGCTTTAAAAAAAATCTGTATTTATTTTTTATATGCCATATGATAATTTCCTTGGTCTTAGATGATTGAATTAGTTGAGCCACTAAATTATTCAAATTACTATTTAAATGATCTACTAAAATTTGATTGATTTTAATGAGATCTTGAAACATATGTTTCAAAGTAATGCATCTATTTGAATAATGTCTAAAGACTCTATGATGATAACAACATGCACTAGCATAATATTTCTTAGGTAAAGCCATTTATGGATCCATCTATCTAATAGGGGGTAAATTAATCATATTGTAATAAGCACAATTTTATGACTTTCACTTAATATTGTAAATTTTCATCATTCTCTTTGTTTTGATGAGACTAGCATGTTAGGTGGTCAGTCTACCTGATTCACTACATTCTTAACCTAATTATTAACTTGGAAAGTATTTTCACTATTCTTAGCATTGAAGTTTCATTCACCTTGTAATTTATATCTACTATAGGTCGGATAATTAGTCACATATTTAAGCATATTGACATTTATAAACTTTATCTCATAGTTTCTAACCCCATTAAAAAGATCATCAAAATATAAATTTTGAAGATCACTATATCTTTGATAGGTAAAAGTAAACTTTGAGAAAAGATACTTTGTAATTTACTATCATGTAATTGGTGATTCATTTTTTTAAACATTATCTTTAATCTAAGCACATACTCACCAAAATTCTCATCGGGTCCTTTTTTAAGTTGATAAATTTGTGAAAATGTAACCTTCATGATAATATTGATAAAAAAGGCAGGGCTGAGATCTCATTTTTTAAATTGATGAAAGAATGGATATATCTACATGAAAAGGCATAAAATAAGTAAATATCATATTCATTAAGGCTTATAGGGAATACATGTGCCAATAATTTATCAATTTATATAAAATATAGACAAGAAGCATATAAATATTTAACATGATGAGAAGGATCCCATTTACCATTGAATAATTCAAACTTTGGGGCTAAAAAATAATAGGCAAAGGTTAAGAAATAACATCATAAGCTAAAGGGTTTGATAGTATATATCATATGAAGCAACCCTATTACTTGGATTTTCGGACCCTTGAGACAATAATTTAACTTGTTGTTGCATACCATGTATGATTTGCATAAGGGTAACTACTTTTGGAATTCAAAGAGGATTGGTAGTATAATAGGTTGGGATGGAATCATTTACTGATTGAGGAACACTGTAAAGAAGAGATGAAAGTTTGGAAGTGTATCAATATTGTTTCATAATTTTGGAAGAAAAAAGTGAAGCATTGAAACCATTTTAATAAGGTAAAGGAACACCAACAAGAGTACACAAAATAGGAAGAGAAATAACATTAGAAATAGGTTAAGAAACAATCACATCATTAGACATGGAAGGGTAACATCTAGAAGTTAAATATATATTAGTGGAACTCAAATATCATTTATTCACCCCATAAGTTATATTATATCTTTAATGTGAGGCTATTGAGATGGGGTTTTGGTTTGGACCTCTTTTAACACATACAACATTGCATCCATGTCTTTAGAAAAATATTGAATATGTTTTCTAAACAAAGTAGGTGTTTCCACTCTATTATTCTCATGATGGTGAGTAACATCACAAGCATTACCATTTTGAGATCTAGACATAACATTATCATTCACATTGAATCAAAACATGTAGCAATAGGAGAAATATTAATATCACTAAGAGACACACTTTTCCTTTACAAATAACATGAGTATTAATCCAAGTAATTTCAAATAAAATCAACATATTTGCAATTCAATCTATCATTTTTCCTAGTAGAGGTCTCATATCTAATCACCTTGGGAAATATAATAGAGAAACACCTATAACATGAAAAATAACCTACGGTTTCAATGATAAAACAAGAACATAAAAATAGGGTTTGAAAACCCCACACAGAGGCTAGGGTTAATTATTGTAACAAATAGAATAATCCCTAAAAATATAATACCTACCAAAATGAATGAAATATATAACCCTATAAGTAAATAAATCATGTAACTAATTGTAATTTCACCAAAATGTTTTATGGGAAAGTGGTTTTACATCAAAATGCAATATATCTATTGATAAACATGTGTAATTCATTTTTAGCCACATTTACCCTGATTAATAGTAAAAATCATACTTAATTGCATAAAGGAATATTCTAGAATAATTTAAATGTGAAAAAGAGGCTTATGATAACAATAATAAATTTTCATAAATCTATAGATAATTAAAATTTGAAATCAATGATAAATAGTACCAAGTAACAAAACAAACAAAACCCAAAAAAAATTTCGAGCAAAGAAATTTGTCTAAATGACCAAGACCATACACTCATATCCTTACACTACTAAGACTGTTTAATACATTCCTAGAAATTATAATATTTTTTGAAATAATCTCTTTTGCTCCAAAAACCTTTCTTAGTTTACAAAAAAAATTTACATATCTCTAGGAAATTGATCTCCTTCCTCAAAACCCTAATCAACTCAAAACACCTTACATAACCTTACAAACTAGAGGAGTCATTAAGGAGTATGTGCTATCCCATCATTATTTCCAAGCATTTTTTTATTGAAAAAGTTAAAAACAAACACTCTATGCACTTTAATAATTAATTTTAGATGCAATCCCTAATCCCCATATAAATTTTACTAGCATGAACAAATTATTCCATAAACACTTTAATTTTTTCTTTTTAATGAATGTTACCATATCATTAATGGCTCCTTTGTACCTAGTTATTGTTCCTAATATATGTAGATACTAATTTTTTCTTTGAGGAACTCCATAGTACTCCATTTATAATTTGGTTATTTCTTGGAGGAGCTCAATAACATTTCATTTTCAATAATTTAACTATGCCTTGCATTCAAATGGAACATGTACCAATACTCACTCTTGTTCACATATCCATATTCATAGAAGCTACTTTTTATTCATTCCATTAGAAGCTTCATCAAATTTTATGGACACTTACTTCAATAGCTTCATTATTCATTTTTATCTTTCATTATACATGGGTACCTCATTAGGCTTAGTTGTTAGCACCCATACTTATGAGCATATGACTTATTTTTTAGCACATCACCTAAGCTAAATTTGGGGGGGTGTTGGAGTGTGTCATATTCATATTTGAAGTGAATTATCCTTTATTTATATATGTTATTAATGTGTGATTTATTATTTACATAAAAAATTTAAATGCTTAATTAATGTGGTAGTTATCCTCACATGTGTGATAATTATTAGGTGTAACTTGGGGAATAATCCCACCTTTTACTCTACCAATAATAATATATCACTCACATCATAATTTTTCTATTTAATAACTCTTTTTTTTCTTATGGAAGTTAATGGAGCTAAGATTCATCACCTGAGCTAATGGATATGTAGTCTTTTAGAGAGTCATATTATAGTGTAACCATTGTTGATTGCACACATGCTTTGTATATTACACATTTAATACATTCTATCTTTATTGGTGAATCTCTCTTTTTTTTGAATAATTTATGTGGATGGTGTCTATGTTAGAGATCATTGGGCTATGTTATCATTTATAATATGGTATTAAATCCATTTCTAATAAGTCTTTATCCCTATATGAATTTTTACTAACATGAATAAATGACACAATGGAATATGAAGACTTCAATATTAAATCAAATTATGCTCTAAACACTTTAATTTTAATTTTTAATCAATATTGTATTTCTTATTATCACTCTTGACCTTTTAATTCAATTTTCATGTCCTATATACACTAATGCACCCATGTATTTATAGACTTCTCAAATTTAAATTAGGGCCCTATTAATGTACAAGCCAACATATAGTGGGAAGAAAAGGTTAGTAAAATAACAACATGAGATAAAAAATACCTAAATGTCACACGACCCATAAAAATAAAATGACTTAGACCGTATAGTATATTTCTAGTTAGCCAAAACTATATTGCTAGTCTTTTAAAATAACCATAGAATATTAGAAAAATAGGGAGAAGAGAAATAAAATCAAGGAGAGAGAAAACCAAGAGAAGGGGAAGTAAATAGGGCCCAAAAAATAAGAAACACACACCAATAAGATATTAATATGAACCACTAGTTGATAAACACATGAGTACCCTAAAAATATATAATTTGATAATAAAATCTTAATCCCCACCATAACAAGTTTTTTATGATTAATTGGTTTATGTTTTTCTACCATAATATATTTTAGATTTTAAAGAAAAAATTATATATATATATATATATATATATATATATATATATATATATATATATATATATATATTAAGGAAAAAATTTATTAATCTTTGTTTCTCCCATAACTTTCAAACAAACTCAATTGAGAAGTTGAAAACATGCCTACTGCTACTATAATTTTTTTCCTAGTTAGAAACTCTAATAAAACAATGGATGAAATGCAATAAGGCTAATTTTTTTTTAAAAAAAAATTACATAATTACTATGGTGAAATTAATCCCAAAAACCATAACATACAAGGAACCAATCAACGAATTCCTTGGAAACATCCTCAAACTCTACTTGACAATACACTACACATGACGTGTGAGAGAAGAATATTAATTATTTGGTTGAAATTTAGTTTGGACTACCCATAAAGTGTGGGAGGAGTATATCAGTGATTGATTTTTGAGTTTAAAATCTAGATCAACAATGGTCATGGATGGGCTAGAAATAAAATAATAGAGCAATCATAACCGTTCATTCCATGTTGAGAGAACATTTCTTGATCAACAAATATTACTAGTAGTTGTCCCAATGGTGGAAGGAATGCTAGAAGGAAAGTCATTTTTTGTTTTTCAGGTATTAATCAATTGGGAACATGGATAAATGGAAGTAACAAGATATACTTTAGGACTTTGATGTTTTATCCCCACATTAACAACATTACATCTTTATTTTAATCAAATTAGATATCATGACATTCCCATTCACCTTCAATAATAGAAAATGAAAAATAAAAGATGTCTTCACTCTTAAATATAAAGAAACCTTTGCAATGAGTGATGCAAGGTTGAATTTGGGTTTGGTTTAAAATAAACGTAAACTATCTTTTGGAATTTTTTTGATAAATTGAAAGAACAAAAACTATAGATTTTATAGTGTCATCTCTTCTAAAATTGGAGGTGCTTGAATATAAATATTAGTTTATCTATACTTCATACATTTTTTTATAGATAATTAAATCCTTATATGCTTTCTAACAAGATCAATAAACTGAATTACTAGTAAAAACAAACATTTATCAAATGAACAAGCCATAGAAAACAAGACATTTTTTTGTATTGAACATTTGAGGATATTATTCCTTTAAACCAATCTCATTCTTGTGTTTTCAATTATGATCCATAACTTGAAGAGAATTGTTGAGTAATATAAATAATTAATCATAATAATATGGCATCTCTAGTGAATAAACCTTTTTTAAAGTCATAAAGGTGTCTAGCTCCACTAACACACCAAGGCCACAAATTAAATAATCAATATCTTTTGAAATATCACTTGCATTTGTGTGAAGACCTTCAACATTGTTGTGCCTACAAAAAACATAACATGTATGTGGATAAATTATTTCAAACACTAAAAACAATGAAAATAATTTAGACCACACAAAAATTACAAGTTTGCCTACAAACTCTAATATTCCAAGCATGGGATTGGGTGTAATGGTAATGGAGACATGAATAAGAGTGTGATCTAGGTTAAAATCCCACTAGTGTAACACCCACACCATAATTACAGTGGACACCCCATGTCATGGTAAAGTTAGTACATAACCTCAACCAAGATTTACAAAGTATAAGAAAAACTAATCTACAATAGCATTATCATTGATAGTTTTTATAGTATTATTTGATCATCATTATTGGGTGGAATATAAAAATCCAATTATCCTCTACAATGACATTTATTATTGGGTTGGGTTTGGCATTTACAGATTGAATCGAATATCAAGATCATTTTTTTTAGTATCTTAGAAACTAAAATGAGCATTTTGATTATATATATGTATGTTGGATCTACCCTATTATGAGGAGCTTACAACCAACTAAAATTCATCCAATATAGTGTATTTTAAGGGGTGATAATGTCTGTCCTAAAAACATGAACAAAATGATCTATTGATAATTTTGAATACAAATTGCATCTGATAGCTTCACTTATAAATGTGAAAAAGAATAGTTGAAACATTAATTGCATGACATATTATAAGATGACATAAAAATAAATACAAAATATTTGACAAATGTTGTAAAATAACATAAGGAATTCATCATTTTTTTATACTCTCTCTTGGGGACATTTGATGTAGGGGAATATTAGAACTGCCCAAGATTTAGTTTAGGATGTGTCTAAGAGTCTTACGAAAGATGTGAGATAAATTTGAATTTGAAGTTTTCCCACCTTTTCTTGATTAGAATTTTCAAGCTTGTAATGGGGAGTTGAGAATGTGTTTAGATGGTTTAAGTGGTTTCTATAAGGTTTATTGAGAGTCCTAGGATGATGTTGAGTCATATGTCATGTTGATAGTGAGAGGTGGTAGTCTAAATAGTCATCACCCTACATGGGTCTTGTGTTAGTTTAAAGTTTATTGGTTCAAGAAATGGTTATCAATCATGTTCTAAGAGTCTAGTTCATATGGAGGGAATATATAGTGTTTAGTGGTCCATAAGAAGGACATCATGATGGAAAGAATAGGGTAAACACGGTGAAGAAAATGGTGAAGGTCATCCAAAGATGTTGTACAGGACTATGAGTCCTTTTTTAATAAATAAATTTGTAGATGAATGTATTGTTTCTTTATTAAATCTTTCCTTATTAATTAGCATAATTTTGTTAACTAAAGATATTTCATTTTGCATTGAGAAATTGTTACAATATTAAAAGGTCATTGTTATGTATGACTTATATAAACTCTATGTGTGTAGAGGAAAGTTTCATTAAATAAAGGTTATGAGATTTATATTGTCTTAAGTAAACTTGTTAAGAGGTGGTATTACATTCTCAAACTTATATTTGACAAAATCAATGTCCTTGTGAATGAGTAACCTACATAACATGTTCTTGAGTGAAATGAAGTTGAATATGTACCTACAATAAGAAAGATTATCTATAAATAATGAGAAAATGTTGTTGATGATTGGGAATTTATGTCTCAAGGTTATTAAAACATTTTGGGTATTTATATCCAATAGGTCAAATGTTTCTTGGAGTATAATGTGAGAACCCTGATTCTTTTTTGACTACACATATAATAAGTAACTTGAATGATTGTTTTGTTTATGAATAGTGTATATGGCATAAATTTATTACCTGAATAGGCATAGTAAGGTGTGTGAGTATTCATTGAGAAACTACATTTATTGAAACGCATTGGAGATTCATAAAACCCAAGTTCTTGGTTCATAGTTGGTTACAAGCTTTGACTAGGTGTGAATGATAGGTTAAAAACATGATAAAGGAGTAAATAAGATTGAATGAGGTGTAAAGATGATTAGACAAGGTTTGTATAAGTCAATAAACCCTAAAATAATATTTATTTTTCTTCAAAACTTCATTGATTACAATAAAAAGCAAATTGATTGATCTCAGGTCTGTTAAAAATCCAAAAACCCTAAAATAGGCTAGTGAGATTTAAAACCTTATTCCAAGGAAAGTAACTAGTAAAAAAGTTTGACTTTTGGTCATTTATTATGTGAAATTACATACAAAATTATTTTGAAGTTTTTTCACCAGTTGGGTACATATCCATACTTGTGTTATTGATTGTGTGCATAGATAGTGCAAGAAGACCTACTAAACCTAATAAAGGAACAAAAAGTGTGTAGAGAAGTGTTTTAAAGTATGATTAAAGGCTTGATATTTTGTGTAAAGATAGTATTAAATATAGGTTACCTAAATTTATAGTTGGTTTAACCATATGCTTTTATACTAATCCATACATGTCAGATTTCCAAGAAAAAGGCTACAAGAGTGGGTCAAAAAGCAGGATAGATTTGTCTAAAGTTGTTTGAATACATGATGGAAGGTTGAGGATTATCTAAAACATATAATATATTTTGTGAATCATACATAAGGTTCCTACAACCCTAAATCATTATGAATAAACATAAACCAATGATTGTATATTGCCTAATAAGGACTATAGTGAATGACTGAATATAAGAAGAGACTCTTGAATGAAGTAAAAGGGAAGATTGATAAAGTGGTTTGATGTGGTATGTAGTGATTTGAAATAATGTTTTGAGTGTCTTGAACCTTTGATTAATTATGTGTTTTTTGTTTTGGTAAATTGGAACTAGATTAGCCTAGTGTTGGTTAAGGAGAATTGCTAGTTTGCAAGAAAAATGTAAGAGAAGTGCAAGATGATTGTTATAGCTTTGCATAATTTAGTATTAGAGCCATTTAGACTATTTTGGAATAGACATAAATATTTTGAGTAAATTTTATAGTTCATGTTGCATGTTGCAAGAAATTGCAGGAAGAGAAAGCAAGGAAGCAATTGTAAAGAGTCTTGTTGCAGGATAAAGTTGAGACAATAGTTCAAGAAGGTATGATGTATTTAGTGATTGATTATTTGGTTTGAATGTATGACTGATAGAAAATAGTAAATTAAGTGGTGGTATACCTATATAAAAGTGAGCTATTAATAAGCTCAAGTGACAGAAACAAGCTCATAAAGAGATCTTGAGAAGAGAAGATAGTCCAAGTGTGAAGGACAAGTGTGAGGAAAGACCCAAGTGTGATCTAAAGTAGAGAGTTATAAGTGTGAACCAAATAAGAGGTCCAAGTGAGACCAAAATAGAGAAAAGAGAGAATGTACCCAAATGAGGTACTCAAAATGAAGATAAAGGATAGGTATAGAGAAAAGTGAGAAATAGGGTTGAATATGAAAGCCAGAAAGAGAGGATGATGGAAAAAGAGATGAAAGATACATTGACAAGGATGGAGGAAAAGTTAATATAGAGTTGGAATGTATATATATTGTAGTGTGGAATTAGGATTAAGAAAAAGGTTAAATTCAAATTCGTAGAGAGAGAGAGAGAGAGAGAGAGAGAGAGAGAGAGAGAGAGAGAGAGAGAGAGAGAGAGAGAGAGAGAGAGAGAGAGAGAGAGAGAGAGAGAGAGAGAGAGAGAGAGAGAGAGAGAGAGAGTGAGAGAGAGAGAGAGAGAGAGAGAGAGAGAGAGAGAGAGAGAGAGAGAGAGAGAGAGAGAGAGAGAGAGAGAGAGAGAGAGAGAGAGAGAGAGAGAGAGAGAGAGAGAGAGAGAGAGAGAGAATTAATGGGTGATATAATATTTGGAGAGGAAGATGAACGAGATGGCAAAACAACTTTCCATGAAATATGAGAGAGAGGTAATAGAGACTCAAAAAAAATATTATAATTATAATGTGTCATGGTTGAATGTAGGTAATGAAGTGGAAGGTCAAAAGGATGATTGGGATGAAGGAGATGAATGGACAATAGTCCATCAAAAAGAAAAATATAATGCATGGAAAGGTGTAGGTATAATTAAATATGAAGGGTTTCATTACCCTCAAGATGGTGAATTCCTTGGTGGAAAAGAGTGTAAATATGAAAATCAAACAATAGATGTTAAGGAAGACAAAGGCATGACAGGTAATGAAGTGCATGTGGTTTTTTATGAATATTTTGAAGATGAATATGATATCTTATCTAAAGACACAATAGTACTATTTGAAGAGTTCATAGGATCAACTAAGAAAAAATAATAACCTGAAGTGATTGAGGAAAGAGAATAATAGGTAAGATAAGATGAGATTGAAGAAATGGTCCATGAAGAGAAGGTGCAAGGTAAATAAATAATTGATTTTATAGTCAAGAAATAAGGAGAAATTGTGATGAAGGATAATTTTATATAAAGTGATGAGGATAATATTATGAACAATCAAAATACCTTGAAATGTTCAAAAGAGGAAGACAATATGATATGGAGCAAGTATGATGATGAAGAGGTAGCAATAGCATTGTTAGAGAATGAAATCGATAGAGAATGGCAATTCATGTTCAATGCCATGAATATTGAAGAATATCATGAGAGAAATAAATTAAATAAGAGTAATTTTAGGTACAAGAAACAATAATAGCAAGAAGAAAGGACCACATGGAAGAAAAAATAGAGGCATAGGTGTGGCAGCAAGGATCACACACATTTGTATAAACGCTTGAATGAAGAAGAAGAAGATAGAGGTAAAGTTTATTTTCTCCCCTTGGGATTATGTTGTAGGGGCATCTTATAAATTCCCAAGATTTATTCTAGGATGTGTTTAAGAGTCCTAATAAAGATGTGAAATGGATGAGAATTCATGAATGTGAGAGAAATTTAAATTTGAAGTTTTCCCACCTTTTCTTGATTTAAATTTTCAAGCTTGTAATGGGGATTTGAGAATGTGTTTAGATGGTTTAAGTGGGTTATAATGTTATTTCATGTTAAATCATGTTTTAATAGACCTATATGGTTTATTAAGAGTCCTAAGATGATGTTGAGTGATATGTCATGTTGATAGTGAGAGGTGGTAGTCTAAATAGTCATCACCCTACATGGGTTTTATGTTAGTTTAAAGTTTATTAGTTTAATAAATGGTTATCAAGCCTATTCTAAGAGTCTAATTCATATGAAGGGAATAATAGTATTTAATGGTCCATAAGAAGGACATCATGATGGAGAGAACAGGGCCAACATGGTCAAGAAAATAGTGATGGTTTGCCAAAAAATTTATATAGGACTGTGAATCCTTTTGTTATAAATAAAGTTACAGATGAATGTATTTTTAATTTATACAAGATTTCCTTATTAATTATCATGATTTTGGTAACTAAATATATTGCCTTTTGCATTGAGAAATTGTTGCAGTCTTAATAGGTCACTATTGTGTATAACTTTTATGAGCTCTATATGTGTAGAGAAAAGCTTCATTAAAGAAAGGTTATGATATTTATATTGTCTTAAGTAAAATTTTTAATAGGTTTTTATCATTTTCTCAACCTTCTGTTTGAATAAATCAATGTCCTTGTGAATGAATAACTTGCATACCCTATTCTTGAGTGAAATGAAGTTGACTATGCACCTATAATAAGAAATATTATCTAAAAATAGTGAGAAAATGTTTTTGATGATTGGGAATTTGTGTCTCAAGGTTATTGAGACATTTTGTGTGTTTTTATCCATTAGGTCAGATGCTTCTTGGAGTATAATGTGAGAACCCTGATTTTGTTTTGACTACACATATAGTAAGCAACTTGAATGATTGTTTTGTTTATGAATAGTGTACATGGCATGAGTTTATTACCTGAATAGTCATAGTAAGGTGTGTGAGTATTCATTTAGAAAATATAGGTATTGAATCATGTTATAAATTCATAAAACCCAAGTTCTTGGTTTATAGTTGGTAATAGGCTTTGATTGGGTGTGAATGAAGGTTAAGAACATGCTATAAGAGGAAAAGAGGATTGAATGAGGTAGAATGAGGATTGGAAATTTTTTGTATAAGTTCTTAAACCCTAAAATAAGATTCAATTTTCTTTTAAACTTCAATGGGAACAATAAAAAGAAAATTGATTATTCATGGGTCTATTAAGAATCTAGAAACCCTAAAATAGGGCAGTGAGCGTTAAAACCTTATTTTAAGGAAAGAAACTAGTGGAAAAGTTTTATTTTCGGTCATTTATTAGGTTAAATGCCATACTAAAGGATTTTGAAGTTTTTACATTATGTGGGTACGTATCTTTACTTTTGTTATTGACTGTGTGCATAGATAGTGTAAGAAGACCTAACATACCCAATTAGGGAACAAAAAGTGTGTAGAGAAGTGGTTTAAAGGATGAGTAAAGACCTAAAATTTTGTGGAAAGATAGTATTAAATAGAGGGTACCTAATTTTATAGTTGGTTTAACCATATGCTTCTATATTAATCTATACATGTCATATTTCAAAGAAAAAAGGCTACAAAAGTGGGTTAAAAGGCAGGACAAAGTTATCTAAAGTTGTCTAAATACATGGTGGAAGGTTGAAGATGATCTAAGAGATCTAATAGATTATTTTAATCATACATAATGTGCCTAGAACCCTGAATCATTATGAGTAAACATAAATCAATGATTACATATTACCTAACAAGGACTATAGTGAATGAATGAATGTAGGAAGAGATTCTTAAATGAAGTAAAAGGGCAGAGTGATAAAGTGGTTTGATGTGGTGTGTAGTGATGTGAAAGAATGTTTTAAGTGTCTTCAAATTTTTATTAAATAGCTATTTTTGTGTTTTGGTCAATTATAACAACATTAGCCTAGTGTTGGCTAAGGAGAATTGCTATTTTTCAAACAAAATGTAAAAGAATTGCAGGATGATTGTTATAGCTCTATATCAACATTCTTCCAATTAATTATGAGTAATGCTTCTGATAATGTTGGTGGATGATATTTTGGCATATTATTCCATATGGTAAAGACTATTTTCCATTCTTTTACTTTTATTTTATAGCTTCTTAGAGATGATGATTTAAGAAAAATAATGTACTTTAATTTATGAGAAGTCCATCAGGAGAGCATTATAAATTTAGGGGACTATAGGTAGGCTATTCAAGTAACAAATAAATATAAATCAAATAAGGAAAATAATAAAATGAAGTAAAACCCTCCTACTTCAAATAAATCTAGATCAATGAAAATAATAGTGAAGGAATTAAAAAATTACCACATTTTAAGTGTAAATAGATGGTATGGTTGATACATAACAAAAATAATCACTCAACAATTTACTAGCTTTTTTACACCTTGTTCAATCACTCCATCTCTAACCAGAATGCAAAGTACAATCTACAATAAGAAATGTGAATTAGGAACTGAAAACTTCTTGAAGTTTATGTGAATTTCAAATCATCAATATGAATCTTATAATAAATTCATACTTACCTAAACACTAAACATTTGTATAATATGAAATCATTCTAGATCTAAATAGTGTAGGATTAATTAGTATAGATTTATCTAATGCAAAGAAAAGAAATGATAATAATTTTTCATTCTAATAAAATCACCTTTGTAAAAAGAACACAAGAGAAATTCTTTTTTCCACTATGTTAGCTTTACACAACAACACAAGATGATGGTTTGCTAGATCCCTATCTAGTAACCACCTTTGTAAAAAGAACACAAGAGAAAAAATTGTTTTCCACTATGTTAGCTTTACATAACAACACAAGATGATGGTTTGCTAGAGCCCTATCTAGTAACCTATAAAAAATACAATGCCCAAATAGGATAGAAAAAACATATGATCATATACGCTATTACAGACTATGGGTTTTTTAGATTATTCTTTGAAATTCATATATATTGACAGTTAGGCTCCCCTAGAGTCTAGATTGCAAACATAGTGTAAAAAGTGAATTATAGTATTAATACCCATTATCAAATACCATCCAATGGATTGAGTTCTTATTTGATATAAATCATTAACAATGACCCAAATATAATGAATAGCCATTCAATAGATTCACACAAATCTCTAATGATTTTGAAAGGTTCACTTGGCATTCATATTTGTAATTGAGTGTTATTAACACACTAGATGTTTAATAAGTTTGCCTATTAGTGAGTGTTATGACTAATAACTCCTTAGTTTACTTCTAGAGGAGTCAATATATAATGCAATGCTCATAAAGGTGAAACATTAGACCTAAAAATACATAAATAATCCTTCATTTAATATTCACTCATGATTTATTTTCTCATTCTACACCATTCAAGTACACCAAACATGCTTGAATGGAGTGAAATAATAGTCATAAGAGACTAGTACTTATGAATAACTAGTTATTTTAAACATAGTTTATCCCCATAATGATAATGAAACACTACATGATGAAAACTCCATAACCCTTACCAATTGTAAACTCAAAGGACATGGAGATCATAAATAAACACTTTGTATCTATGAGATATTCAGGAGAGAATGCAACAATAGATGGCTTCCTAATAGATTAAACATCATTTCCACATTCACAAGAGAGGATTCAATTTTTTTAAAGTTTTAGACTTTTGTCCATCCAAAGCTCATTCTAATACCCTATCCCAGATTCTAATCCATACCCATTACAAAAAAAAATCATGTTAGTTATCATTAAGCTCTGTTGGGTCAAATTATATAGCACATAAATACATTTGGTTTATTTTTAATATATATTCAAAGTTCCAATTTCCCAAATTAAATCTAACAACACTAGTCTTTTATAGGTAGCTCTAGGTTGTGTAAATATTGCGTCCCATGAGCTACATCCAAAGAAACATATAGTATAGCATTCCAATCTAGAGGTTTGAGCCCATTCTACTCCCAATAAAAAAGGTGTTGGCTTAGTGTACCCTAATGCATGTATTCATACACCATCAGCCTTTCATTATTCATAGTAAAATAACCAATTAGGGTAAAAATATTATTATGGTAGACCTTTCCTAGAACGTTGATATCTACTTGAAACTCTTGTAAACTTTTATTGGTAACAAGCTCAAGATCAATTCTCTTTTGATTGTAACCTTGGAAGCATCCTCCAAGTTACCTTGATACATAAATTCAAACCCTCCTTTCCCCAATAAATTTGAAGGATTAAAATTATCTATGGGTTTTTTAAGCACCCATAGAGGTTAAACTATGTTTTCATGAGATCTAACCAAGTTGTTGGGAACTTCATACTTCCTTCCCCATTATGGTAACCTACCCAAATCTATGCCCTACTACCTGAAGATCTATGGGAAACCTTAAGAACTTGGGTTTCGTCCTATTGTATGTAAAGAGAATTATAAGCAATGTAATGAAAAATACTACACAACCTACAACAATCCCAATAACAACACCAAACTTTGAATTTTTTCCAATAGGTGAGTCTACATTTGAATTATCTCCAGGTCTAGATGGGGACCCAAAACTACCACACCACCACTACCACCATGAGATGAACCAAGAGCAACACTATTAATATTATGATTCTCTTCAGTAATAGCCCCCACTTCTAAGCCAAATCTTGGGACTGATCCATTCAAATTATTGTTACTTACATCCAATACATTTAAAGCCTTTAATCCAATCAAAATTTTAGGAATTATCTTAGTTATCCTATTATCATTTATCATTAAGCTTCAGTGTAGTAAAAAAATTCAAATTCCCAATAGCAAGATCTATGTACCCACTCAAACTTATCTTAGCTAGATTGACAAAAGAGACATGTTTATCAATATATAAAATCCCAGCCCACCCACTACAAGGATCATTCCCTAACCATGTTTTGACAATAATAGAGGGATACCCAATATATTTAATAAAATCCAGTAGACACTAACCCATGGTCCACATTTGTCCCCTAGATTACCACTATAGAAACAATTTCCCTAATAGGTAAAATATACACCATCACCCACAATAGGAATAGGTCCATCCAACAAATTATAATCCATGATAAAATTATCCAGAATCCCTAATGATGCTACAAACTATGGTGTTGTGCTAGTGAGTTAATTTATATTCAATAAAATTTCTTTTATATAACTAATCTTTGATAAATCATCATTTATTTCTCAAAACAAATTATTAGAATGCAGTCGTAATTGATGGAGAATGATTGATTTTTGCTTGAATGGAAACAAGCCCATCCAATTGACTTGGAAAAAAGCCCATAAATCTCATTTTGAAAACATAAACACCTTGAACAACTTGAATATAATTAATTAAATCATAATAAAAAAAATCATTCTTTTAGGCTTTCTCAAATAGTAGAAATCATTTTTGAATGGGTAAAAATAGGAACAAGACTAGTAGTAAACAGCACAATTTTTTGCATATATAATGATTATGTTGGATTCCAATAAGCTATTTTTCAATACTTCTACATAAAACATGCACCAATAGGTGATTAATAATTAATGATTACATATTTATTAAAAATAATAATGTAAGCTCCCCCAAAAAAAATTCAATTTTCACACTTATGCCAAGTCTTGAGAATTCTCCATGGCTACCTTTAATATTTGCTCAATTCTTCTCTTCTTCTCATCTTTATCCTCATCCCTACCAAACCAAGAACAAGGTGGGGGTGCCCTAATATTATTAAGCCTAATTTTAGTCACATGGGTAGCCAAAACCTCCTTCTTCCCAAAATCAAATTTGAACTGCATAAGTGGCCTCTCATCAGGCAAAACTTGCACCCCTATAAAAAACCTCCAACCAGCTCATCAACATGGTCAAGCCCCTCCTTGCTAACCTCAATTATAGGTGAAAATACCTCCAAAATAGATGGCACTTTGGAGCCTTTTTCTATCCCAATACCTAAATTTTAGTCACCGTCCTTAAATGAAACTCTAGTAGAAGCTTGAATGGGGATTACAACTCTCTCCTCTGAATTCACAAGTGGTTCCAAAAAAGGGTTGGGAAATAAATTATGCTTCATGTTTATGATAGGATTTGGGCTAGGGTGTTGAATACTTTTACCTTTGGACCTACCAATGTCATCTATTTCCATTGGGACAAGAATGATGGAGAATATGAAGGCCCCCCACTACATTCCAATTGCTACTACAAATTTAAAAATGACCTTTCTTCCTTATGTCTTTGCCTACCCTACTCAATTTTATCCATCTAAGGATCCATCTTCCACTCATTCCAAATAGGGGTATGCACATAAGTATGTGGATCAGGAAATGTTGGAAACCATGGTGGTATATGAGAACCCATTGGTGTTTCCCCCATCTATGCAAAATGTGGCATAAGTTCCCTTTTCTTCACAAGATGAAAGTGAGACACGTGACTTGAAAAGGGGATTTCCTCTAACCTATTTTAAAGAATGATTTTTTTTAATAATTATATAATAGTATGCAAATATTTCTATCTTGAAAATTAAGTTACAAGATATTACATGAAAAGTATGAAAAAACATGGGATTTATGACCAATACTTGTAAATTTTGGTGAATCTATAAAATCTATCTAAGCTTGGTGAAAATTTTATTGACTGGTAATCATTTTTTTATAAATGTTGTATCAAAAAGAATTGAGAAGGATTTGTCCAAATGTTCACTAAAATAGAACTTCAAATCGAAAAACATCCAATAATCAATAATGAATGAGAAATTCAAAGAAAAAAATCATTATATTCCAAAAAAAAGTATATAGTTGATGAGTCTAGAAAGGTTAAAGATGTTGGGCCGATTAAGTTTTGGTTCCTAGTTGTACACCTCTTTCACTTGACCTTGCACACTTGAAAAAAAATGGCAAACAAAAATGAAAAAAACCACTAGTATGTCATTGTAGCTAGGGAAGGGTTTAGCATCAAGAATGAACCAAATAGATAAAATGACTAAGAGGCACCAACAAAGGGTATGGTTAGCTCCCTAATACTTCTAGCTCTATCTAAACCAAGGTGACAGGACCCATGGGGTATATTGATCACATGGAGAGATTATCTAATTAAACCTCCATGGGGATTTTTGGCCCAAGAAATAAAGATATAACCAAGGCACAACCAAACTCATTCACTCAACCTGAGAAGGGTTATCACATGAAGTAAACAAATGCTCTAAGTCACATACAAACTACTGAAGATAGATGGATGAATGATTGTAACTTTAATTCTAAATAATTTTCAATAAAATAGACTAAATGAAAAACTACAGTTTTGGATATTTAAAGCACAAAATGAAAACATGTACTATATAGGCAAGATTTTATTCATTTATAGGGAAAATAACACTTAACATATGTAAAAGGTGTATTATTTGTAGGATAGGATAGGGTAAGATAGTTAGATAATTTGTTAAAAAAAGGGGTGTGGTGTGTTGGTGGTTTTCAAATTATAAGGGTGATTTCAAACATTCGTAGCATCCTTAGCAAAGACGTATGGAAAACTCAAGTGCAAGGTAATGAGAAATACCAATGATCCCTAAAAGACTAGAACATACAATAAAACTAAACTTTCAAACACTTCTCCATGTCAAATCCATAAAATCAAGGTTCCCTAAAAGTCATTCAACAACATATTTTCAAATTAAAATGTATAAAGTGTTTATAATCCATATCCATGCTTAAAATGATAACCAATAATGAACACAAACCCAAATGTCCAATCAACATAACTTGCAAAACACATTGTTGCACTTCATCAATAGGAAATAAAAAAGAACCATAATCATTTTCATTAACTTGAAAAGAGATATTACATACATCAGTTTTTAAAAATACTTCCATGGGGAAAATCATGGTGAGATTTATCCATGTTAGACAAGGGAAACATAAACATGCTTTCAAAACTTGCCTATGGTTGTACACTTGTAACCACCTTAGCAAGGGAGACAAGATCTACACACAACAATGGATCCCAATTTTTTTTTAAAGAGCCTAGACTTAGAGAAAATGAACAACCAATAACAACAACCCAAGAATGGAGGATAAACCCTCTATCTATTCATTTTTTACCTTTCTTTTCAAATCTAGGAATGGGGGTTACATTTTACAATTTTCAAAATTGTAGTCAACACCATAAAGTTCCACCAAGATGCTCCCAGCTAGAAAAAATCCTTTATCACACATGAAATATTCATGTATCTATAATAAAAATGATTCTTCTAATGGCCTCTACAATAAATGATGAATATTTGGAGCACATCCTTTGATTTATTGGTTGGAGATGCCTTCAAACAAATTAGAAGGAGAATATTCATAGTGGAGGCTAAACAAACCATTTTTATTTTATGTTTAACTACTTGAAGATGCCCTTGACCACTTTCTTGCATAGATTTAACCTCTTGGATAGCTACCCTTCCCTTTATTCATGCCATGAAATAACCTACTCTTGTAATGATTTCATGGGAGTACTACTCTAGATCTATGGCCATCTGAATGATCTTCCTTTAATGGCCCACCTTGGCCTTGCAAACCTAAAATTTCTCTCCCATGGAGGAGTTTAAAATAAGAAAAGCATGATAAAATTCAATACTTAAGTTATTTTCAACTTTTTACGTTTTGGATCTAACTTTTTTTTCCACACCTTGCATTTTGCACTCTTACTTTTGTAAATTTGTTTTTTCACACTTTACAATTTTCACATTTTTTTTTTTAAAAAAAAAAATTGGAATTTTTAGGGTTTACTCCACATTTTTAATGCATAAATATATTATTTCCACTTTTTGACCTTTTGGGGAATTTTGGCCCCTTTTTCAAATTTGTAAATTGTAAAGTTGCAATTTTCACTATCAATAATTACCCAATTAGCAAAAAGAAAAAACTAGGTCATAAAAAGCACCACCCTCCTTATTAATATAGTATATGATGTTTTTTACTATTGATAAGTTATAAATATGGTGAGAGAGGATGTGGGAGGCACCCATAAAATGCTAGGGTTGGTTCATGTCTTCCATGGATTGAAACATCTAAGGCATTTAGTTAGTGTGGCCTACAAGATTGGTGTAGTAGTGAGCTTACTTGTTGAGGTCATGGAATGGTCACAACCCTCAAAATGTGTAATAGTTGTGCAATATTAATTCCATTAGATTTTATGCTTAAGATAGAGACATGAAATATTTGATGAATTTCATAGCTAATAGATATTCATGGACATGCCACTACTATTCATGAATATAATCCATCTACATCGCAGGAAGGGATCCAATCCATAGACAAATTTCAAACTTCTTTCTCCTAGTAGAGATAGCTCTAATGTAATAACTAGAGTGCTTTATATTATATATTTGTGTGTTTGCCTCATTTAGAATCAAAAGGTTACATCTAGAGTGTGATTTATGGTGAAGGCATGTGTGTATGCTTCATTCGGATTCAAAAGGTCTCATATATAAATTGGAATCTCTTCTATCATATATACATTAAATGGGTTAAAATAATATGTATTTATATATTTAACAAAGATTTTATGTTTTAACAATCCATAAAATAAAAATAGATATTTTATGGAAGAAACTATGTGTGGTTTTAAAAATTGATGCATTTTAGATCCACTAATGTGATCTTTCATCAAGAAAGAAACTTATGTGAGAACAACAGTACCTTACATCTTAAAAATTGAAGTAAATGCCTATTGAAAAAAGTTTCCAAAATATGAACAATATAACCATTACAATAAGTTACTAAAAACACAAAACCAAAAAATAATAGAGATAAGATAATTAAGATTTTTAATTATATCATAAATTAAAAGGTGATAATAGTAAATTTATTTTTAAATTATCTTAAAATGTATTAAAAGAAAAATAGTAACCTATTATTACTCTATTATTATAAATTTAACAAGTACAGAAAATTAAAATAAAAATAAAACAAGAAATCTATCTTAGGACCAACAAATATATTTTAGGTTTAGTTTATCTTTGTTGGTCCTAAGATAGATTTCTTGTTTTTTATTTATTTTAAATTTATATACTTGTTAAATTTATAATAATAGAGTAATAATAGGTTAATATTTTTATTTCAATACGCTTTAAGATAATTTAATAATAAATTTACTATTATTACCTTTTAATTTATGACATAATTAAAAATCTTAATTATCTTATCTCTATTATTTTTTGGTTTTATGTTTTAAGTAACTTATTGTAACGACTATATTGTTCCTATTTTGGAAACATTTTTACAATAGTCATTTTCCTTTAGTTTTTAAGATGTAAGGTACTATTATTCTCACATAATTTTCTTCCCTAATCAAGGATCACAGTAGTGGATATGAAACGTGTCAATTTTCAAAAACAGACATAGTTTCTTCTAGAAAAGAACTATTGTTATTCTATATTTAAATTTATTTAATTGGGATTTCCCAAGTAACATCTCAAACATCAAACTTGTGGTTTCATTAAAAATGTACAAGATGATTTAATTGATTCATGAAGGATTGCTTATATAATTTCTAATTTTGTTTGTGATCATATTTTCTATGATATACAAACTTATCACTTTATACTTATTTTTCAATCTTGTTATATATGTGTAGACATGATATGAATTAGATCAAAGATACAGTGGATAAAATATTAAATTTTAAAAAATTAATGTGTTAAAGACATAAGTGATGTATTTTTAAAAATTGTAATATAAAATAAATTATTTAAGTAAAGAAATGTAATATAAAGTAATATTGCAGAACTGTAGGAAATAAAACTATGAATGAATGGAAATAAGATGCACATAGAGAACAAATCAAGAAGAAATAATTTTACTCCTCTTTTTTCTACATATTACTAAATGATAGCAATATTTTTAAAGAGATGAGAAGCTACAAGACTCCTTATCTTCTTCCAATTCATTTCCACTATTTTTACAATTCGAATGACATCTCCTTTATATCTATTTTGAGTAGGAAACAAACAATCTAAAATTATAATATGAAGTGAATTGACTTGGAATGTGGATATTTATGTGGCAAGTGTTCCCCTAAGGAGTCGAGAGGTTTTAACATGATATAAAACTCATAAAAATATAATTTTACTATTTTTAATCATTTTTATACCTTTTGTATTTTGAATTTTCAATGCCCTTTAGTATCACTACTTTGGTTATTAAAGGTATGCTTGTAGGAACCAAAACTACTTCACTTGATTATCTTTCTAACCCATATTATGATTTATAGTTCTAATCAATGATCTAGGAGATATAACCCTGACAAGGTGATGTATTAGTGATATATTAATTTTTTTATATTATGACCAAAAGATTCTTATAATTTCCATCTAGATCATTCACCCTTATTTGAAAACCAGTGAGACCCATTTCTCATAATTCTTTTTTTATAAACATATGAAACTCTACTTATTGAAGTGATTTCTTTCCACTAGAATGGGGTGGCCCACCTGAATTTCATGAATGTCTTTGTGTAGGGATGCCAATGAACCGACATGTATATCTATAATGGTTTTAATTCCTACATAATTGAAAAGGATGTATATTTTAATAATGACTAGAATCATGACCTCTTCTACCAAAATAATTACAAATAATGTGATGGAATAAATACCTTTTATGTGTGTGAGTAGAAATTTTGCATTGATTATGAGCAATATGTTCTAGTGGGGTGTATGGTGGGTTGAGAAGATTCTCCAATGTACCCATGACCAAAATTCTTAGGCATTTTTTCTAATTTGAATATTTCTAAATTCTTTGACCATTTTTTTCCAAATCCTTGAATAGTATATCCCCTTTTATTCAACACCTTGAAATCAATAACTTTTATGTGTTTTTTTTAATTTTAAAATAAATGTGGAGGATGATCAAAATGTCAAGAATAAAAATAACATAAAATGTTTTCCTCTACTTTCTTTTGCATCTATGATAACTGTCTTCTTACCTTTCACCTTTTTGAATTCAGTGTCTAAGAGTGTTATGTCCTTTTAAATTTTGTCAAAAAATTATTCATTTTATGTAAGTTCTTATTGAAGCTTATGCATAGTTTTATTGTACCTTTCTTATGCTTAGAGTATTTATTCCATAATGGGGATTCTAAATTAGGGAATATTTTTATGTGTCTCTATCATTTATTTCATGATAATGCTTAGATTTGTCTACAACCATTGGTTTCTACCCTTTAACCATTGATTTTCTTCAAGTAGTGACTCGTGTTAATTTGATGGTGTCAAAAATGGATCTACATCTTGGAGTGGGTCCTCTTTCCCATTTTTTTTGCCAAAAATGGTGATCCACATCTTGGATAAGGTCCCCTTATTGTTTTTTCCTACTTTCTTTTCTCATGGCTTTGAAATCTAGCATTTTTCACAATTCCAACAAAATGTATTATTTTTTTCTCAAAATTCACATAAAATGTACAAAATTACTTTTTTTGAAATTCTTACTCTGATACCACTAATATAGATCATATCCTTTTGAAATTCTTGCTTTTATACCACTAATCTAGATCATATCCTAGATCTAATGGATGATACTTAAAATTGTATAAAGTTAATCCATTATAGATTGAATCAATTTAGTTACAACAATTATAGTATAAATTAATATTGTAGAGCTATAGGAAAATAAACCATGAATTAATGAACTATATATAGAGAGAGAGAGAGAAAAAAAGAGAAAATAAAATTATTAGTTCATTAATGTTGCAGTTATGTATATCTATCTCTAAAATGAGATGTGATTTGTTATCCCTAAGAAGAGATGTGACATGTTATCCTTGAGAAGCGATGTGAAATATCTCTTCATGTTGTTACAAATAGATGATAGTAACCTTTGAGAAGAGATGTGAAGTTACTAACCTTTATTATTCATATTATAAAATTGTATAAATATGAAAAAATAAATGATGAGAATCCACAATACTCTCTATACTCTTAAAATTTAATTAATTATTTTTACAATTCAAATGACATCTCATTTATAGCTATTTTTAGTGAGAAATAAAAAATCTAAAAATAGAATAATAAGTGATTCAACTTGGAATTTTAAGAATCATGAAAAAGTATTCCCCAAAGAGTTGAAAGGCTCTTTCATGACTCAAAAATCACAAAAACTACAAAAAAACAATTTTACTATTTTTAGGACTTTTTATACGTTTTTGTATTTTACATTTTTGAGACCCTTTAATATGGAATTTGGAGCCAAATTTCTTTTTGAGCTTTGACATTATGTTATTATTCCCCATTTCATTTACTAGAGTCTTAAAGTTACATACTTGTACTAAAAAAAGGTTGAATTAAGGAACATACAGATTTATCATTAGCATAGAGAGAGGAGGTGGAGTATTATCTCACTTGGGATGGGTCACTCATGTGCATTATAAATACATTCAGCCTTGATTCTCTATATAGATACAATCCTCAATGGGGCCCAAGATAATTTCCTTTGCACATTTCCTTTTGTATTAGATGTGTTGTTAGGGATTAAGGCTAGATTAGGGTTATATCAAATGAGAAGACATTATGACATTCACACTTATTATTAGAGTTCAAAGAGTCTTATGTGCATGTGTTTATAATTAAGGGTTCCATGATTATATTTTTAGGTGATGATCTTTAGAGAAATTTTTAGAGAAATATTTTTAATTTTAGAAGCCACTATCATTTTCTTAGCAGTCTAAAACTGGTCTAACCCTTTTTGAAGCAATCCAAAACTAGTTTGGCCCATTTTTGAGTATTTTGAAAGTGATCACTAGAAAAAAACATGATCTACTTTCTAGAGTTAATTCTAGATTGATCTAAGGCCCTCTTTTGTATATTTCTAACTATAAGATGGAAATTTTGAACAAATAGATTTGATTATACAATTTAACCAAAATACCCAAAATGTCAATCAAATTAATAATTTAGAGCCATTAGATTATAATGAAAGAAAAATAAACATTCAAAACAACATTATAACTTAAAGCTTAATTCTCCAAACTAGATGCAAAATAAGAAAAAGACTTATTGATTACGGATTGCTTACCAAAGACTCGAATATTTAGCATGATGGCATGATATTGGCTTGATCAATGACTTTGATAACATGGATTAGTTGATAGCATGAAGACTTGGAAATCTTATGTGTACGACACTAAGTTTGGAAATGTAGAGGAGGTAGATTTAAATAGGCCATGGATGGAAGATCAATGGCCAATATTCAAATTTGGGATAGGAGGATCCATGGTGGAAGATTATCCAAGGACTTAAAAATTCCTTGGAAGCCTCTAAAATAGAGGTTTCTAGAGAGAAAGGGGCTAAGATAGAGAGGATTATAGAATTGGAGAATTCTAAAATCAATTAGGGGATAAGCAAGATTAGTAAATGATTAAGATGGGTGATTAGGGACTAGGGATGTAGGAGAGCCTAGAAATAGGCTAGGGTAGGTGGGATTGGCATTTAAAATTTTAATATAATAGACAAATGGGATTAGTTAGTGGATAAGAAATGATTATAATAATTAATAGGTTGGTGGGGATAATATAAGATTAGTAGATAAAGAATAATGAAGGGGGATGTTAGATAAATCACTAGAAATGGTGATATTAGAATGGAATTAGAAAAGATAAATGAGATAAGTGAAATTAGTGTCGACTAATAGTAATATTAGTGATGATAAATGAAACAATCAAATTTTAAGATGTATACACTAACATTTTTCAAGATCTAGGTAAGTCATAAACTGAGATTTATCTATCATTTCTCATATCTTTCCTTTCTCTTTGTCATCTAAAATTTGAGGTACTTTTATTTCCCTCCTCTTGATAATAGGTATATTTAATTTACTATTATTTGTTGTATTTATTTATACTTTCCTTGTGTTATTATATTAAAATATTGAATTATTGTTCTGAAGATTTATGCATCCTTTTTGTAAAACATTTTGGTGAATCCTTCCTTTTTGAATATTCAACCATAGGGTTGTACGTTATAATTTCCTATATATTTGTTGGTATATTTGTTTCATATTTGATTTTTTATGATTTTTCTTTATTATCATGATATCATTAGCTCTATCTTCTTTTTCATATCTTTGAAATACTAGTGTAAAGGTGATATATCACTTTTTGGATGTTGTAAATTATTCTATAAATGTCATGCCTCTTATGTTGCACATGCTTTTTTAGATAATAATAATTGTGGTTGGAATGGTGATGTTTTTTTTATTGTTATATTGAGGATGATTTATATGAAAAATTGGGATATCTAAACTTCAATCTTGTTGGACCAAATATAAATGCAAATGATATGAATATATTAGGTATTGGTCATCTTTTTATGATCCTTCATGATTATGAAATGCCAAATTTTAATATTTTAAAAATAATTACTTATGAAAGATGTGTTTATTTTTTGATAATATAATGAGAGAAACGGTCCTTGCCAATTTACAAAAATAAAATTTAGGGATAGAAAGAACTAACCAAACATAGTAATAGGACAAAAATATCTAACTATAGAACTATGTGTCCCAAGCCAACCCAACTAAACCCATAGTTAAAGAAAACTAGTATGAAACAAAATAGGATAAATCAAAATAAGACAAACTAAAGGCCAAAATTAAATGGACCCACCGGCCACCTTGATAAGCAAAAACCAATAAATTATAACCCATAAAAACTAAGGCACATGTCACTAACCACCTAAGTATCAACAACCACTCTAAGAACAACTATTGATCTACCACATTCAATATTGTTGTTACTTGTAGAACATGCCCTAATTTCATAATGAAATCATGAAACCTCTTTGTATCTTAGAATCTAGTCTTTAATTTTGAAAGAGTTTGGTGACATTTTCATGTTTTATATGGTCAACCTAATAGGATATAAAGCCCTTAGATGTGAAGTTAGAATTTTAAGCTTGCTTTATTTTGTTAACCATGCTTCAATGAGAAATTTTCATATAAGCATTTAGTTTAAAAATCGCATCTAGGACTTCATTGAATTTTTTTCTAAATTTACATGACTCTAATGAGTATTTTCTATCTTGAAAGATGTTTTGAAATAGGTTAAATTTCCCCTTTCGAACAAATTTGAATCAAACTTGTGAAAATCATCCAACTATTTTTAGATTTTTTGTATCTTTCCCATGGCAATTTGGTTTGTGATTATTTCATCTTAGGATCAAATTGGCTTAGTATTTATATTGTTTTGTATACATGGTTTTTTAATCTCTAAATTGACTTAATTAGCAAAGTGTTTCAATAGAAGGGCATTTGTATTCACTTATTTTATTTTAGTTTTGGATTTAACTTTTTTTTTTTTTTAAATTCAAAAGGTAATAGTCATTTTTCCCTCACAAGATTCCACGACCTAGATGAGCATGATGTTACCAAGTATCAAGACTCAAATTCCCCACTTCATCAGAGCATTTATATCCTTGAACCTAGACATGTGAGCCCCATAAATAAATGGGATGATTCCATGTGGTGAAATCTCACTTTTCCATAGCCCCAAGGTAATTTGTACATTTTAAGTTTGCAATAAGGTTTTTAATAAATAGGATACTGCGAAGTGTCATGATCCAATTTCTCTACAGCCTCAAGACATTCTATATGATTATTTTCTTGAGAGCTAGTAGATGAGTGAGATGTTTCCAAGTGTCAATATCTCACCCATCTACTTCACCAGGCAACTTAAAACATTGATCCTATAGTAAATCTTGTATATGAAAGAAACTATACCATGTGGTGAAATCTCAATTCACCATGGCCCTAAGATAGTTGGTATAGATTGGAAAGGTAAGAGACATTCTAGATGAATGAGATGACACCACATAACAAAATCTCATCTCATTAGATCTAAATAATAGTCAAATAACATTAGACCCATAACAAAGTAGTAGATGAACAAGGTGCTTCCACATAGTATGACTAAGTTAAATGAAAGACATGTTGGCATTCCTGAGTAATGGAAAGTAGCCCCATGGAACAACCTTTACATAAAATATATGGGGGCATACACGATAATAGTATAAACTTAATTTTGACAATCATCTCAACTTGTCAAATCTCTCAAAATCTAAAAATTGGATTGTGTGTCAAATATGATCTACATCATCAAGTTATGGATTGTATCCTTGTGGTAGAATGATCATGGAATTATAATTTAGTGCACATCTAATCATGTAAATGAATCAATTCATGGCATGCACATTGAGAACAAGTAGGGATAATATAATATAAATTTTGTCTCAATAATCCTTGGTCTCTAACTACAAATAATGTGGTTGGAGAGCTATCTGGAGGAGATCTCAATGGTATACCACTTTCCAAAATTTAATTCAAATTTAATTAGCATGTCCCTTTATTATTTTTTAGTAATCATGTGATTGGGTGGGACCCAATTCAAATGAATCTCATGTGGAGTCACTTCATTGAGTTCAAGTAACCGCTCCATATTGGGTTGAATGAATATTCCTTGGGCTACTTTCCTATATAAGACCAGTTATATGATGTAATAAGGGTTTGTTCATTAGAGTTAGAGGATGGGATAGAGGACCAGACCATTTTCATTTTACTTATGCATTCTATTACTTTCTAGTTAGCTTTTTCCTTTGTATGAGACGAGGCTATTTGGACTAATTTATATATTTCATTTGACTATGTAATGATTCTCATGATATTTCATAAAATACCTTATATTTGAAAGATTTATGGATTTATATCCATTGTCTACACATGTACATCGTGGTTGGTTTAATTCTATTTACATTGCTTACTAGGTCTTCAAACTCCTACACCATCTCTACTTTCTAGTTGTGTTATACAAGCCAAACAAAGATTAATTTTCTAAGGTGATTTGTTAGGTTAGTCTTAGAATAGTATAATATATAATCAATGCTTTCAAGTTTTATTTGGATTGCATGAAATTTTCTTGTCATATTTTATGCATTGTTGAATTTAATGGATTAAAGGAAAGCACTAATCAATTAGAATTTTATTGTTAAATTTGTATGAGTTGATTCTTCTAAGCATCATGACTTAAGTTTCTTTCATAAGTATTGAAGTTTAACCAACAAAGGCCCCTTATATGGAATAAATTACATCAACCAACTGAGGTATCTAGTCTACCATGATTTGGTAGATATAGACCTTGGGGAATATCTAAAACCTTCATTTCAAGAGATGTGGAGGGAACCTCACTATTTAAATGTCTATTTCTACTTGGAGTTAGTGTACCTAAATCACTCACTAACATATTATCACTAAAATGAGGACAAATTGGTATATTTTTTTATATTTATGATTGATTTTGTTCTTTTAGCCACCTTCTACACTTTCCATAGCTTTGAAAACTTATAAACCTACTTAGACTGAGATGTTTCAGGTTTACAAACTAGAAAAGAGAAGAATGGCTATGAGGTCAAAGTATATTGAGGGTGATTTTGAGTTATTTCACCTCATAGAGCATAGAAGAGTTAAAATTGATAAAGGAAAGTCCAAAGCCAAACAAATATATTTAAATAGTATCTCCCCTACTACTAGAGTCCCTTTCCTTAACCCTTTTTTTCTTGTCAAAACCCACCAATGGCTAATCCTACCTGGCTGAGAGGAGGTAATTGTCATGTGAATATATCATGACCCACACATGAATTGCATAAAAAATCTAAAAATTTCAATCCAAGGTATGTTCATGTCAGAGTAAGAATAGTATAGGAACATATACAAACATTTAAATATGCCTTAATATGAACTCATGCTTAGCATGAAGATGTCACCTATAAATTATTCCCATATACTTTAGATTATTTATCCTATGGTTGTACCTTGGTCTCCCTGATGGATCTATTACTTATTAGAATAATATTGAGACTATATTTGTTAACCATTTTAGAGTGCCAATCAACCCTATAGTATTATGCCATCAGTTTTTGGTTGCCCATAGGGAACCAAATGAGCCCATGAGTATTTTCAATACTAATCTCTATATAAATATAAAAGGTTGAAAGAAACCTATATGAAGATAGAACTTACCTCCATTCAAACTATTTAAGAGCTCTTGATCTAATGAATTATATGTTTCTTATAAGAACTCTATAAACCCTTACATTTTTGTCTTTAAATTACAATGAAGCCATCAGTATTGCTTAGCAAATTGTGCCTCAATTATATGGCATTGGCCCCTTAACCTCATTAGGATAACCAAGTACTTACAATCAAATTCCCATGGTCAACCAAGCTCTCAAGCAAAACACTCCATTGATGAATCCAATCCTAGGGGATATGTACTCAAGTCCAAATCTAGTCTCTAATCCAATTCCCTTGAACCACATGCCTAACAATTAGCCTTATGTTCATCCAAATCATGTCTTTCCACAACCTACAAATCATCAACATATTCCTATTGCATATAGTATTTATACCATACCTATTTAAAATGGTTATGTTACTCCTAATAGAAATTAGTAGGTTATCTCATCATTTATAAATAATCAAATTCCTACTAACCATTCCCATAAACAGATACATTATGTTATTCCTACATTTCTAAATGTTATTACACTAGTGGCTAACCCACTACTACAAATCATAAATAGTCAAAATGCTACTATGAACTAGAGGTGGCCAATTTATAGTAGATGGTCCAATGATTAACTAATGACATGGTTATGGAGGTAAGTGCCTCAAATCACCAACCAAGATACCAAAAATCCACCCTAATACATAATTTATAACTTTCAAAGGACCAATAGGTAGTGGAACACTAGGCCCAATAATCTAAATGTGCTTATTATTCTTCCCAACACAAATCAAAACAATAATAACACTTAAAACCTAGTGAACATGGCATATTTATCCTTGCACACCTAGTGTAGATTGTACAACATATTTGATCATGTTGAGTTTATATTGGCCTCAAACATCTTCCAAAAGGAGATGAATTACCTTGAGATATTACCTACACCTGATAATAATGCAAGCCAAAGTGGAGACAATTTGGGTACCATTTTAGTCTTAGAAACTTTTGAGTTTTCATTTGAGAGTGATAATTAGCCTATGGAAAACATGGAAGAAATCCATGCATTTAAATAGTTACAAAGGGGAAACAATTATTAGTTGAGGAATACACTGTAAGATCCTTTGATTACATCTACTCCCATAAACAACACTTAGGTCCCACCTAATGAGAACTCAAGTAAAAACCCTTTACCACATAAAATTCCAACTACCTCTTATCACCCCAAAAATAATGTTACATCCCCACAAGTTGATAAATCATTGGAACAATACTTATTATTATACAATATTATAGAAGACCTGAAGAAAACTAAGGCCAATATAACCATGTTTGATTTGCTTTAGATATCTAATTAGAAAGACTTATTATTAAAAGAATTACCTACTCTTAGAAGGAAAGAATTTAATGACACAATTGATTCTCATGTTGCTATCTATAAAGAGAATACTAATACTCCTCTTTTCCTCCTAATAATTAGAATTTTTAGAAGAAACTTACATAATTGCTTAGTGGATTTAGGTGCTTTAGGCAATGTGATGCCTTATGTCATTCATCAATAGTTGGGTTTGATTCTTATTACTTCAAACAAAAAGGTTGTCTATTTGGAAAAGTTTGAAGTGACTGCCATTAGTTAACTCAACCATGTTCATACGTAGCTATTTTTTGATCCATGAGTGCAATAGTTAATCAACATTCAGGAAGTGGATATTCATGATGCATATGTGATGCTTCTCAATGGATATCTATCTAGAACCTAAATGGATATATGGTGAATGATTTCTCCTATATGTGGATTCCAAAGTGAGGCATGCTAGATCAAATAAAAATTGAGAGAGAATCAAATATGGAAAACATGATCACATAATACAAGAAGAAAATGAGATCTTATATGGAGAGACTGAGCCTGGTGTTTACATGTTGGAGGAAGGAGTAAAACCTTGGTAAAACTTCTCCATTGACATATTGACCATATAATAAAAGCTATAGTTATAAGATTTAGACCAACTAGAGGAAGATGATTTTATTTGTTCACCTAAAATACCTTCATTACATTATGTTTCCCTTAGATATGAGAAGGTGGAGCAAATTGATTTAAGTGTAGACTCAAGCTATTCATTTCTCTTATCAACACTAGAGATGGGTAAATTAGAAACTAGAAAGCTAAAAGAGATTTATCTAATTGAAAGCAAAGAGTTTTAAAGATCCTAAAATGAGAATATCATTATTCCAAGTTTTCCAATGCCCACTTATGCTCTTGAATATTTGACTAGAAGAGGTTGAGGTGATGAATTAATTAGTCAACATAACATTAGCATCTACCTCTCAGATTTCATTATGCAAAACTAAAGATCACTTGTGGACCGTGAGTTAGATGGCTCCAAGTCAAAGAGTGGTTGTGGTGATGGATTTAAACTCTTAAAACCATAATTAAATCCATATTTGGTAACCTTATGACTACCACTTTCATGCATAAATAATGTGATTGAATATGAGGCACTAGTTCACAACCTATAATTCACTCTTATAAATAAAGTCGATGAATTTAGGGTGCTTGGAGATTCAGAGCTAGTGGTCAATCAAATTATAAGCCATTATGATTGTAATGACAAGCATCTATCTAGATACCACAATAGAGTGTGAAAATTATTTAAATATTTTAAGGCATTCAATATCCAAATAATGGCCCATAGAAGAAATTGGTAGTTACATTGGAAAAAAATTACGAGCACTCTGTAACCAATGTTAACTCCAAGTTGAGGAGATTATTAGTGGATTTAGTTTTTACTCCTATTCCTTAAATTGTTAAAAAATTTCAATCACTCAATGATGATCATCATATCATCAAATTCATCACCAACATTGATATATTTGAATCTCAGATTATTGATGAAGATGATATAGAAAAATTCAAACTAGACGAAGGAGTAATAAATTTGAGACCCAATACTATACCAAATGGTATGGTCTCACTAGAGAGGATATTTGATATGGATTATCAAGGTGAAAAGGATAAAATAACCCCTACCAAAGGTATGATACACTAGCATTGTAATCTGGGTAACACAAATGAAGTAAAGAATGTGCTTTTAAACATGACTTGTACCCATAATGAAAAACAAGGGATTGTACAAGCCCTAAAAGGATTCATAGATGATATAACCTAGAGATATGAAGACCTAAAATACTTCAACACTTCCATAATTACTCATATGATCCCTTTTAAGCCAAGTGTTAAACAATTTTACCAAATACAAAGGCTAGTCAATCCATTATTGAAATTGTTAATATTCAAGAAAAGTGTAGGCATTGCTTGCAACTAAGATCATCTTTCCTATCGAGCACTCCCAATTTATACCTAATCAGGTACCAGTTCAAAATAAGAATGGATAAATATGGAATTTTGTGTAATTTTGTTATCTAAACAAATATTTAGAGAAATATAACTACCTATTACTTCACTAGATGAATTGTTACAGATAGTGAATGACTATCAAATGATGTCATTTTTAGATAGTTACTTAGGACACAATCAAGTAGTGGTAAATTATGAAGATAGAATAAAGACAATGTTTAAAATAGACTGGGGTACATTCACATACAAATGGATGACATTCATCTTAATCAATGTGGGTGCTACTTTCTAACAAGCTATGGATATTGTATTCAAATACCTTATTTATAAATGTTTGTCATCTACATGGATGACTTGACTATATTTTTTAGGAACCGATTAGGCCATGTAAAGGTTTTGAGAATGGTGTTATAGATGTGCAAATATCGAGTGTGTATGTTAGGGCACAAAAACTTTGAATATGCAATTATTAGTACCATAATTTTAAACACAAGGACCCATTTTTAAAAAAACCCATACCTAGGAAACTATGAGCATAAATATATATGATTAGGGTATCAAGCATTTATAATAAGGGTTATATATACAAAATTCAACATTTCAAAAGTAAAAATTGTAACAATATAAGTTAAACTTGTATCTTAAGTTATCTCAAACCTTGGATTGTCTATCACTTTTTACTTTAATATGATTTGTAGAGTAACAAATATATTTTTTGTGTCTTAGTATGTACATGTTGATTATAGGATTAATAGTTGAAGACCACAAATTTCCTCTAAATTAGGCTCATAATATATATCTCATGTAGTTGTGATATGTGTCACTCTCACATCATTTAGAATTTTGGACATTTACAAAATACTAAGTCTTTTGAGTTTTCTGAGTCTCTCAAGATCTAGAAACATGCCATGTGGCATATCCATGTTAAATGAAAACTATAGGGGCCTCATTTGTTCATTAGAAAACTTAACAATTCCATGTTATTCAAGCCTCCAAGATTTTGAGTTTTTGAGTCTCTGAGCTTTTGAGATCACTCCACATGTCTTGATCATGTAAGCTCACCACTATGGGAAGGTTAAATGGTTCTTTGGTCTACAGTCTAATGTATTGATATTCTGAGCTCTTGGGGACCAAAGTGGATGACATGTGGCATTTTTATGTTAATCCATATGGTTGATAAGTAAATATTCTATTGGTTACTAACCAAATTCTCTAATTTTCCAAGTCTTTAAGCTTCCAGAGATCATGCCACATGTCTCAATCACATTGATCTATGACCATGTAGATCTTATCATCAAAAATAATACTCATTTAATTACTCGATCTTCCATGCTTTTAGTGATGTGAGATCATGCCACATGGCTCAATCACATTAATATCCCCCTATGGGACCTATAAAATACAATGAATAAATCCAAAGGGCCAAGTTAATGATAGCATGACATGTGGCACTATTTGGGGGAAAAAAAAGTCAAAACATAAGAATAAATGTGAACAATGTGGCAAAGAAGTAAATTAATGAATGGCTAACAACTATATCAAAATGATGACTTGACATGAATAATTAACTAGAGACAACCATTTAGAAAATAAGGGGCACCTACCAAAGTTGACTACTATATTCAAGTCAAAATGGGCATTAAAAGTGAGAGTTCATTATCAACATTCAAAGTGTATGAATTCTATCAATACATAATCTTGGAAAAGCCAGTAGCTACCCCTAACAATCAAAAGAAGAAAAACTTTGTGATGACTCCTTTGCCTCCACTTAAAATGGTTACATAAATAAGTTTACCTGAGTTCTTAAAGTCTTCTTTTGCTTTAATTCCAACTCCCATAAGCTCTCCTAAATCCCCTAGGTCTCCTCAAGGAACCCTTGGAATTCACACACCCTCCACTTCATCACATACCTCTCCACCTCCTACCATAATTGTTACCAAAACCCCTATACCATATCATCCACCTTCCACTCCACCTATCTTCACCTACCATAAGAATCCCAAGGTAAAAATTTGGAAGAGAGGTCATCTATTTACCTCCCTATTATTGAAGAAGCTATTAAGGAAGAAGAATAGGAGACAAAGGATATAATTGATTTAGAATAATAGGAAGAACTAGAGAAATTAATATCTTTAGTTGACTACACATCAGAAGAAGAAGACCCATATACAAGAAAATTTTAGCTTGATGATGAAGTAGAGCTTGAGAAAATAAAGGCTTTGAATTTGTTACATCGAAAGAAGTAGAATATTTGATAAGTCTTACCTTAGAATAAACACAAAAGATATCTGAGGTAGTTTCTCCTATTATTTATTATATATGTATTGTACAAAGTCTAATTGTAAGTTTCCTTCAATAATGCCTTCTATTATATCTTCCACTTCTCAAGTTACCAATATAGATTCTAACATTATTTTAATAAAGGCTCCTAAAATAGCCCATTTTGAAAATTTGGTTAATGCGTCATTTATAAATAAAACCCCAACCCTTAGAATAAAGTTGACCTAGCTTAAGCTTCCCATGCCCCAATCATAAGCTTTACCAAAATCAACTATTACTATAGAAATAACACTTGGGTCAATCAAATTCCTTGTCAAGGTTACACTAATAAAGGAAGCCTCTCCATGGCAAGTAGTGCGCCAAAATATTCCACAATCACCCATAAAAATAAGTGTTTCAATTATAAAAATATCTCTCTAAATAAACACTTCCCTTCCTATGACATCTCAGCCCTCTACATCCTCATAAATTACCCAAGGAGAAGGTACAAGTCAATTGATAATTCTTAACTGGATAAAGAAGATGTAGAATTTGCAAGATCAAAGGTAGAATATAGTTATGGATGAGATCCTTATAGTTTCTACAAGGTTTGATAAATGGGGTGGGACCATACAAAGAGTGACGAAGACGAAAATAATAAATACAAGGATAAAGGTAGAGATAGAGCTTGAGTAGAGGGAGAACATGTTTAAATTATCTAAAAGACCCAAGAGAAACCCCAATGACTCAATGGATTACATTGAGGACTTTAATACTCTTGTTTATTCTACTAGGTTAGCACTAAATGAAATACACCAAAGCAATAAAGAGGCCTTAAAGAGATGGAAATAGATGAACATCATACATACTCCTCAATAATTAATAGATAAAGTACAAAGTTTGACTATAAAGTTGTATGACATCTTGCTTAACATTAGAATATCTAGGGAAGCTAGTTAGGCCCATAGAGTAGAGATAGTCACACTATGAAACAAGATGATGGACAATGAAATAAGGTTAAACTTTTTGGTCCAGTGTTCTAGAATAAGTGTCTTTGATTAGCTAAACTTTATGACCAACATGGACACTTGTTGGTGCATTAAATATGTGATTTCTAAAAGGGATGCCTCCTTGAACTGGCATAAATCAGTGAAGAAATTTTTGTTGTTTTTGTAAGTCATGAAACTGAAGCGTTACAAATTTTGTCTAATATGAGGGTAACTAGGGTGATTGCCTAAGTATGGGAGCTGGTGAATCGACCCATTTTTGACAACCTACTCCACTTTGTTGAAAAAGAGTTCAAACAAAAAGTCTAAGGTATAATATATAATAAAAATGAATAATTAATAAAGTTGGTAAGTTTTGCTAAACACATGGCCATAAAATCTAAAGCCTTAGTGCCTGATTTTAAAGGCTCAGTGGTAGATAAAGATAGATTAATGGTAGAAGTTGTCAATATTTTAAATTCCTCACTTTTGAATTTTGAGGCCATTGATAAAGATTTTGATAATGCATATGCACTAGGTGAAACATTGAAGGTGAAGGAGGCATATTATAAATCCACAATGCATGCAACTAGCAGTTGGTACTCCTAGCCTCATAGAGTTCTCATTCTACACCATGGTTATAACTATTGTATCCTCATTATCTAATTCAAGTTGCATGGCATCGGTATTCTAATTTTTAAATAACTACATATTTTCATGATTCTTATCAAAGTGTGACTTTGGTTTCCCATCTATTATTGTACATGCATAATTGATTTTTAGTGATAAAGTCTATGTTTTATTGTTATCATTGTATCATGCATTCTTGCATAAATTCTAAACTTAAGCTTCCATTTTTTTAGACATGTAAAATTAGGTGAAGATTGAAGAGATGAGGCCTTCCCCATCCCAATATTATATATACATTAACCTCATGATCATAAAGGGAGGATAATTTTGTCTATTAAGATTAATAAGAAATTAAAAGTTCTTCTTGACTTGGTCTTGGTGTATAAATCTCTATTTTTCTCCAATTCTATAGATTGCTTGGATGTTCCATCACTCTAGTATATTAGTACTTGAAATTATGTATGATTTATATATTTTTAAATATATTCTTTCATTTTTAGTAATAGTTTATTTGAAAATCTCTTGCATGCTTATCATAATCCTATTGTAGATGTGAAATAACAATCTAGAAATTAGGAAACATTTGATTTATGCATGTTTAAATATATTGTGTTTTTTTCCTTTTGACTCTTTAACTGTATTTGATTATTTTTGTGTGCTACAATAACTTTCAACAAGTATTGGTCTAGATACCCTATCCTACTTGAGCTCAAATAGTAGTCTTGAAAGGCTGAAATTTCCATAAACCTTCCTTTTATACCTTACTTTCCCTCCTTTTATGTTTTTATTATAGTCCTACCCACCATAGTTAGAAATCATCATCCTTCCACCCATTCAAACCAATTTTATGTTCACCCATGGCCAACTCATCCATGGTAAACAATCTATGTTGCTTAACCACTATTCCACCAATAGGTTGTTATAAAATCTAATACCTTATAGCTTGTGACTTGGAGTGGTTCTATTCACTGATCCTAAAACATTAGAGGCAACCTCATAAGGAACTTTGAGGGTGTGTATAAAATCCACATCAATAGAAACTTTAAAATTAGCATTAGAAGGAGGGCCTATCATCCTTTGCCTCTATCCTAAGGATTAAAATCACTTGAGTTGTGCTATATTAAGCTAGATGAGTAACAAAGTTGACCTTAGATAGTAACCTATTACAACCACCTTTAGAGATCCATATAAAGGTTAGATCTGATACAAGTGTTTATAGGAGATCTAGGGAGATTCATCATCTCTAAGAAGATAGATTCATCTTCCAATAGTTCATATGGCCTTTCCCTAAAACCCACCTCTTAATCCTCCATTTCAACCTAATCCCCCATTGCAAGCCCCAACTTGGTTGACTAGCTCAACTATCAATGTATCAAGAGTAGTATATGATTTACCTATAAACCTAGAGAAGTATTTCCCCTCTTTATCTTACTTAGGAGGAAGGATGGTGGAAGAACTTATAAAGGCCTTCAAATCCACATTAGGGATATTTAATGTAACTCATGAGGACATGCCTTACATACTCTTCCCTTTTACTTTGCAATAAGTACCTTATGACTAGTTTCTAAATATTTTGGAAGGGTCAATCACAACCTAGATACAATATCAAAATACCTTCTTATCCTAGTTTGGCCAAGTTACTAGTGCAAGTATTATTTATCAGCACTTCACCAACATGAGAAGAGAGCACAATGATCCAATCTGATCTTTCAACATCTAATTTCAAAAGATGTATAGTAGATTAGAGTCTGCCCATCAACCTAGCAATCCATTAACCTTAGAAATGTATAAAAATGCCTTAGATTCCATGAATATTATGTTTTTACATATGGTTATTAGTATTGATACCTTACCCCTAACTCATACAAAGGCTATTAATGTAGATACCAAATTGTACCCTAATTTTTAATCATTGCCTCCACTTAATCTTGGACCTATCTACCCAACTTTTAACCCAATCCTTAATGTAACCCAAAACTAGGTGGTGTAAAACTAGACCTCAGTCCATAATTAATTAATATTAACCCATGTTAACCAAAATTAGTATGCCAATTTCTTGAACAAATTTACTTTTAACCAATAGGGCCAGAGTCAACCTTTTATACCAATCAATAATACTTCCATGTAGGATAATGATCCCAACTTGAACAAGACCAAGATGAAATCCATCCAAAAAATGGTATAAAAACTAAGTAATGAATTACTCAGTATGTAAAAATGTATGGGTAATATATGTGGACAAAAATCTAACTAGAAGAATTAGGGTTATGGGTTCCAAAGGTACAATAGGCCTTTCAACAGGTCTGGGAATAATCAAGAACATTAGGTTCCTTCTAACAAGATGATAGAGATTAATATTATGGATGTGGTTCTTCTAAATTAGTGTCAGGTCCATAAAACTACACAACATGGGAAACTAGATTGTATCGAGTTCTACACTACTTTCAAAATCTTCTAGCAGGAAGCCAAAAGGTAAGAAATTTCTATAAATCAACAAGATCCATCTTCATCAAATTATTTTGGTAAGCTTTTCAAGACTATGGTTTTTGACACATATGACTTCCCCTTTGTGGGAGAAGATGACAATGAACTAAAAGATAACATAGATGAGGTTCATGATTTCCATTGGTACTAGTAGGTTAGGAACAACTACAACTTGAGTAACAAGTAGCTTATGACTTCTTCAACACCTCCTAATTATGGTACCACCACTCCTATTGATTTGAATGCTATAAGTAATCTTTCACCACCATGAAGAGAGAATCATCCTCCACCTAAGAGGGATAATCATCCTTCTTTTAAACAAAATGATGATCCATAGAGCTTTGAGCATCAGGGCAATGGAGGATACAATATTATGAAGACATGAAAAATATTAAAATGAACATCAATCTTCATGAGATAGATCATATCATTGAATAAAGAGAGCTACAACTCAAGGCCCTAACAAGAAGGACTTATAACAAGTCTAATACTACCCATGCAAATGTAATTATGTACAAAGATAAAACTAAGGTACCACCATTCATACTGATAGTTATAATGTTTAGCAAGAATGTAAACAACTACCTAGTTGATTCTGGGGCATCATCCAATGTGATACCTATAGTTGTTTGTCAAAAGCTAGGTTTAACTTTGGATAAGCCAAAAAGAGTGGTATTATAGTTGGATAAATCCTCGATCCCATGTGTTAAATAATTGGAAAATATGCATATACATCTATGATTAGAACCATGAATATGGTAGACTATTGATATCCTACTAATTGATATCCTAGAGGCTTATGGCTTATTATTAAGCTAAGGCTGGTCCAAAATGATGAATAGGTACATGGCCACTAATTTTTCCCACATGTGGCTATCTTGAAATGGGGTACCAAATCATATAAATTTAGACATAGAGCTCAAAATGAAGTACTTGATCACTTAGTATAACATAAGGAATGAATAGGTCAATTTCATATCAATGCACGTAGGTGTGTACATGTTCACCACTAAACAAGAATTCCCTGAACAAGAATTTGAAGTTCTTTCTCAATTTTGGACTCTACACTTTGATGTAGCTTGTTCAAATCAAGGTTTTATCATAGGCATGGCCATGACAAACCTAAAAGGTAAGTAGTACCTCATTAATTATAGGTTACAATACCCCTGCACCAATAACCAAGCTGAATATGAGGCACTGATCTTAGGCCTATAATTTATGGTAAAGCATAATGCCAAACATTTAATAGTGTTTGGTGATTCAGAGCTAGTTGTAAACTAGATCAAGAATAGGTACCCATTTAATATTGCATACCTAAAGAAATACAATCTTCAATTTTGGGACTTTATCAGATCCTTTGAAGCATTCAACATCAAGGCCATCCCAAGAGAGAAGAATTAAATAGTTAATTTAGTGGTAGCCTCCATCACTAATTTGGCACCATTTCAAGACTCAAAAATGCATAATTTTTTTAGTGGAATTAGTTATATGCCCTTTTATCCCTGATAATGTGCACAATTTCTAGGTGTTTGATGGTGATTAGCATATTGTATAGTTCCTAAATAGTTCAAGAGATTTTAAATCCTAGATAATATATGGAGTATCTATCCTATGCAAACTAAAGATATGGGAGAATAAAATGTCATATATCTGAAATAAAACCAAATTCCATTGGGTATGGTTTCCTTAGAAAGAGCTTTTAATGTTGACTTGTAGGCCTAGAAGTAGAAGCAACTCAAAGTCACTAAGTCTAACTTCATTAAGGAGAACTTGGGGACTAACCAAGTTCCCCAATTGGTGAATATAGGTTTAATTTGTACTAAAAGCAAAAAACACAAGATAAAGGGACTGCTTATAGATTAAAAAGATGTCATTTCTTGGACATATGATGACCTGAAGATCTTTGATCTTAGGGTCATTACCCACACCATCCCTTTAAAACTAAAACACAATCCATTCAAGCAGAGGTAGAGACCAATAAATCCATTATTAGAACCACTAATAGATACTGAGGTACAAAATCTCATGGAATCCAAAATTTTATTCTCGATTAAGCACTTCACCTATGTATCTAATCTGGTACTAATCAGGAAAAATAATAGATAAATCAAGCTTTATGTGGATTTAAAGAACTTAAACAAGGACTCAAAAAAAGATAATTATCGTCTACCTTCCTTGGATGAAGTAATATAGATGGTAAGTAGCTTAGAGATGATGTTGTTTTTGTATCAATTCTTAAGCTAAAACCAAGTATTGGTTAAGGTAGAAGATAGGATGAATATTGGTTTCACCACCAAATGGGGTACCTTTGCATATAAAAGGATGTATTTTATCCTAATCAATGTAGGGGACACTTTCTAAAGAGTGATGGATTTTGCCTTTTAGTTATTGATGGGGAAGTGTATCATCATCTACATGGATGATATTATGGTATTTTCCAAGAATAGGGATGACCATGTAAGCTATCTACATAAAGTCTTAGATAGGTACATGAGATATGGAATTTATTTGAACCCCAAGAAATGCATTTTTAGGGTGATTAGAGGAAAACTATTGATCCATATTATCAAAAAATAAGGGATCTCCATTGGTCCATACTATGTCTAGGCCATATCTAAGCTAAGCTTGCCTAATATCAAGAAGGATTCAAAGTCATTTTTTGTCAAGATAAACTTCATGAAAAAGTTAATTTATAGTTTCAAACAAATCATCAAACCATTACATGCCATGTTGAAGTAAGATGTAAAGATTAAATGGATAACAAAATCCAAGAAATCATGTCAAGATATCAAAATAGGGATTTCTCAAGCCCCAACCTAAATTATCCTATATTTTAATAAATGTTTCTATCTTTATTCATTCACTTTATAAAATACCATTACTACATTATTGATTCAAAAGGTAGGAGATAATGAGCACCCCATTGCCTTCATGAATACCAATTTGATGCATGAAAAACTAAAGTACTCCATGATTTATAAATCAAGTAGATATATGCCTTGATCAAGGCCATGAATAAATTGACATTATATTCTATGAAATAAGGCATATGCCATTATTCTTGACCTATCTATTAAACTCACACTCAACCAGAATTAGCTAGGAAAAATAAGAGGGAAATGGATGGCCAAAATTCAAGAGTTTGACCTTGAAATTAGGCTAGCTAAAATGGTAATAGGCTAGGTCCTAATCTATATAATGACTCAAAATGACCCACACATCCACATTAAATTAATCAATGAATCTTAGGTACTAGGATGAGAGTGGTATTCACATATCATTTATTACTTGCTTATAGGGACATGCCCACCAGAGTTGAGCAAAGAGTAAAAGTGTGGCCTCATGCTCAAATTTACTCACTTCATGATCAAGAAAGGATTCCTTTATAGGAATAACTATGAAGGCATCTACCTGAGGTGTGTTTTGAAATAAGAAGCTAAGGACATCTTAGATAACCTATATCAGAAGGTTGGTAGTAGGCACCCCTATGGAAATACTATAACCCATAAGATTTTGAGGATGGGTTTTTAATGACCTATAATATTCAAAGATTCCCATAACCATGTCAGAATATGCTATGAGTGATAGGTGTTTTCAAAGAGAGAATTAAATGTTTCCATGTCTTTATATCCAATCATTGAAGGAAGACCCTTCACCTAATGGGGCTTAGACTTTGTTGGGGTAATAAATCTAAATATTTAATAGGACACAATTTCATCCTCATGACTACAGATTATTGTACTAGGTAGATAGAGACTATTGCTACCAAGAATTCATGAGCCATAGATGTCATTGATTTCTTAGAGGGAATTATAGTCATCTGATTTGGCATACCCATTTCATCAGTTTATAATAATGGTATAGTGTTCTAATCTATTGAATTCATAAAATGAGCCTACCATAATTAGATCACCCTTAAATTATCTTCAAACTATTACCCACAAGGAAACAACATAGTTGAATCAACTAATAATAACCTGATGGATGCCATAAAGAAATTTGCACAGAATAAACTAAGAGAATGGCATATATTATTGAAGTATGCACTATGGTCAGACTAAACCAGGCACAAGTAAGCTATCAAGGCTTCACCTTTTTTGTTGGTGTATGACTAACAACCAATCTTCCCTATCACTCTCAATCTATTGACTTACCAATTCATGCAAGAGTATATGGGTGAATATGTGAGATTAACTTCTAGACTACTTGAGATAGTCCAATTAGAATATATAATAACTAAAGCACTACACATATTTAGTAAAAATTAAGATATTATCAAATATTGATTTGATAAAAGATTTAAAATCAAGGCTTTCAGGCTTTTGTACCTAGAGCTCCTTTGGTATAAAACACAAAAAAATAAAGGGTGGCATGATAAGTTCACTCCATTTTGGATTAGACCATTCCAAGTATTTAAAATCTTAAGAAATAATGCCTTTAGGTTAAATGACCTCCAAGGTAAGGACCTCACCTTTCCAATCAATGCATACTTTTTACATCCTTACTTCATGGTTGCTCCCTAGTGTGAACTATTAATGGAGATTTAGATTAGGAGTAGATTATATTTCATGATTTTTAGATTATATTTCCTAATTTCTAGATTAGATTCCCTGATTTCTATATTAAATTTCTTATTTTATGAATTTATTTTCCTTCACAATAGTTTTGTTGATTTTGATAGCTTAGTTTTATTTTGTATAGATTAGTTTCTTAAAAGTCACAAAATTGTCTCTAATGATTTCTTGAACTAAATCCAAGAGAAATTTCCAAAAAAGGGGGATGATAATAAAATCAAGCATAGTGGGTACTTGTGAAAATATATTCTAACAAGTACTAGACCTTGTGGAGTTGAGATATGTATTATGACCTAATTCTAGTTTTGATTGAGATTTAATAAGCTTACTCAACCTTTAGCACTTGATATATTATACTCATACAAATTTAATAAAATCTTTCCATTTCCAAAGATACATTGCACTCTCATATGTTAAAACTTGGATAGAAGATAATAAACCTAGGCTCAGATATACATTGATAGGGACATGTTAATGAATAATATTTTTCACACATCTAGCCTAAAGTGGTTCCTAACCTTCCCCTATCTCAAAAAATTGATGGAGGATTGGTGATTCAAGTAAACTCTACTGAAGCTATGGGCACCTAGCTAGTAGTAGAGCAAGGCTTTGAGTAGAACCAAAGGTATATCTATTAGGGATATAGACACCTAGATGGTAGTAGAGTAATGCCCAAGATTTATTTTTTCATTAGTTGTAAAGTTAAAGTCAAGGTGAAATGTATAGTGTTTATTTGGGCCTTTTTCAAATCTTCATACCCAAGGAAAATTAATTTCACAAGATCAGACACTTATTCAAGGATTGGAAAGGTTAGTATGTTGCATGGGGAAGCAATAGTTTTGTTTTAAAGGATATATTTCCTTATTCTCTCTTGATTAAAATTTAAATTATGTTATAATGTGTATCTAAAATTTTGGGTTTTCAAAATACTTGGGAATATTTTCCCTGTGAGTCACCATTTTTTGTACCCTAACACACACACACTCCATTTTCATAATTTTAAAAATAGGGACCCATTGTTAAAAAACCCATACCTAGAAAAATATGATCGTAAATATCTATGATTAGGGTATCACACATTTATCATAAGGGTTATTTCTACAAAATACAACATTTTCAAAGTAAAATTCATAACAATCTAAGCTTAAATCAATATCTTAAGTCATCTCAAACCTTGGATTATCTATCACTTTTTAATTTAATATGTTTTATAGACTAATGGATCTAATTTTTCTTGTCCTAGTATGTACATGTTGATCACTTGATTAATAGCTTAAGACCATTGATTTACTCTATATCAAGACCATAACAAATATCTCACATAGTTTTGACATGTGTCACTTTTGAATCATTCATAATTTTAGATGTTTACAAAATATTAAGTCTTTTTACTCTTTTGAGTCTCTCGAGCTACACAAACATGCCACATAGCATATCCATGCTAAACCAAACTATGGGGAATTCACTTCTTCATCAACAAACTTGACAGTTCCACGTTCTCCAAGCCTCCAAGATTCTAAATTCCTAAGTCTTTGAGCTTCCAAGATCACTCCACATGTTTTGATCATGTAAACTCACCATCACATGAAGGTTAAATGGTTATCTAGTATAATGCCACAAGTTTATAAGCTTTCAGCACCCCAAGTGGATGACACATGGCATATTTACATTAATCTACATGGTCAAAAAGCTAAATAGTCTATTGGTTGCCTACCTACTACTTTGAGTTTTTGAGTCTCTGAGCTTCCTAAGATCACACCATGCATCTCAATCACATTGACCTATGACCACATACAACTCATCACCAAAATCAATACCCTTTTAATGCCTCAATCTTCTATGTTTTTAGTACTTTGATTTCATGCCACGTGGCTCAATCATGTTAACTCATTACTATAAGACCTCCTAAATATAGTGAAGAAATATAAAGGGTTGAGTTAATGATAGCATTCTGCATGGCACTATCTGGGGAGAGAAAATCCAAAACATAAGAACACAGGTGCAATAGTATGGCAAAGAAGCAAATTAATGAATGGTTGATAGCTATCTCAAAGTGATGATTAGACATGAATACTTAATGAGATACTATCATTTTGTAAACAATGGGCACTCACCAAAGCTAACTAGTATATTCAAATCAAAATGGGCATTAAAAGTGAAAGCTTTTTATCAGCATTCAAAGCACATGAATTCAATCAATACACAATCTTGACTGATATATACAAAATCTATGAACATTGGATTCACCTTACCATTGCTCTAATCACTAAACATTTATGTTCTTGGGTTTCTTAAGTGTCTAAGAAGCCATAGATTTCTTCATTCACAAAGCACCAAATGAATTATTCTCTAACTTCATAATAATTATAATGACTACTCTTTATTGTAAACACCTAAATCTGGCCATCAATAACCTCTAACCAAGGTTTTGACCAATTTTCACAAAAATGCACATTTTGGCTTTAAAACACTAAAACACATTAAATAAGTTGAAATTGATATATTCAAGTGCCGATTTTGGCCAGGGTATCACTAAATGGGGCAATGCAATTTATGGGCTAGCTAACTTTGATCAAATCATTTTGAGTCAAAATGCCAATTTTACACCTAAGTGCTTTGGATTGCTCTTTTATATCAAATTTATTGTACATGACATGTGCCTTTGTTATTTTATGTTGAAAACATCCTAAATGGTATAATGGATCCAACGCATCTGACATCACATTCTAATTCCAATCTAATCAAAGTTTAGACCAATAACAAGGCATTCTGATAAATTTGAGTAATTTGTGCACAAAATGCTTAATCATGTTTAAGAGATAATTAAACCAAATTAGAGAATAATTAATAATTCTATGGAAACTTGTTGAATAATTATTTTTAGAAATGAATATTGAATATCTACATTATCAAGTGACATCATTTCTTGGGAAGACATCCCTAGGCCATAAATGCATAAAATATCAAGGTTAACCCCTCCTATGCCTCATTAATGCCTCCCATACCTCTTAAATTCCCCTATATCCCAAATATTGATGATCCTATTTATGTATTTTTAATTACTTAATTAGATTAATCCTTAGCCACACATCTCAATCTTGAGATGGATGGTTCAGGTTCATTCTAGCCATTTTACAAAATCTATAAATAGGAGGCCTTGCCATATGAATTTTAAGCTTCGATGATGCAAAGTTATAATTCATAAATAATTCTGAAAGCTATTACAATTAGTTTTATAATGTCTAAATTATTGAGCCAATAATCCAAGCCAAAGCCAAAGGTGCCAAGAGGAGATGAAAGTAGCCACACTCCATTAAATAAGATCTCTTGAAGCACAATCTGAGCAAGCCAAAGAAGGAGCCTTTTGGAGTAATCAATGATTTGTTAATAAATTGGTTTTTTGTCTTAATATTTCTCATTTATTTCCATTTTTAGTTGTTTTTTCAAATGGTTTTCCTTCACTAAGCTCTCCCTAGTAACTAGGCCTAGAGATGTATGCTAGTTAGTGTGTTTTTATCAGTTTGATTTTATTTTGTCACTAAAAAGGTACTAATACATATATAAATTCAAATTCCTATTTCACATTTATCAAAGGCCTTGACATCAAAATAAGGTAAGAGCTTAATCCCATCCCAATTTTCATTTATGGGATAACATAATATAAGGATAGAGAGTTTGAAAGCAGTGCTTTGAATTTTAAATTCCCTCATTACTCGACCCTCTAAGAAGAGGTTGAGTCAGTTCAAACATATTATGAGGAGGAAAAACTCTCCCTTGAAGCCAAATAATAAATAGATTACTTTTCCACATTAATTAATAGGCTTTCCACTAAGCTATGGCCAAACTAGAGGTAATGCCATGTATTGACCTTTTAAAGGTTATGTTCATCAATGGGACCCTGGTGGGTGATATTGTTCATGAAAAGAAGGTTCAAACCATGTCTACTTACATCTCAAAGAGGGTTTTTGAATGGTATCTTAGGCTCCCTCTCCCCAGAACTACATATAATCAGGGCTCATCTAATGTGTGGCTTGAGAACAATACAATAGAATGGAAACTAAAGTAGTGGCTAGAAAAGGGGAAAAGATTAAATCCAAAAGGAGTATTTTCCACAAACTTTATTATCAAGTTTAGACCTATAATTTCCATTACAATGGTACTATTGAATAAAATATATGGATTCTCAAGAATGTCATACATCCAGGTTGAATGGGTACCGCTACTAGACATGCTTTTAACCACTGATAAATTGGTAGCCCTAGGGGAGATTATAAGCACAAGGTTAAAATTTAAAATTATATACCCTGATAGATATCTAAGGGTGGGAAATTTTATATGATGTCTTATCTACTGGATGCAATCATGGAAACTATATACAAGCCCTATGGCCAAGAATGGCAGCCATCTAGAGAGTATTTAGGGAATAAGGTTGGAGAGGACTTCTCATTCATGAATATATAAATGGCATCAAGAGAATAAGAAATTAGGTATACCCTCACATATATCAGAATATGCAAGGCAAAATAATGACTAGATTGTCTGAGAACATTACAAGGATACTCACCAAGATGGGTGACTACTGGATCTACCTAGATGTGATTATCATTTGAGTAGAGGGAATAAGGACTACCCTTTTATTTCTACCTCACCATGTTATTGGCCACAATTTAGACCAAGAAATAACTTATCAGCTTTTTAATAGTATTAATAAATAAATCAACTAGAAACATTTGGCCTATTATTTTTAAAAACCCTACAACATTGGGTAGTACCAATACATGACTAGGTCACATTTTATATAAACAGGTTAGCCTAGGACAACCTATAATTTGTATCTAGTACCATTCATAGAATGGGACCCTAACAAAAGGATAAGGGGTTATTTGAAGACCACCCTTGGGAAGGCACATGTTTCTTATGGTCATCAAACCTATGAACACGACCAAGTTTTTTTGAATGCCTTGGATGACTCCTAGGTATAGATCAAGATGAGGGATAAGAAGATATCAATGATATTGGTCCAATATCTACAATACAATCCTAAATCCATAGAGGAAGAATCTTAAAGTGCATATAACCAACAATGGCCTCCAAATCCACCTAAAATCTCTCAATAATTAGGCTAACCTCCATTTCCATAAGCTCAAACCATAGAAGAGGAGGGAGATCATTCTATAAGTCAGAAGGAGTCAAATAACAAACTAAGAAATTAAATTTTTAAAGGACTTCTTGGCCCTCAGGTTCCTTCCTTAAATTTAGGTGAATACGTCCTAAGAACAAATACAACTATGGAAAATCTAGTATCTACCCAAATCAACCAAAGGAAAAGTAGATTTTTAATGACACATTTGCCTCTACTTACCATGGTTACACAAGTAAGTTTACTTGAGTTCTTACAGTCTTATTTTAATTCAATTCCAAGTCCCCCATGTTATCCTAAATCCCCTAGGTCTTCTCAGAGAACCCTTGGACATTCTATACCCTCTACTTCACATACCTCTCCACATCCTACCATATTTTTTACCACAACCCCTACACCATCTCATCCACCCTCCACTCCACCTATCTTCACCTATCATAGGAAACCAAAGGATTCCCCTAATTTTTCCCAAGGTAGAAAGTTGGAAGAAAGGCCATCTCTTGGCCTCATTATAGAAGTTGTTGAGGAAGAAGAATAGGAGATAGAGGATGTAATGGATCTAGAAGAAGAGGAGGAATATGAGTAATTAATATCTCTGGTTGATTACACATTATAAAAATAAGACCTAGATACAGGAAAATTCCAATAAGATGATGAAGAAGTAGAGCTTGAGAAAGCAAAGGCTTTGAGTCTAAGTACATCGGAAAAAGGAGAAACTTTGATTAGGCTTACCTCATAATAAACATAAAAGATCTCTGAGGTAGAATCTTTTATTTTTTATTATGTATGTACTATAAGAAGTCCAATTATAATTTTTCCCCCAATAATTCCTTTTATTACATCTACTTCTCAAGTTACTAGTATAGATTCTGACAAACTTTTAATAAGGGTTCCCAAAATGGCCCATTTTGAGAATTTGGTTAATGTGTCCTTTATCAACAAACCCATATCCCCTAGAATAAAGTTGTCCCATCTTAAGCTTCCCATTCCCTAGTCATAGACTTTACCAAAATCAATTATGATTATGAAAATAACATCTGGGTTAACCCAATTCTTGGTTGAGGTTACACTAATAAAGGAAGCCTCTCGATGGTAAGTAGTGGGCCATAAACTTCCACAAGAACCCATACTTCCCTTCCTATGACCTCTCAAACCTTTACTTCCTCATAAATTACCCAAGGATAAGGTAAAAGTGAATTGATAAATATTCAATGGGTAAAAGAGATGCAAAATCTATAGGAATAAAGGTAGAATATAGTTATGATTGAGCTCCCCATAGTTTCTACAAGGTTTGATAAAGAGAGTGGGACCATACAAAGAGTGACGAAGAGGAAAATAATAAGTATAAAGATAAAGGTGGAGATAGAGATTGAGTAGAGGGAGAATGTGATTCAATTGTCCAAAACACCCAAGAGGAACTCCAATAACCCTATGAAGTACATTTAGGACTTTAATACTCTTGTTGATTCTACTAGGTCAGCACTGAAAGAAAACATCAAAGCACTAAGGAGGACTTGAAGAGATGGAAACATATGAACATCATATAGGATCCTCAATAAATAATAGATAAGGTACAAAGTGTATTTTTAAAGATGTATGAAATCTTGATTAATATTAGAATATCTGAAGCATCTAGCTAGGCTCATAGAGCAATGATAGTCACACTATGGAACAATATGAAAAATAAAGAAAGAAGGTTGAACTTATTATTCCAATGTTTTAGAATAAGTACTTTTGATCAACTAAACTTGATGACTAGCATGGACCCTTCCTAATGCTTTAATTATGTGCTTTCCAAAAGGGATGCCTACCTAAACTGGTATAGATTAATGAAGACATTGTTGGGTTTTTTTGTAAGTCATGAAATTGAAGCATTGAAAATTTTATTTGATATGAGGGTAACTAGAGTGATCACCCATGTAGGGGAACTGGTAAATTGACCCAATTTTGACAACCTACTCCACTTAGTTACATAAGAGTTCAAAAAGGAAATGGAAGGTTTAGTATATAAGACCAATGAATAAGTAATATAGTTGGTCATTTTTACTAAAGATAGGGTCACAAGAGTTTAAGCCTTAGTGGTTGAGTTTAAAATCTTAGGGGAAAAGAAAGATATATTAATGGAAATAGTTGTATTATTTTGAAGCCCTTGCTTTTGAATTTTGAGGCCATTGATAAAAAAAATTTATAATGCATATGCACTAGGTGAGGCATTTAAGGTGAAGGAGGCAACTTCCAAAGCCACAATGCATACAACTGGTAGTTAGTGATCCTAACATCATAGATCTCTTAGTCTACACCATAGTTGCAGCTATAATATCCTCATCATTTTATTTGAATAGCATGGCATTGGTATTGAAATTTTGGAGCAACTATGTATTTTCATGACTCTTATCAAAGTGGGACTTTGGTTCACCATCTATTATTATAAATGCATAATTTATTTTTAGCTAGAAAGTCTACTTTAGACTATTATCATTGTAACATGAATTCTTCACTTAGGGTTCTAGTTTTTTTAGACTTGTAAAATTAGGCAAAGCTTAAAGAGATGAGGCCTTCCCCATCCCAAGAATGTGTGTGTGTGTGTGTGTGTGTGTGTGTGTGTGTGTGTGTGTGTGTGTGTGTGTGTGTGTGTGTGTGTGTGTGTGTGTGTGTGTGTGTGTGTGTAACCTCCCATTCATAAAAGGAGGAGAGTTTTGGCTATAAAAATTAATAAGAAATTCAAAGAAGTTATTTTGATTTAATCTTGATGTTAAAATCTCTATTCTTATCCAATTTTGTGGATTGCTTGGATGTTCCATCATTCTAGTATATTAGTGCTTCAAATTATGTATGAGGTATTTGTTTTTGAAGATAGTCTTTAATTTTTAGCAATAACTAATTTGAGAATCTCTTACATGCTTATCATAATCTTCTTGTATATGTGCAATAACAATCTAGCAATTAGGTAACCTTTTATTTACGCATGTTTGAGTATATTGTGTTTTTTTCCTTTTGACTCTTTAAATTTATTTGATTATTTTATTTGCTATAACAACTTACAACAATTAGTGGTCTAGATACCCTATTCTACTAGAGATCAAATATTATTCTTGAAAGGCTTTATCCTTGAAATTTCCATAGACCTTCCCTTTCTACTTTATTTTCCCCTCCTTTTGTGTTTCTTTTACAATCCTTCCCACCTTAGTTATAAATCATCATCCTTCCACCCATTCCATGGATATTTATGTTTACCCATGGCCAACTCACCCATTATAAATAATTTGTGTTTCTCAACCACTATTCCACCAAAAAGTTATTATAAAACTAAATACCCTACAACTCATGCCTTGGAGTGGTTCTATTCAACAATCCTGAAATGTTAGAGGCAACATCATAAGGAAAACTGAGGGTGTGTATAAAATGCATATCAATAAGTGGCACCAAAGGAAAATTGTCTGGTCACATTATTTATAAAGAGGTATCTCTATAGACTCGTATAGAGTGGAGGAAGTTCTAAAAAATCCATTGCTTAATAGTGGAAAAGAGCTATAGTCATTCTATGGTAAGATCAACTTTGTGTTGAAGTTCATCTTAGACTTTGGAAAGATAGTCTAACCAATGAAGAATATGTTAAATAAGGATGATAAGATTTAATGGACCTTCAAAACATAAGTGAATTTAGTTGAGATCAATAAATAAATTGTGGACACACCAACACTTATCAGTCCAAAGTACACATAGCCATTTTATAGCTACTCCTTTGCTTCATAGCATTCGAGTGCTATAGCCATAACATAAAGAAAGGAAGCTAGAGATGAGAGGCATGTCTCATTTATGATTTCTCCCCTCATAAGTTTTTAACTAAGATACTCAATTATTGATAAACAAGTTTTTACCTTGATCAAATTAGTTAATAGTTCAAACATCACATTATTTATAGAAAAGTGTTTATTATTATTTTTGATCTAGTTATGAAGACCATGTTGATGTAAAATAATTTGGGTGAGCAACATGTAAAATGAAATGCTATTCTATAGGAGTTTTATCTAGAGCTCAAACCAATGAAGATAGTGAGATGTTAAGGACTCAAAAAAATAATAGCTAAAGTAGATCTACATATTGTTTCTCATTAGTATATAGTGCAAAGCATCACAAATGATGATTGGTATAAGGATGTAATATATTATTTGTTTAAAAGTGAGTGTTTAAGTCATCTGAAATCCACTCAAATAAGAGTGTTTCACTTAAAGAGTATCCATTTCATGATCAAATCAAGCATATTATTTAGAATAAATCATAAATACATATACCTAAAAGGCCTAATTAAAAAAGAAGCAATTAAAGTATTGAAAGACTTACATGGGAAGCATGTAACTAGTCATGGTTTATGGAGTGCTAAAACTCATCAAATACTCAAATTAAGGGATTACTAGCCACATGTTTTTATAGATGCGCATGCTTGTGTCTAACATTATCATACCTACCAAGTTGTTGCATATAAGGAATGCACCCCATCCATGCCATTGCAATTGATTATATAAGTTTGACTATTTTTAAAATGGGGATTGGATTTCGTGGGAGTGATTAATGTGAATTCCTAAACTAGACATAAGTTCATCCTCATAGTAACTAAATACTATACTTTTTGGACTAAAGCTCAAGCATTTAGAAATTTCATGACTAATGTGTTTATCAACTTCCTTGAGGAGCATGTAGTCATCTAGTTTGGGATACCACCTATTTTGGTATGTGATAATGACCCTGATTTCTCCTCATTAAAATTTATTGAATGGGCCAATAATAACTAGGGAATTCTCATATAACTATTATCTACAAGATAATGAACTTGTTGAATCAATGAATAAAAATTTATTGTATATAATTAGAAAGTCTTGGAAAAGAATCTTAGGGATTGATATAAGGTTTTGGAATTTGCGTTACGGTCTAATAGTACCATAATTAAATATTCTCTAGGTACTTCCCCATATTATCCGGCATATGTCCAAGACATTATTTTCCTATGAAACTAAGAATCCTAACCTTGTAATTCATGAGAGATTACCTAAATACTAATGATAAAATAGAATCTCACCTCGTAAACTTGATGTAGTTAAAATAAAAACATGATGTATCCCTATTTCACTTTCGTAGATATCAAATATTGTTCAAGTGTTGGGTTATTAAGCAAGATAAAGTCAAAACTTTTTAGATCTCCAATTTATTCCTTATTTGGGACAAGGCTCATAATAAAAAGGGACAACATGGCTAGTTTTATGCCTTGTGGTTGGGTCCCTATCAATTTTTTGAAATCTTAGGTGAAAATTATTTCTGCCTAAGGTGTCTAACTAGTGAGTATGTCTCATTGCATATCAATGGGTAGTTAGTAAAGTACTATTTATAGGATTGAATTAGCCTAGAAAGGTCTTATGAATAATTTATTTTAATTTTTTTTCCCTTTTTGATTTTTTTTTTGTATTTTATCTTATGTTTTTCTTGTTTATTTGGGTTATTTTCTTATTTCTTTGCTTTCATCATTAGATTCACCTCAAATATTTTACCTTGTGGTTATTAATTTATTAAAATAATAAGGAAGGAAGGTCTATAGTTAAGTAGCATGAAGGGAATTTTGTGCTTAAAGTTTCTAAATAGTTTTTAGCTCAAAATTTGATATCCAAGTTAGTTTCAAATGTTTAAGTCATTATGTGTGTTCTAAACTGGTTTGTGTTTGATGAGTTTGGGTGATCCACTTGAATTTTTAATATATTCTCTCAAAACATTTCACAAAATTAACTATAATGATTTCTAAATTTTCTTGGAGAAAATTGTTGCAATCAAGGTGATGTAGGTGCATCAACTAAGAACATTTATGTTTGTATATACTAGTCTTAAAGGTCATGTTGAATCAATAAAAAGATTTTCTAAGTTTAATTTTATTTTTAATGGGTAACTTATAGGTTTATAAGGTATTATTTATTCATTATATAATAATTTTAGTCTTCAATCCTTGTGAAATTATTCATATATGCTCCATTTTGGCTTTCCTACCAAAATGAGCTATTTAAATATTTGAATTTATTATTGAGAGTTGGATTAGTTTTCACATGTTTTAAAGTGGTATATCCTCTTATAAAATGTGACTAGAGTATAAATATATTTAATAAATGTATCTAATCACTACTCCAATTTATAACTATCTTTAATTCCAACTAAGGCTCATCTAACTTTGGAATATGACAAAGTAAGCATGTTTTGGATAAGTCCAAGGAGGTTGAAAAATTCTTGGACATAAAATATAAGAGTGATAATCTTAGAAAATTAGTTAAGACTTCATAAGTCTCAAAAAATTAATAATAGGAGCTATAAATGAAAACAATATGATTAGAGAAGGTATGGGATAGTAAGTTGAAGACATGGTCTCTAGGTCTGCAATGGAGAAAACATGGTATTAAAACCCTTTGTAATATGTTTGTGATAAAATCAATGAATAACATAACTAAATGACTTATGTGGTATAATTTTCATCAATTATCACATGTAATTGAGGTTAATTATTTTTTAATCATATTTTCTTTTTGGGTTTAGTGATTCTTGAGGTTTTAAGTCAAAAAAAATACATAATTCTGACTCTCTAGTTAAGTTTGTGTTTTAGAATATTTTAAGCTTATTCATGTAATACTAAGGATATAATCAGGTTATTTGGGTGTGTAAGATTCTCTAAAACTCTTATATATTTCAAAATAAATGATAAAACTTGAATTTACATGAAATCTTACTCTCGGTCTTGTTACAATTTGCAAACACAAAAAAAGTGTCATAGTCAGAAGGAGATTTGGTTGTTGTGTCTATTTAGAGATTGTTCAAACTTGATGAATTATTGGTAAGATAATAGGAAGTATTTTATACCTTTTTTATAATTGAAAATAATAAAAAATAATCATTATAAATGAAATTATGACTTTTCATTTGCTCTCAGCCTACATAGAAAACTAGGGGTTTTTGAGATACTAAAAACTTCATAAAAAAAAAAAAACTAACCCTTCAAATGATATATATATATATATTTTTTTTGGATAATTGATAGAAGGATTTTTTAAGGTGATTATATTGGTTTCAATTCTTTAAGACACTCCTAGCTCAATATATATATGATTTAGTAAAAATAGGTCTGTAATAGACCTTAAATTGGGGTTTAAAGATAGGAAAATGGTGTTTTCTTAAGATTGTCTTAGTCAAATCATATAAAAAATTGTGAAAACCTAAAATAGGGTAATTTAAACATGATCAAATTTATATAATATCTTGAAATTCACCTTGAGTAAATATATTTAAGATTGAGTTTTTTGTATACTTGTGTTTCTAAGCCTAAATAGAGGGTTTGGAGATCTAAATTCTCCATAACTTGAGAAAGAATCCTAAAAAGGCATGAAACTTTGTAGTATGGTGTGTTGAGGTGTATATAATATGTTTAAGGTAGTTTTATGAAATTTTTAGGTTTATAGAAAAATATATCTTAAGAACTTAGTCAATAGACCTCTGTACTATAGTCAAAACCTTGTTTTGAGAACTCTAAAAGAGAACATAACTTCCAAAAGAGTAAGAGGTATTTAAATTTTTTAAGGAGGTGTAATTGTATATATATAATTTTATCAAGGTTTTTTAAATGTTTTTAAACCTCTTCACTTCAAGGTATAGTTAATTGACCAACCTACATGTCTATTTGGAAGATGATCAATCAAAGGACAAAGTTTTATTTCTTGATTAAAGGTGTAATGCATAGATGAATTAGAAGGTTTGGGTAGAGGTGTAAGAGTAAAAGGAACATTTTTATGCATCAGGAAACAAATTTGAAATCAAGATCTAAGGAATAAAGTTATAAATTAAAGATTTCATTAAAAAGTACTAATAATATTATTTATGTTTATGAACAAGGAGTAGAATGAAAAGGCTAATATCAGTATGAAAATGAAAATTTTTCATATTCCATAACCTTGAGAAACAAAGAAAGAGTCATGGGATAAGTGAATATATTCTTGGAAGAAGGAAGTAGACCTAGTATAAGGTAAAGAAGACCTTTGTAAGTTTATTTACATTAGGTAAGGATAAAGGTTTTGATTGAGATCATTATTAGGAAGGTATTAATAGTGTTATAGGTTCAAAAAAGAGATCAAGGATATAAAGCCTTAAAAATATACCTAAAAGACCTAGATCAAGAGACCTAAAAGAGGTCTCTAGCATCACAAGTTTGAGAGTGAAAAATCTGTAATTTTACCTTTCATTTACCATGGTGATCCCCAACCTAGAATTGAGATGAACATGGAAAATCAAAATTAAAATAAAAAAATCTATAATTAGAAAAACTCAATTTCTAGGTGATTCAAGTAACCTCTATTGGGGATATGGAAAATTGGTTGATAGTAGAACAAGGATTTGAATAGGATCAGATATATCTTTATTGGGGTTATAGACACCTAGATGGCACTGGAGGAATCACTAGGTGAGTATTCCTAAGGTAGAATTCACTAGCTTGATGATCCTCACTATAATAACTAGTCCTTGTAAATTTAAAAAATGGAATGAATACATTTTCACATACTAGTCAATGTGAATATTTGATGTTGTTTTTCCGTCCTTCCCTTCTTATCCTTTCATGAGTCATTTCATGATCCATGCACTATTTTAATCTAGATATTATAGTTTGTAGACATGTGTCTATCATTCAAAAATACTTGAGATTATTTTACAGTAGATTCACCATTTTTTGTTGCTTGCACAACACACCCTAATTTCATCATGAAATCATAGAACCTCTTTTTATCCTAAAATCTAGTATTTTATTTTGAAAGAGTTTTGTGACATTCACTTGTTTAATGTGGTCAACCTATTAGGATAAAAATCCCTCAGATGTGAAGTCAAAATTTTAAGATTGCACCATTATGTTGACCATGCTTGACGATAAATTTTCATTCTAAGCATTTAGTCTTAAAATCACTTCTAGGACTTCATTAAAAAATTGTATGAATTTACATGACTCTAATGAGTCTTTTCTATCTTGAAATATGTTTTGAAATAGGTTAAATTTTTCCTTTCATAAAAAAATGACCCAAACTTATGAAAATTATCTAACTATTTTTAGAGTTTTTGTATTTTTCCTATGGTGATTTGGTCTGTAATTATTTCATCTCAATATTAAATTGACTAAGTATTTATATTGTTTCATATCTAGGATTGGTCACTTTATCTCTAAATTTACTAAATTGGCTAAGCGTTTCAATAAAAGAGCCTTTGTATTCATTTATTTTTTTTTGGTTTTTATGTAACCATTTTATTTTTTAAATTCAAAAACAAATGATCATTTTTCTTTGTAGACTTATGGGACCTAGATGATGAGGATGTTGGAAAGTGTAAAAATCTATCTTCCCCTACTTCATCAAAGCATTTATATCCTTGAGCGTAGACCCATGATCCCATTTGGATAAATGAGATTATGCCACATGGTGAAATCCCAATACTTCATGGCCTTGGGGTAGTTTTTACCTTTCGAATTTTTAGTAAGGCCCCATATAAATAGGATGTTTCCAAGTGTCATGACCATTTTCCCTATATCCCTACGACATTCTATAATTGTTTATTTTATTATAAGTTAGCAAATTAGTGAGATCTTTCCAAGTGTCATGATCTCACCCATTCACTTCACCAAGGCACTTAGAACATTGTGCTTATAGCAAATCTTCCAGATAAATAGATGGTGTTGCAATTTGAAATCCTAATTCACCACAACCCTGGGACATTTGGTATGTCTTAGAAAGGTAGGAGAGATTTTAGATGAATACAATGATGTGGCATAATGAAATATCATCTCAATAGAGCCAAAGAATAGTAAAAAAACATTGGGACCTCAACCAAATAATAGATGAGTGAGGGGATGCAACATAACATGACCAACTCAAATGAAAGATACATTGGCATTATTGAGCAAAAAAAAATATCCCCATGGCATGGCCTTGCTATCAAATATATTGGGTCATCCATAATAGTAGTATGAACATAAGTTTGAAGGATGTCCTAGCCCATAAAATCTATCAAAATATTGAAAATTAGACTATGTGTCCAATTTAATCTACACAATCAAGTTATGGTTTGTCTCTTGGAAATGAATTAATTCATGGTTTGCGTATTGGGATTAGGTGGGTACCATAAAAGAGAAAGTTTTCCTCAGTTTGATTGGTATTTAACTGCATAAAATGTGGCCAGTGGGACATCCTAAAGAGATATCAATAATATACCACTACCCATAATCTAATTCAAATTAAATCAACATTACCCCCAATTTATTTTTGTAATTGTGGGATTGAGTGGGACCTGATTTGAAGGAAAATCATGTGGGGTCACTTCATTGAGTTTAGGCAACCACCCTATAGTGGGTTGATTGAATATTCCATGGGATACTGGCCTATATAAGATCAATTCTTTGATGTAATAAGGTTAAGTTAATTATAATTAGAGGCTAATATCAAGGACAACCATTTTCATTTTCCTTATGCATTTTCATGCTTTCTAATTAGATTTTCCCTTTGTATGAGCTGAGGTTGTTGGACTTATTTCTATATTTCATTTGAGTATGTGATATATCTTAATGATGTTTCATGAATTACCTTCTATTTTAAATATTTTTGAGTTGATATCCATTGCCTTAACATATATAAAGTGGCTAGTTTCCTTCTATTTACATTACTTATTGGGTCCTCAAACTCCTGTACCATCTCTACTTTTTGTTTATGCTATGTTAGCCAAATAAAGATTGGTTTTCTTAGGGGATTTATCTACTTAATAGAAATAGATTTGTTTCCTCTACAAATTAGTCCCATCTTTTCATTCTCTCTACCCTTTATATTTTGATCATTTTTATACCCTATTAGGTTAGTCTTAGAATAGTCTAAACTATAATTAGTGATTTCAAGTTTTATTTGGATTGCTGAAATATACTTGTCATATTATAAACATTGTTGAATATAATGGGTTAAAGGAAAACCTTAATCAATTGGAAGTTTATTATTAAATTTGAATGAGCTAATTCTTATGAGTGTGATGATCTAAGTTTTTTTCATAAGTATGTAAGTTTAACCAATAAAGGCCCCTTATATGGGATAACTTACATTGACCAACTAAGGTATCTAGTCCACCATGACCTGGTATATATAGACATTATGGAATATCTAAAACCTTCATTTTAAGAGAGGTGGAGGGGACCTCACTATTTGAACATCCCTTTTTGCCTAGAGATAGTGTGCCTAACCCAATCACCAACAAGTATCCTTCATCAAAATCACTAATAAAATTAATAGTGGGGAGAGAGGATAAGAGTTTTCTAGTCAAGTGAGAAGCCTATAATTCATGGTGAAAGTGGGATACCACCACCAACCCCAAACTAATTTTATCTTCATCCCACTAAAACCAACTAGCTTAATATTATCCATATCAAAAGAGGATAGTCTACCCACTTATTAGTCTTAATCAGAACATGGTATTTTAAATAATCAATTAAATATATATATCTACTTTAAAAAATAATTATGTAAATGCTTTATCACAACATGGAATGATGTGTTAGTATTAAGAAAATTAACCTAGATCAATTTGGTTTTAAACCTCAATGTATGTAATACAATGTTTATTATTATGTATAACATAAGATGAATGAAAATTATTATGCTCATAATCTTCATTTAAATTCAAATATTGAAAATGAATGTACTCCCACTCTTACTTTGAGTGAAAGTATCAAAACTGATTGTGTTTTTACTCTTTCTTTGAATATAAATGTTGAAAATGATTTTATTCTTCCCTTGTCCTTAAATACAAATGTTGAAAATAATTCTATGACTACCAAAAAAATCATCATAATCCTTCCTTGAATGCCTATATTTATAATTATATCTCTCAAGATGAAAACCATAATGATGAATTTACTAAAAATTTTAAGAAACATGTTTTTGAAAATCCTTATTCCTTTGATAAAGTTGTGAAACTGAAAAATGTGTAGCTAGTGTCAATTATTATTATAAGTTAGATGATCTTTGTCATCTTTCCTTCTACTTATATCCCCATTAGTGTTCCTATGTTTAAAAACAGTAATCAAACTGTAGATTGGATTACGAGAAATGATTAGTCAAGCATTAGTCCAAGAAATCAAAGAAAAATGCATAGAGAGCTAACTAAATTAAGCCAATCTATTCATGTAGGGTTTTGCTAATAACAATAAGATATAAATGAAATAAAGTAAACCATTACCTTCCCAAGTGACTCCATTTCTTAAAATCAGCTTAAAAACATGTTCTCCCCTTGATCAAGCATTCTTGTCTTCATCAACAAAAGTGGCAAAACACCTCCAATATCTCAAGAACACTCCTTAAAACCTAGGCTCATGATATTGAAGATATAAAATTTCCAATCAAATGGTGATAATCCAAATATGGATAATAAAATAATAAAAACACAAATGAGTTGTGAAGAAATTTTATCATTATAACATTACAATAAATGATCTTTTTAAAAAATTATATGAAAGGCCTCCTATTTATAGTTTTTTGAGATTGGTCATGGTCAACCATGACCATCCATCTCAAGATTGAGATGTGTGACCATGAATTAATCTAATATTTATAATAAAATCCATAAATATCTTCATCATGATTTGGAAGTAAGGGGAATTAATGAGGCATGATAGGCATTAAAGAGGCATGAGAGACCCATAATCCTAATATTTTATGTATTTATGGCTTATGGATGCTACCCTTTAGATGATGTCACTAGGTGATGCAAATATTAGGAATTAATTTCCAATATTAAAATAATAAATAACCTCCATGTAAAATACACTTAAGCTCTTGATTTGACTTAATTAGATTTAAACAAGACTAATCAATATTTGTGCAAATCTTTGGAAATTGGCCCTCAATTAATCAAAATGGTGAGAAAGTCATATTATTGGATTGTAATTTAACTTGGGAATAATTAGAAGGTGATGTTAGATGCTTTAGAACCATATTCCCATTTAGGACATTGCAAACACAAAATAACAAAGGTACATGATGTGTACTAATGAATTAGAAGGAAAAAGTGATCCAAAGCACAAAAAGGTGAAATCATCATTTTGACTCAAAATGATTTGATCAAAGGTATCACATAAAATGCATTGCCCCATTTAGGGATACATTAGCCTAAATTGGCACTTGTAAATGACAAGCTCAAACCATTTAATGTATTTTAGTGATTTTGACCTAAAATGTGCATTTGAGTGCAATTCGAGTAAGATTTATAATTTCAACACATATAGTGTTAGGAATTGGGTGTCTACATTTTCCCCCTATTTGATAAGTCATAGTGAGACATTCAAGAGAAGCAACATCTTTTTAAAGAAAAGAGTTGTCAAGAATAAATTAGAGATGACCCATGATGCCCCCTTGAGAGGACATACTAGGATGAAAGAGAAGGATGGATTCTTGAAAAGAGAGGGATAATGAGAGATTAACCCATGGAACAGATCACATCCAATTGAGCTAATTCTTGCATGCATGGTCATCATCAATGACCAAAATATAATTAGAGGTATAATCGGCCTCAAATATGGGGGGAATGGGAAGGATTCAATCGATAAATGTAAGGGACACACTTTTAATGCACCCAATTTTAGAGTGCAAGCTATGTATTTATGACATTAATCAATCCCAAGACAAGTTGCACACTAAAACATTTCCATTGTGAAAAAGTGTGGAGAGCTTGGAATTAGAGGAAAAGGATAATGTTGTCTCCATAAATAGATAGTAAGAAGTGCCATATTAAACAAAATTTGATCATGATAAGATAGTTGTACCCCAATAGGGCTAATTTTAATCACTGATAAAGGATAAATAATGGTTTGCCTTTATAGGGCTGATTTGATTCTAACATTGTTTAGATGTGGTACCCCAATGTGGAAAAATTAACAAGAAATTAATGTTGACCATTTTTTGCCCAACAAGTTAAAAATCAGTGCCCTTTTGTCCCTGCTATTCTAGGCTAATTCATTTTTTGATTTTTCACAAGTCCAAGAATATCTACGGACTCTACAGGTTAGTCTTTTGGCACATGAAGAATCAGTTCAGAGAGTGCTAGGTTTTACAAGGCTTCTTTGGGCTCTTGTCTAAATAAAATCATGAGAAAGGTTGGCATCCTTGGCTCATTGAACTAGTTCAATGCCTTGGTTCAATCAGCCTTGGTTCATTGCTCAAAGTTCATTGCCTAGTTTAATCGATGGGTTCAATCGTTGGTTCAATGAGATCAGTTCAAAGGGCTCAGCATGCAGTGTTGAACCATTGAACCAGTTCAATGAATTTGTTCAACGGTTGGTTCAAGAAAAAGGTTCAAAGGGCTTGATGCGCAACATTAAACCAGTTCAACGAATTGGTTCAATAGTTGGTTCAAGCAAAAGGTTCAAAGTGCTCAACACGTAGTGTTGAACTGATTGAACCATTGAACCATTTTTGGTTCAATGGGTCAGTTCAATAGCTTGGTTCAAAGGAGTGTCCCATAGTCGAAGGGCAAGAGCCCTTATGGAGGGTAGTTTCTAAGTCAAAAACCCCTTGCAGAGGGCAAGGAGCTTCTCAAAGGTAGCCGAAGGGTAAGTTTTTAGAGTTTTGTTTAAGGCCAAATTATTTCAAACTTTTTGTCTGAAGGAATTACTTCAGACAAAAGTCCTGAAGGAATTTGGGGGAGGCTACAGTTTAAAGGGGCCGAAGGAATTTTGGGGAAGTCAAAGTGGCCAATTCCCATAAACTTTTTGTCCATGGGAAAAAGCCTGAAGCAAAAGACTTGCAAAGTAAAAAACCCTACAAAAAAGACCTGACAAATTTTGCCAAGGACGGTGATGTCCTGAAACCCATCAATTTTAAGGAGACAGACTAGCCATTGGGTGATGGCTATGTGAATTTCAACATTAAGACAGTGAAATAGTCATTTGCTTTTAAACTGCCTGAGCCCCAACCATGAAAAGAGCCCAAAGAATGTCAGGATCTTACTCCTTAATAAGAGTACAATATGATTACCTTGTATAAGCAAATAAACACAGAATTATACCAAAATGAACAAGTAACTAGAATTCACAAATAGCACAGAATATGAGAGACAATACACAATCTTGTATTAATACTCATCCAGAAAGAAAATACAATAAAGAAGATGCCACTTCTTCTCACACCTCTCAGAGGCTTCCCACACCTCAAGGGCTCACAGTAATTCTCAATCAAGAGTTCACTCTCCTACCAAAAATGGTTCCAACACACAACTCAAACACAAAGTTGGTGTTCAACTCCAACCAGTCAGTAATAACACTGCCAGTACACAAGTACTCAAAGTACTTCTAGTAGATCTCCCATGAACTTGCAACAACCTACAACTCAAATGATCTTACTTACACATATAGATCTACCATGAACTTGCAACAACATGTAATTCAAATGATCTTACAATTGGAAGGATCTACCTTGCCTTCCTCTATTTGCACTTCAAAGGATCTCTTCCTTGCTTTTATCCTTAATTACAATACATGCCAATGGGTCTATAAATAGATCCCATACTAAACAATAACTTAGAATTCTAATTTACAATAATTAGACATGCAACTCAAGACTCAAAATAGCCTTTACATGCAAACAATCGGTTCAACTAACTAACTGTTCATGCAACGAGCAGTTCTAGAACCGCACAGGTGACTGACGTCAGTCCCTATCTACTTGGAGGTGACCGACGTCGATCGACTCCTAATGATGTCAGTTGCCCTCTACACTATAGATGACCGACGCTAGTTACACTGCTGATGCCAGTATCCCTAAAACTCAGCAACCTCCTCCATGTCTGCAAATAGTGAAGCTTTTAGCTCCATAACCTAACAATCTCCCACTTGAAGATAAATAGCTGCACTATACATGTACCTATACATCATCTAGTTTGTTTCCTGGCATTATATCCCTCTTCAAGATCACTCTTGAAGACCAACCACCACAAATCCTATGGTTCACCTCCTATCATCCAAATCACCTGCCACATCCGCATCTACAAACCATGTAGAAAAGAACTTGACCTTGAATAGCATGTGCACCTACTGCTGGTCCCTCTCAGATACCTAAGAATCCACTGAATTTCCCTCTAGTGCTTCTTTCCCAGATTGGCTCCAAACTTTTTGACAGCTCCCACTGCTTGAAAAACCTTAGGTCTGGTACATACCATGCACTTAACCTCATTATGTGAATCAAGACACTGTTCATAGAACTGTCCAACCATCGACGTGCTAACTAGTTTCACACAATCATCTAGAGACAAAATCAACCTGTGACCTTCCATGTCTCTAGAACACACTCATGCCAAAGAATGTTGCTGCTCCCAAATTCTTCATGACACACCTCTGAACTAACTTTACTTTTATTTTAGCAACTCCCTATATGTGTAACCCTGTAACAAGCACACAATATAGTAATAGGATAATGTAGCTAATATTATCCAACTTGGTAAAGTGAAACACAATGGTCAAACCTCCATTGTTCTTCAGCTTACTCAAGACCATATACCCTGGCCTTTCATCTCACGTGTCCATTCCTGCTCTTCTTCATCTTGAAAATCCATTTGTCTCTCAGTGCTTTCTTCCAGCTGGCAACTCCACCAAAAACTCTTGTTTCGTTCTTATTCAAGGAATTACATTCCTTATCCATGCCAAGCTCCCACTATTTTCTGGATCTACCTACTCTGCTTCTTTAATAACTTCCTATTCTTGACCATCAGTGAGCAACAAGTAGTGTAAAGAAGGGAAATGATGAATTTGAGGCTTACTTACCCTTTCAGTCCTCCATATGGGTGCTTGAGACTCCTTGACAGCTTGTTGTCTACCCAAAATCCGTCTCAGTGATCGATGTTAGTCACATCTTAGTCTACACCTGACTGACATTAGTTCCTTGCGACTGTCTCATCACTGACATCAGTTCCTCCTGATCGACGCTAGTGTTTATGGTCTGAGTCACCAATGTTGGTCTACACATAGCCAATGTCAGTCCCTATCTGGACATCAACGTCAGTTTTCTAACCAATGTCAGTCTCTGTGTTTTACTTATGAGCGATGGCATTTACTCGCAAGCTCCATTTGGATCAAAACCCTTTACAAATCAACCTTGCTCTGCTCAAAATTCTTCAGCCCCTTGCACTGATCTCTGTCCATCATCTTCTCTTTGAAAACCAAGGCTTTCCTAAGCTTGTCATGAACATCAGATTTCTCAAGAAACGTCACTTTCTTATTTTGCAAACAGAAATCTCGATCCATGCTTTTCAAAACCGAAAGCATACCCTTTGACTCAAGAACATGCATCTCCTTCTTATGCATGTGACCAAGCCTATTAAGCCACATCTTTGAATCTATAGCTGAAGTAGATAAACTAGAAGGAGAATCAATAATACAAGTAGATAGATAAAGCATACCTACTTTTTTACCTCTTGCTATAACAAGTGCACCCTTAGAAACTTTCTAAGAGTCCACTGTGAGAGTTACTGTGCAACCCTCATCACCCAACTTTCCAACAAAAATCAAATTCTGCTTCAAGATTGGGATATGCATGACCTCCTTCAACACCCATGTGTTTCCTGTCTACAATTTTAGCTTCACTTTCTCTTTGCCAACCATTTGACAAGGCTTACCATCCCCTAAATAAATTTCTCCAAAGTCTCCCTGGACATATTCATGAAAAAATTCCCTATTTGGGGATGCATGGAAAGAGGCACCAAAATCTAAAACCCAAGATTCTACTTTATCTAAGGAACATACCATAACATCTTATGCAACATAATCTACAACATCTATTTCTTCATGTCCTTCATGGTGATCTTCATTCACCCAGCAAGCTCTCTTTAAGTGCCCTTGCTTTCCACATTTCCAACAGGTTATTCTGCCATACTTGGACTTAGATCTCCTGCGTATCTTTGACATTGATCTCCCATGATCGATCTTCTCTCTTTGCCTTCCACTACTTTCAACACTCAAAGCATTCCCTAATGATTCACCTGTGATTTTCTTATGAATCTCTTCATTCAAGATTACACTCACAACATCATCAACTTTTAAGATCTTAGAAGCAGACACAATATTACTAACTGCCATTACCAAACTCTCCCAGCTTTTAGGTAATGAGCACAAGATTTAAAAAAGCCTTAATTTCATCTTCAAATACAATATTGATTAAATTTAACTGGTTTACCAAACCATCGAAATCACTAAGATGACTATGTACAGATCCACCATCTAACATTTGCAAATTAAATAATTGCTTCATAAGAAATACCTTATTCGAAGCTAAGGGTTTTTCATATAAATTTGCCAAAGATTCTATCAACTGTACCATTGTCTTAGCCTGTGATAAGTTAAAAATCATAGATGATGCAAGGATCAATCTTATAGATCCTAAAGCCTTTCGATCAAGAACCTCCCATTCTTCATCCTTTATATCCTTGGGCTTGCATGCAACCCCACCCAATGGTAAGTACAAATCTTTTTGATATAGATAATCTCCTATCTACATCCTCCATAATTGATAGTTATTTCCATTAAACTTCTCCATTCATAACTTACTTTCTTCTACCATTGCTATACTCCCACTCAAACAGAAACCCCTGTGAGTCACCTGTAATCAACAAACACTAACTAGATTTGATACAACTTGTTAGTAAACCCAACCAAAAGCTCTGATACCACTTGTGGGTGGTATCACTAACCAAGCTCTGATACCACTTGTTAGGATCCTACTCCTTAATAAGAGTACAATATGATTACCTTGTATAAGCAACTAAACACAGAATTATACCAGAATGAACAAGTAACTAGAATTCACAAATAACACAGAATATGAGAGACAATACACAATCTTGTATTAATACTCATCCAAAAAGAAAATACAATAAATAAGATGCCACTTCTTCTCACACCTCTTAGAGGCTTCCCACACCTCAAGGGCTCCCAGTAATTCTCAATCAAGAGTTCACTCTCCTACCAAAAATGGTCCTAACACACAACTCAAACACAGAGTTGGTGTTCACCTCCAACCAATCAGTAATAACACTGCCAGTACACAAGTACTCAAAGTAATTCAAGTAGATCTCCCATAAACTTACAACAACCTGCAACTCAAATGATCTTACTTACACATGTAGATCTACCATGAACTTACAACAACCTACAATTCAAATGATATTACAATTGGAAGGATCTACCTTGCCTTCCTCTATTTGTACTTTGAAGGATCTCTTCCTTGCTTTTATCCTTAATTACAATACATGCCAATGGATCTATAAATAGATTCCATAATAAACAATAACTTAGACTTCTAATTTATAATAATTAGACACGCAGCTCAAGACTCAAAATAGCCTTTACATGCAAACAATCAGTTCAACTAATTGTTTGTGCAATGAGTAGTTCTAGAACCGCACAGGTGACTGGCATCAATCCCTATCTACTTGGAGGTGACCGATGTCAGCCGACTCTTGCCGATGTCGATTGCCCTCTACATTGTAGATGACCGACGTCGGTTACACTGCCAACGCCGGTATCCCTACAACTTAGCAACCACCTCCATGTTTGCAAATAGTAAAGATTTTAGCTCCATAACCTAACAATCTCCAACTTGGAGATAAACAGTTGCACTGTACCTATACCTGTACATCATCTAGTTTATTTCCTGGCATTGTATCCCTCTTCAAGATCACTCTTAAAGACCAACCACCACAAATTCTATGGTGCACCTCCTGTCATCCAAATCCCCTGCCACATCCACATTTACAAAGCATGTAGAAAAGAACTTGACCCTGCATAGCATGTGTACCTATTACTGGTCCCTCTCAAATGCTTGAGAATCCACTGAACTGCCCTCCAGTGCTTCTTTCTTGAATTGGCTCCAAACTTTCTGACAGCTCTCACTGATTTGGAAAACTTAGGTCTAGTACATACCATGCACTTAATCTCATTATGTAAATTAGGACACTATTCATAGAACTATCCAACCATCAACGTGCTAACCAGTTTCACACAATCATCTGGAGACAAAATCAACATGTGACCTTCCATGTCTCTAGAACACACTCATGCTAAAGAATCTTGCTGCTCCCAGATTCCTCATGACACATCTCTAAACTAACTTTACCTTTAGTTCATCAACTCCCTGTATGTGTAACCCTGCAATAAGCACACAATATAGTAACAAGATAATGTAGCTAATATTATCCAACTTGGTAAAGTGAAACACAATGGTCAAACCTCTATTATCCTGCAGCTTACTCAAGACCATATACCTTGGCCTTCCGTCTCACGTGTCTATTCCTGCTCTTCTTCATCCTAAAAATCCATTCATCTCTGAGTGCTTTCTTCCAGCTGGCAACTCCACCAAAAACTCCCATTTGGTTCTTCTTCAAGGAATAACATTCCTCATCCATGCCAAGCTCCCACTGTTTCTTAGATCTACCTGCTTTGCTTCTTTAATAACTTCCTGGTTCTTGACCATCAATGAGCAACAAGTAGTGTAAAGAAGAGAAATGATGAATTTGAGGCTTACCTACCCTTTTAGTCCTCCATATGGGCACCTGAGACTCCTTGATAGCTTGTTGTCTTCCTAAAATCCATCTCAGTGACTGATGTCGGTCACATCTCAGTCTACACTCGACCGATGTCGGTTCCATGTGACTATCTCATCACCAACATCGGTTCCCACTAACTGATGCCAATGTTTATGGTCTAAGTCACCGATGTCAGTCTGCACATAGCTGACATCGGTCCCTATGTGGACACTGATGTCAATTTTCTAATTGACATTGGTCTCTATGTTTTACTTGCGAGCGATGACTTTTACCCGCGAGCTCCTTTTGGATCAAAACCCTGTCCAAATCAACCTTGCTTTGCTCAAAATTCTTCAACCCCTTGTGCTGATCTTTGTATGTCATCTTCTCTTTGAAAACCAAGGCTTTCCTATTCTTGTCAGAAACATCATATTTCTCAAGAAACATCACTTTCTTTTTTTGAATACAGAAATCTTGATCCATGCAATTCAAAACCGAAAGCATACTCTTTGACTCAAGAACATGCATCTCCTTCTTATTTATGTGACCAAGCCTATTAAGCAACATCTTTGAATCTACAGCTGAAGTAGATAAACCAGAAGGAGAATCAGTAATACAAGTAGATAGATAAAGCATACCTACTTTCTCACCTCTTACTACAATAAGTGCACCCTTAGAAACTTTTCAAGAGTCTGTTGTGAGAGTTACTATGCAACCCTCATCACTCAACTTTCCAATAGAAATCAAATTCTGCTTCAGGATTGGGATATGCATGACCTCCTTCAACACCCATGTGTTTCCCATCTAGAATTTTAGCTTCACTTTCCCTTTGCCAACCATTTGACAAGGCTTACCATCCCCTAAATAAATTTCTCCAAAGTCTCCTTAGACATATTCATGAAAAAATTCCCTATTTTGGGATGCATGGAAAGAGGCATCATAATTTAAAACCCAAGATTCTACTTTATCTAAGGAACATACCAGAGCGTCTTGTGCAACATAATCTACAACATCTGATTCTTCATGTCCTTCATGCCGATCTTCATTCACCCAACAATCTCTCTTTAAGTGCCCTTGCTTTCCACATTTCCAACAGGTTATTCTGCCATACCTAGACTTAGATCTCTTACCTATCTTTGACCTTGATCTCCCATGCTCAATCTTCTCTCTTTGCCTTTCCCTACTTTCAACACTCAAAGCATTCCCTGATGATTCACCTGTGCTTTTCTTGCGAATCTCTTCATTCAAGATTACACTCACAACATCATCAACTTTTAAGATCTTAGAAGCAGATGCAGTATTACTAACTGCCATTACCAAACTCTCCCAACTTTTAGGTAATGAGCATAAAATTAAGAGAACCTTAATTTCATCATCAAAAATAATATTGGTTGAATTTAACTGGTTCACCAAACATAGAAATCACTAAGATGACTATCAATACATCCACCATCTAACATTTGCAAATTAAATAATTGCTTCATAAGAAATACCTTATTCAAAGCTGAGGGTTTTTCATATAAATTTACCAAAGATTCCATCAACTGTACCATTGTCTTAGCCTATGATAAGTTGGAAATCATAGATGATGCAAGGCTCAACCTTATAGATCCCAGAGCCTTCTGATCAAGAACCTCCCATTCTTCATCCTTCATATCTGTGGGCTTGCATGCAACCCCACCCAACGATAAGTACAAATATTTTTGATATAGATAATCTTCTATCTGCATCCTCCATAATTGATAGTTCTTGCCATTAAACTTCTCCATTCATAGCTTACTTTCTTCTACAATTGCTATACTCTCACTCAAATAGAAACCCCTATGAGTAACATGTAATCAATAAACACTAACCCGATTTGATACAACCTATTAGTAAATCCAACCAAAAGCTCTAATACCACTTGTCGGTGGTATCACTAACCAAGCTCTAATACCACTTGTCAGGATCCTACTCCTTAATAAGAGTATAATATGATTACCTTGTATAAGCAACTAAACACAAAATAATACCAGAATGAACAAGTAACTAGAATTCATAAATAACATAGAATATGAGAGACAATACACAATCTTGTATTAATACTCATCCAGAAAGAAAATACAATAAAGAAGATGCCACTTCTTCTCACACCTCTCAGAGGCTTCCCACACCTCAAGGGATCCCAGTAATTCTCAATCAAGAGTTCACTCTCCTACCAAAAATGGTCCCAACACACAACTCAAACAGATAGTTGGTGTTCACCTCCAACCAGTCAGTAATAACACTACTAGTACACAAGTACTCAAAGTACTTCAAGTAGATCTCCCATGAACTTTAAACAACTTGCAACTCAAATAATCTTACTTACACATGTAGATCTACCATGAACTTGAAACAACCTGCAATTCAAATGATCTTACAATTTGAAGGATCTACCTTGCCTTCCTCTATTTGCACTTTGAAGGATCTCTTCCTCGCTTTTATCCTTAATTACAATACATGCCAATGGGTCTATAAATAGATCCCATACTAAACAATAACTTAGAAGTCTAATTTACAATAATTAGACACGCAGCTCAAGACTTGAAATAGACTTTACATGCAAACAATCAGTTTAGCTAACTAACTGTTCATACAACGAGCAATTTTAGAACTGCACAAGCGACTGACGTCAGTCTGTATCTACCTGGAGGTGACTGACATCGGCTGACTCCTACCGATGTTGGTTGCCCTCTGCACTATAGATGACTGACGTCGATTACACTGCTGACGTCGGTATCCCTGAAACTCAGCAACCACCTCCATGTTTACAAATAGTGAAGTTTTTAGCTCCACAACCTAACAATCTCCCACTTGGAGATAAACAAATACACTGTATCTGTACCTGTACATCATCTAGTTTGTTTCCTGGCATTGTATCCCTCTTCAAGATCACTCTTGAAGACCAACCACCACAAATCTTTTGGTGCACCTCCTATCATTCAAATCACCTGCCACATCCGCATCTACAAACCATGTAAAAAGAACTTTACCCTGCATAGCATGTGCACATACTGCTGGTCCCTCTCAAATGCCTGAGAATCTACTAAATTTCTCTCTAGTGCTTCTTTCCTGGATTGGCTCCAAATTTTTTGATAGCTCCCACTGCTTGGGAAAACTCAAGTCTAGTACATACCATGCACTTAACCTCATTATGTGAATCAGGACACTGTTCATAGAACTGTCCAACCATCGGTGTGCTAACTGGTTTCACACAATCATCTAGAAACAAAATCAACCTATGACCTTCCATGTCTCTAGAACACACTCATGCCAAAGAATCTTGCTACTCCCAGATTCCTCATGACACACCTCTGAACTAACTTTACCTTTAGTTCAGCAACTCCCTGTATGTGTAACCCTGCAACAAGCACACAATACAGTTATAGGATAATGTAGCTAATATTATCCAACTAGGTAAAGTGAAACACAATGGTCAAACCTCTATTGTCCTACAACTTACTCAAGACCATATACCTTGGCCTTCAGTCTCACATGTCCATTCCCGCTCTTCTTCATCCTAAAAATCCATTCATCTCTCAGTGCTTTCTTTCAGTTGGCAACTCTACCAAAAACTCCTGTTTGGTTCTTCTTCAAGGAATCGCATTCCTCATCCATGCCAAGTTCCCACTATTTCTTGGATCTACCTGCTCTGCTTCTTTAATAACTTCCTGGTTCTTGACCATTAGTGAGTAACAAGTAGTGTAAAGAAGGGAAATGATGAATTTGAGGCTTACTTACCCTTTCAATCCTCCATATGGGTGCTTGAGACTCCTTGACAACTTGTTGTCTACCCAAAATCCATCTCAGTGACTGATGTCAGTCACATCTCAGTCTGCACCCGACCGATGTCAGTTCCATGTGACTGTCTCATCACCAACGTCAGTTCCCCATGACCAATGCTGGTGTTTATGGTCTAAGTCACCGATGTTGGTCTACACATAGCCGACATCAGTCCATGTCTGGATGCCAACATCAGTTTTCTAACCAACGTCAGTCTCTGTGTTTTACTTGTGAGCGATGACTTTTACCCGTGAGCTCCTTTTGGATCAAAAGCTTATCCAAATCAACCTTGCTTTACTCAAAATTCTTCAGTCCCTTGTGCTGATCTCTGTCCATCATCTTCTCCTTGAAAACCAAGGCTTTCTTGTTCTTGTCATGAGCATCAAATTTCTCAAGAAATGTCACTTTCTTCTTTTGCATATAGAAATCTCAATCCATGCTTTTCAAAACCAAAAGCATACCCTTTGACTCAAGAACATGCATCTCCTTCTTATTCATGTGACCAAGCCTATTAAGCCACATCTTTGAATCTACAGCTGAAGTAGATAAACCAGAAAGAGAATTAGTAATACAAGTAGATAGATAAAGCATACCTACTTTCTTACCTCTTGCTATAACAAGTGCACCCTTGGAAACTTTTCAAGAGTCTATTGTGAGAGTTACTGTGCAACCCTCATCACCCAACTTTCCAACAAAAATCAAATTCTACTTCAGAATTGGGATATGCATGACCTCCTTCAACACCCATGTGTTGCCCGTCTACAATTTCAGCTTCACTTTCCCTTTGCCAACCATTTGACAAGGCTTACCATCCCCTAAATAAATTTTTCCAAAGTCTCCCTGGACATATTCATGAAAAAATTCCCTATTTGGGGATGCATGGAAAGAGGCACCAGAATCTAAAACCCAAGATTCTACTTTATCTAAGGAACATACTAGAGCATCCTGTGCAACATAATTTTCAACATCTGCTTCTTCATGTCCTTCATGCTGAGCTTCATTCACCCAGCAATCTCTCTTTAAGTGCCCTTGCTTTCCACATTTCTAGCAGGTTATTCTACCATACCTGGACTTGGATCTCCTGCCTATCTTTGACCTTGATCTCCCATGCTTGATCTTCTCTCTTTGCCTTCCCCTACTTTCAACACTTAAAGCATTCCCTGATGATTCACCTTTACTTTTCCTGCGAATTTCTTCATTCAAGATTACACTCACAACATCATCAACTTTTAAGATCTTAGAAATAGATGCAGTATTACTAACTGCCATTACCAAACTCTTTCAACTTTCAAGTAATGAGCACATGATTAAGAGAGCCTTAATTTCATCATCAAAAACAATATTGATTGAATTTAACTAGTTTACCAAACCATGGAAATCACTAAGATGACTATGTACAGATCCACCATCCAACATTTGCAAATTAAATAATTGCTTCATAAGAAATACCTTATTCAAAGCTGAGGGTTTTTCATATAAATTTGTCAAAGATTTCATCAACTATACTATTGTCTTAGCCTGTGATAAGTTGGAAATCACAGACGATGCAAGGCTTAACCTTATAGATCCTAGAGCCTTCCGATCAAGAACCTCCCATTCTTCATCCTTCATATCCATGGGCTTGCATGCAACCCCACCCAATGGTAAGTACAAATCTTTTTGATATAGATAATCTTCTATCTGAATCCTCCATAATTGATAGTTCTTGCCATTAAACTTATCCATTCATAGCTTACTTTCTTTTGCCATTGCTATACTCCCACTCAAACAGAAACTCTTATGAGTAATCTGTAATCAACAAACACTAACCAGATCTGATATAACATGTTAGTAAACCTAACCAAAAGCTCTGATACCACTTGTCGGTGGTATCACTAACCAAGCTCTGATACCACTTGTCAGGATCCTACTCCTCAATAAGAGTGCAATATGATTACCTTGTATAAGCAACTAAACACAAAATTATTCCAGAATGAACAAGTAACTAGAATTCACAAATAACACAGAATATGAGAGACAATACACAATCTTGTATTAATACTCATCCAAAAAGAAAATACAATAAAGAAGATGCCACTTCTTCTCACACCTCTCAAAGGCTTCCCACACCTCAAGGGCTCCCAGTAATTCTCAATCAAGAGTTCACTCTCCTACCAAAAATGGTCCCAACACACAACTCAAACAGAGAGTTGGTGTTCACCTCCAACCAGTCAGTAATAACACTGCCAGTACATAAGTACTCAAAGTAATTCAAGTAGATCTCCCATGAATTTGCAATATTCTGCAACTCAAATGATCTTACTTACACATGTAGATCTACCATAAACTTGCAACAACCTGCAATTCAAATGATCTTACAATTGGAAAGATCTACCTTGCCTTCCTCTATTTGCACTTTGAAGGATCTCTTCCTTGCTTTTATCCTTAATTACAATACATGCCAATGGGTCTATAAATAGATCCCATACTAAACAATAACTTAGACTTCTAATTTATAATAATTAGACATGAAGCTCAAGACTCAAAATAGCCTTTACATGCAAACAATCGGTTTAACTAACTAACTATTCATGCAACAAGCAGTTCTAGAACCACACAGGTGACCGACATCGGTCCCTGTCTACCTGGAGGTGACCGACATTGGTTGACTCCTACTGATGTTAGTTGCCCTCTGCACTGTAGATGAACAATGTCGGTTAAACTGTCGACACCGGTATCCTTGGAACTCAGCAACCTCCTCCATGTCTGCAAATAGTGAATCTTTTAGATCCACAACCTAACAAAAAATGTATCGACCTACCAAAAGATCACTCTTGAGGGCTAAAAAATAAGAATGAGACAAAGCAGGAAGAAGACAAAGTGCAAAAAGAGACAAAGTAGGAGGTGAGTTATTGCCAGATGAATGGCATGACTTGTTTTCTCTAGCTAGCATTTATGAGGGGACAAAGAGCAGTTTGGTTGTAAAAAAGAGGTGCAGACATGTTTTTTACATTAAGAATGGAATGCCAAAGTCAAAGCAAGAGTCAACAATCAAATGACTTCCTCTTCCCAAAGTTTAGAATGCACATGGCCAGATTGAAAAAAAGAGTGCCAAAATCTTTCCCAAGAAGCACCAAGTTCTCTTCCTCTTTCTATATATTAAAAAAATTCTCATTTTGAGAAGGATCCATTCTCTCAACCTTAAGGCAAAATTTTGCCCAAAAATCTCTCAGGCTTGTAAGGTAGAGCTGTCAGTTTTTACCTTAAATCATAACTTAGCTATTTTTACCTCTATATAGACTTGCACTTTAAAGTATATGTCTATTTTCTTCTTTCATGTTAAGTCATTGTCTTTCATGATTTCATAGATCGATCATAGCATGTCCAGTGCATTGTGAAGTCTCCTTTCTATAGGTCTTCCAAAAGTGTCTACAGAAAGGATATAGGTGCTTATGAATAGGCTGTCAAAGTGTGTCCCAAAACACCTTTGCTAGTTCCTTCCTCCCTATACTTCCATGGACCCCTAGCTGACTATTGTAGAAGAACTTCCCACTTTAAAGGAAGTGTATGGGTGCTTCTTTTTGGTGAAAAGTGTATATTCAGGCTAGGTGGATCACTTTTTTGGTGTATCACCTTTTCATTTTTAGGCTTAGGTTCTATTTTTAGCATCTCTCTCTCCCTTTTCATCCCCCCTTTTTACATTTTATTTGTTAGCAGTAAGAGAAACCAGGGCCTAAAAGATACATCAGAGGGAGCTAGCCCTCATCTATAGACTCTTCCCTCTAGATTTATCAGTCCCACAGGTGAGAGGGGAGTTTCCATTGTTATGTGTGGAAAGGCAAGAGCTCGGCCTCCCACCCTAGGTGCAATCCACTATGTCAATAGTTTTTGGCATGCCCAGTGGGACCAACTAGGACAAGTTTTATCCAAAGAGTTGAAGATTTTTTTGGTGTATTCTTCAACCGATCAGACTTTGGAGGCTTTTTCATCAACACCAATGGTGACTCTGAGTTAAATTAATTGGTTAAGTAGTTTTGGTACCATACCATCAAGAAATAGCATTTTGGTATGTATAATCCCATTGTTTTGAGCCATGGACCCTATTTTCATTGGTCAACATGGCTAGTTCATCACCAACCTTATGTTAATCCTTATCAGGTCCAATATGACCAGTCCCAGCCCTATCATGAGCTATATTAGCCTTATGCCTAGTTTTCTCATTGCATCACTTCTCCCACTCAAGCCAGTCTCTTTGCCAATCAACCCATTTCTGCCTTCAAATGAGCACTACTAGGATATGAAAAATATGTAATAGATCTTGACATCAAAAGGGGATGTGGCCAAGAAATTCTTGAACATGTTATCCATCAAGTGAGAAATGCACTAGATCAGGTTAAGAGGGAATGGATTCCCATTGAAAGAGCCAATTGGCACAGGCTTACAAGTGAGATGTTGGATGTGAGTGGTTTGATTGCATCTTTGGAGGAGAAGCTGAGTATTCATGAGAGGTAGCCTTACCAAGTCTATCAACCTGCATACTCACTACCCCAAGTATCATATCAGTCATACACAGCCCCCTACTTATAAGCCAAGTCAAGCATGTCAAAGTCCTTTCCCTAATTATGTTGAGGAGAGTTTTGAAACAACAAATCTTGTGTTTAAGGCTAATCTTGATAGGTAGATCGAATTGGCAAATCTTCAGATGTAGCAATCCATTTTGGCAGCAAGGGAAGTGGAATCCAAACCCTCACTACCCTCTCACATTGTGGCCCCATCACCCCCAAAGGAGATGCCCAGTCCGAACATCTTGAGCTGGAATAAAGTGGTTGAGTCATGGAACAACAAAGAGGAGAAAGACATTGTCCAAGAGTGTGAGGTAAAAAATGAGGTTAGTCCTTTTTGAGTCCCTCCCACCCTTCCTCAAGAAGCTTCTTGTATTTCATGGCAACCTCCATGCACTCCCCATCTCTATGATGATTCTTATGAGCTCCAAGAGGTACAAGATGAGGATGATCTAGCTAAGTAGATTAAAGAAATGGAAGCTAAGATGAGACTACTTGGAGAAAAGGAGATGGAGTTTTTAGACCTTGTAGAGGAGTCGATGCCAAAACACACCCCTTCCACCAATCCACAAGCTAATTTCAATATTGATGAAGTGTTGGTAAAGTGGAGGGATGAAAACCAAGAAATTTTGGCCCAAGGTCTACCCCCTCCTATTCTGAAGAAATCTCCCTCTTGTGTGCCAAATCCTTTCTATTAGATGGCACTTGATCTTTCTAGCTCATCCAATGCATCAATCGATCCTACCCTCAATCCCATATACCTAGCTTTTTAGCATGCCTCTTTTTAGATAGCCCTTCTTGTACATGAGCAGGCCCTTCCAAATCTTCCCCAACCTCCTTAAGTCTTTCAACATGATCTCCAAATTCCAAGCTGGAAGAAGGAACATCATGAACCAGCTCAGGACCTTCAAGAGGATAAGGTTGTTGCCTGTTCACAAGAGAAAAATTCTAATTCTGAGATCCTAAACTAGAAGGAAATAGTAGTCTTGGGGCAAAAAGGAAGAGGAGGAGAAAGGTTTTGCTCTAACCCTTGAAGAAGATGAGGCTGCTCATGTTCCCAATGATGATTGTGACCTCTAGGAAAGGCTTTTCTAGGAAGATATAGATAGGTGGATTGTAGAGTTGGAGTCTAGAGCAGGTTTCCTCAGTGAATGTGTGATGGACATTTCAGACCAAATCACAGTTTCCATGTCTGAATACACTCCATCCACACACCTCCAACAAAGCTATTAGGCCTTGCTTGATAAAGATTATGCTCAATTTATGACTAACCAGGGAGACTTCATGAGTATGAATGAGGAGGAGATCACCTTAGATGTCATGGAGGAGCATGGATAATCTCTTGTTCATGTTTTTAATGACTCATTTGAAGTCATTGGGGCAGGCTGCACTGTTATTCAAGGAGGCTATGAGCTGGATAAGAGTGGAGAAGGCAGCATTGGGACTCAAATAAGTTTGCAAAGGGGCTACAGGTTTTTAGATTTACCCCTTCAAGAGGTTAGTGAATCTGAAGATACCTTCTTTGAAATCATCAAGGAAGATGGTCATACCATGGAACCTGTGCATGAGGTAGAGGAGAACAAGCCAGTCAAAGATGCATATCAAGGGGCTTATGGTGATGAGCCAACAATGATTGATTTCTTGATGAGATACACCAATACAAAGAACTAATAAGAGGCAAGCTTCCAAGAAAAAATAGAGTAAGTATATGTTAGAATCATGTTTCAATCTAATCCACTCAAATACAAGCCAACTTAGGTGGTAGGCAAGAGAAGTAGGTCACCAACTCTCCATTTCATTTAGCCACTTGTCTGGCACCATAAGACTTCTTGCCAGAAAGGGGACTTAAGAAATTTCCCTTTGATCCAGGAGGGAAGCAAAGGTACCTAGTTAGTTATATATATTAGTTTGCTTTTAGTTTCTTTTCCTGCTTTCCCTAAGTACAGTTTGCACAAGTAGTGTTTTTAGTCTTGCGTGTGATTTCCCTTGTGTCTAGGGTAAAAAGCTTCATGTTTGATTCTTGGATCTTTGGGTTTGTTGCTGACCTTTCTTCAAAGCTGCATCTAACTCTGTGCCCAATGGACTACAAGGCAATTAGTCTCTAACCATAGCAGGCATGCTTCCCCTAGGAGTCACCAATTTATTGACCATTTTTTGCCCAACAGGCCAAAAATTAGTCCCCTTCTATCCCTATTATTTTAGGCCAATTCATTTTTTGATTTTGCACAAGTCTAGGAATATCTACGGACTCTATAGGTTAGTCTTTTGGCACATGAAGGATCAGTTTAGAGAGTGTTGGGTTTTACAAGGCTTCTTTGGGCTCTTGTCTGAAGAAAATCAAGAGAAAGGTTGGCATCCTTGGTTCATTGAACTAGCTCAACACCTTAGTTCAATCGACCTTGATTCATTTCTCAAAGTTCATCGATTAGTTCAATTGGTAGGTTCAGTCATTGGTTCAATGAGCTTAGTTCAAAGGGCTCGACATGCAGCGTTGTTTAATGAATTGGTTCAATGGTTGGTTTAAGTGAAAGGTTTAAAGGGCTCAACATGCAGTGTTAAACCATTGAACTGATTCAATGAATTGGTTTAACAATTGGTTCAAGCAAAAGGTTCAAAGGGCTCAACGCACAGTGTTGAACCGATTGAACCATTAAACCATTAAACCATTTTTGGTTCAATGGGTCTATTCAATAGCTTGGTTCAAAGGAGCATCCCACAGTCGAAGGGTAGGAACCCTTGCAGAGGGCATTTTTTGAGTCAAAAAACCCTTGCAAAGGGCAAGGAGCTTCTCAAAGGTAGCTGAAGGGTGAGTTTTTAGAATTTTGTTTGAGGCTAAATTCTTTTAGACTTTTTGTCTTAAGGAATTCCTTCAGACAAAATCCCTGAAGGAATTTGGTGGAGGTTGCAGTTTAAAGGGGCTGAAGGAATTTTGGGGAAGTCAAAGCGGCCAATTCCCATGGACTTTTTGTTTGCAGGAAAAAGCCTGAAGCAAAAGACCTATGAAATAAAATCCTATGAAGCAAAAAAACCCCACAAAAAAGACTCGATGGATTTTTCCAAGGACGGTGACATCTTGAAAGTCATCAATTTTAAGGAGACAGACTAGCTATTGGGTGACGGCTATGCAAATGTCAAAATTAACATAGTGAGATAGTCATTTGCTTTTAAACTACCTGAGCACCAACCATGAAAAGATCCCAAGGAATGTAGTGACCCACCAGAAGATCACTCGTGAGGGCTAAAAAAGTAGAAGGAGACAAAACAGGAAGAAGATAAGGTGCATAAAGAGACAAAGTAAGAGGCAAGTTATTGCCAGATGAGTGGTGTGACCTATTTTCTCTAGCTGGCATTTATGAGGGGACAAGAGCAGTATTGTTGTAAAAAAGAGGCATGGCCATGTTTTTTACATTAAAAATGGAATGCCAAAGTCAAAGTAGGATTCGACAATCAGATGACATCCTCTTCCCAAGGTTCAGAATGCACATGGCCAGATTGGAAAAAAAGAGCACCAAAATCTTTCCCAAGAAGTGCCAAGTTCTCTTCCTCTTTCTATATATTGAAAATTTTCTCATTTTGATAAGGATCCATTCTCTCAGCCTTAAGGTAAAACTCTACCCAAATTCTCTCAAGCTTGTAAGGCAGAGCTGCCAATTTTTACCTTGAATCAAAACTTAGCTATTTTTACCTCTATCTGGACTTACACTTTAATGTATATGTCTATTTTCTTCTTTCATGTTAAGTCATTGTCTTTCATGCTTTCGCAAATCGATCACAACATGTCTAGTGCATTGTGAAGTCTCCTTTCTATAGGTTTGCCAGAAGTGTCTACAGAAAGGATATAGGTGCCTATGAATAGGTTGTCAAAGTGTGTCCCAGAACACCTTTTCTAGTTCCTTCCCCCTGTACTTCCACGGACCCCTAGATGACTGTTGCAGAAGAACTTCCCACTTTAGATGAAGTGTATGGGCACTTATTTTTTGGTGAAAAGTGTATATTCAGGCTCGGTGGATCACTTTTTTGGTGTATCACCTTTTCATTTTTAGGCTTAGGTTCTATTTTCAACATCTCTCTCTCCCTTTTCATCCCCCCTTTTTACATTTTATTTGTTAGCAGTAGGAGAAACCATGGCCTAAAAGATACATCAGAGGGAGCTAGCCCTCATCTAGAGACTCTCCCCTCTAGATTTGTTGGTCCCATAGGTGAGAGGGGAGTTTCCATTGTTGTATGTGGAAAGGCAGGAGCTCGGCCTCCGACCCCAGGTGTAATCCACTACATCAACAATTAACTCAAAAATATAACCTAAAAGACATGTTAAAGAGAGTAGGTGTAAACATAGATGTGACGGTGGAATGGATTGGAAAAATCCATAAAAAACCAATCATACAAGAACACACAAAGTGATGAAAGAGATGAAAATAATAATAAATATGGTCAAGCTAACTCTAGATGTATAAGACAAGTGGATGCTGCATACATAGTTCTATGGATGCATTTTCCAATATAAACTTTGGGCCAATGTAGTTCACCTATAAATGGGAGAGATTGGAATGAGGGGTGAAGAAAACTTACCAAAGATTTATTAGACTCATGATGTATGCAAAGAGATTCACATCTAAGAATAGAGTCATGTGCTAAAACTATTGAACCTAGTTTATGCATAGTGTTCTTGAAAACTATTCATCAGAGCGATGTTAATGTTAATACTTTGAAACCTAAGCAAAAAGTGCTTGCTATAGAAAAATAAATTAGGCATCATAAGTATGAATAACTTATAATGACATAATATTATGATTACGCTGAGCTAATTCAAATGTGAATACCTATAACTATGAATAATAGTAAAATAATGACCAAAACAAGAGTTACAACTATTTACATTTAAACAACAAAAAAAGCAAAGACAAAGAAAAAGATAAACATAATTAAACCTAACTTAAAATCAAGATATGAATAATCAAGATTTAAGTAAGAACATAAATGTTTAAAAATAAAATAAGAATAACTTAATTACATGAAATCAAGATATAAATAATCAAGATATATGTGGACCATCAAGATGTTCTTGAACACAAAAGAGAAAAGCAAAATCAAAAAAGGAAACACAAGACCATAAAAGACAAAAAGTAATAAATAGGAGAAAAGGAGAAAAATTAAATGAAAAGGTGCAAAAGCATAGCAAAACACCAAGAAAAGACAAAAAACACTAGTAAAACTCAAATAAACACACACAAACAAAAACCAAGTTAGTGTGGTTTAAAAAAAATTATTCATGCATGTGTGGAAGAGGCATTACTTTCCACCATAACATAACAAAGAATAATGACACAAAAGTTGTTCCCTAATTAAAGAGGAACAATGACAAAATAAATGGGGGAAAAGAATAAAAGGAAAGGGTTGGCTGAGCTAACTCTAGATGTACATGACAAGTGGGCATTGCTTATATAGTTCTATGGATACATGTTCCAACATGAACTTTAGGCCAAATGTAGTTCTCCCAAGAAGTGGGATAGAAGAAAAGGGGTGATGACCAAAAATATATGATTATTGTTGTAGAAGAAAATGGTAGACTTGACAAAAGAGACTATTCTTACAAAATGGTAAGTTGGTGGGATGAGATAAAATCATCTTTCAAAACAACAAGGTCATGAAACAAGATGACTTTCACAGTGGAAAGTTAGTAGGATAAAATGTTTGTAAAATGGAAAGAGTGTGAGGATAAGAATGTAAAAAAGCATAAGACAATATTTTTATTCTTTTTTTGGATCACTTTATAATGTTTTCGATGTTTTGCGGATAAAATATAAATAATTTGGGACTATATAGTCAAGGAGATGCTTGTCTAAGAGTAGAAGTTCCAATAAAATAGCTAAGTTGTCTACAATGGTCATCATGGATATAAATAATGGACTAGGGAACTAGCTAATAGGTCTAATAACAATGAAAGTTGGTTGCAACAACACATGCTCAAAAATTGGTGAGAGTGAGGATCTTGATCAAGAAAACAATGCCTAAAAAGAGCAATAAATGTAATATAAAATAGTGTACAATATGAAATCAATCTGAAGAACTATGTGGCAAGCACAGAGCCAGAGCAAAAATGATGTTCTTGTTCACTTGTCTATAGAAGAAGCTATAAAATACTATCCTAGCTAAACTACTTTGTAGAACTGGCATCCAATGTATTCATAAGACATAATCAAGATCATAATTAGTTAAGGGATAAGAGTGTTCAAGATTATAACATTCCCAAGACATAACAAAGAACATGATTCTTCAAAATAATGGTCCAAAAAATAGGGTCCAACATGTAGACAGTCCAAGGTAGGATAAAGAATAGGGTTATATTTTGAGAATGGTATAAATAATATGGTTCTCAAAGAGAATAGTCTAGGATATGATAAAATGTGTTTAGAGTGCCAACGGTTCAAATCATTCACTGTCTAGAGTCATCAGAGTGGTCTAGGGTAGTATAAAATGTGTTAAGGGTAGGATAAAATGGTAGGATGAAATTACTTCAGCATAATTTTTCCCCCAAGTCATGGGTCTTGTAGATAATGATTTTAAGTTGTTCATATGTAAAACCTCTTAAGGTGCATGATGTTCATGGGATCTGTAAGTTCTTCACCATTGGGTTTAGCCAGTCAATATGTCTATGACCCATAGTTTACTGTGATAACAAATGGTCCCAACCAATCAGGTTGAAACTTACCTTTTTTATTACATTCAATATTCATGTTCTTTTGGTTCTATTTTAGGACTAAATCACTAATCTTAAATTCTTGAAGGAGAATGCACTTGTTTTAGCCTCTCCTCAATCTATTCTGATAAGCTTGTAAGTTTTCTAGGGTAGCTAAATGCTTACCATCAAGAAGTTATAGTTATTATAGCCTTGAGACTTTGTATTCTTCATAATATTCATTGTGCTCCAATGATAATCATAATTTTGGCAACTTGATCTCGATGAGGATAATAGCTTCAATGCCAAAAATAAGGGAATATGGAATGGCTCTTGTTGGGGTTCAAATACTGGTTCTATAATCCCAAAGGATAAGAAAGATTTGCAAGTGCCAATTATGGCCAGTGTCATTGATAATCTTCTTTAAAATTGTTACAATTATTATATTTGATGCATCAGCTTGTTTGTTGCCTTACAGGTGATATGAAGTTGATTTTTTGTGTTTGATTTTGGATTTTACACAAAGAGATTTTACATCTTGGTTTACAAAGGATCCACCATTATTGAATATAATATGGGTTGGGATTCCATATTGATGAATGATATGGTAATGGATAAATTTGGATATCTACCTCTTGATAACATAAGTGAGAGGAATGACCTCAATCCACTTAGTAAAATACTTGGTAGTAGTTAGGATGTGCGTATGAAAATTTGAAGATGTTGGGTTTATTTTTCTAATGATATTGAGGCCCCATGTTGATAACGGTCATGGTGTTGTGATCAATTGTAGTGGTAAAGAAGGTGCATGTATCAGTTTTCCATTTTACTAACAAGAGACACACTCCTTCGCATAATTACAAGCATTGATCTCCATTTTCGGCCAATAATAGCCTATTTTGAGGAGTTTCTTTGCTAAGACAACACCATTGGTGTGGGCCCCAAACATTCCTTCATGAACCTCCTTCAAATATAATTTGTATTCTCCCAAAGATAGATAATGAAGAAGCATTCCATTAAACCCTTTTCAATTGACAATGTTTCCAAGGAGGGTATAACATGTTAAGCAGTGAAAGGATAGTTTCTGCTAGTTATTAGAAAGGTTGGCCAAGAATACATGATTATGGAAGTAATTATAAAAATCTTGGTACCATGGTAGTTTAGGAGGGGGATTGGAACCATGAATGGTGCATACCCTCTCTGAATCTGGCAAGATATGTATAGGCTATAAAATATTTTTAATTAGGAACTAATACTCTTTAGTGATGTCATCCATCTATAACATGGGACCAATTTTCACCATTTCATCGATGAATATGTTGTTTGCTCTTAGAACTTGTTAATCCTATAGAGATTTAAAATATGTCTTGAGGTTATCAACAATTTTCTTATACGGAACAAGCTTATCATATCTCATTTAATACTGATTAGTGATCTAGTTGATGATCAACTATGAATCACCATAGACTTTTAAGCTCTCAATATTCCTCTATATATCGAGTTGAAGCCCTGTGATCAATGCCTCATACTTGGCCATATTGTTTGTGTAATGAAATACTTTGGGAATTAGATCCCCCTATGGTATAATAAAAAATATGCTAGCTCCATATATATGGGATGTCAAGGAGACATCAAAACATAACTTCCATTATTCAGTTTCCTATGATGCTTGTTCTATTGACATAATAAAATCATCTAGGAAGTCAAATTTGAGAGGTTGAGTATCTTCAATAGGAGCTTCTACAAGCTATTCAATAATTACTTACCTTTTGATTATGGTACTCAATTATAAACTCACTTAAGATCATAACCCATGTGGCCATACATCCTTGAAGATATTCTTTAACTAAGAGGAACTTGAGAGGGTCCACCTTGGCAATGACAATAGTTTTGTTGTTTAGCATAAAATGTCATAATTTATAAGTAGCAAAAACCATAGCCAAACATACCTTCTCAATAGGAATATAATTATGTTCATAATCCACCAATGTGCAACTTAAATAATAGACAATGTGCTCCTTATCATGATCATCATGTTGGCCAAAAGTGCCCCTAGTTCATGCTCTATGGTTGATGTGTAAAGAACTAGTGGTTTTCCCTATGTTAGCAGTTTTAAGATTGGAAGATTGGCCAAGTATGTCTTAAGATTCATAAATTCTATCTAACAATATTCATCCCATTGAAATGTCACCCCTTTCTTCAATAGATGGGTAAATGGGTGGCACTTATCTACCAATTGAGAAATGAACCTGTGTATAGATTGGACCTTTCCCTACAAGCTTCGTAATTGTTTAAGATTTTTTAGTGGATGCATTTCCATAATAACCTTAAATTTTTCAAGTTTGAATTTGATCCCCATTTATGATACAATGAAACCTATCAATTTCCATGATATGACTCTAAAGACACATTTTTTAGGGTTTAGGTGGACTTTATATTCATGAATCCTCTCAAAGATTCTTCATAGAATGGTAGGATGTACAACTCATGTTCATGATTTTGATATTATATCATCAATATATTCCTCTACAATGTCATGCATCATGTTATGGAGATGACAACCTTAACACATTGATATGTTGCTCCAGCATTCTTCAAGCCAAATGACATGACTTGGTAATAAAATGTTCCCCATAGAGTGGTGAATGTAGTCTTATGTTGATCTTCTTGTGACATATTGATCTGATTATATCTAAAAAATTCATCCATTAATGACAACATCTCATACCCAACAATTGAGTCTAAAATCATGTTGATGTTGGGTAGATTAAAATCATTTTTAGGGCACATTTTGTTGATATCTCTAAAATTAGTACAAATATGTATACCTGGGATCTTTTTATTCATTGGGATGATGTTTGAGATCTATTCAGAATAATATAGTGTCCTAATAAATCCCACTCCTAGCAAATTTTCTAGTTCTACTTTAACTAATAGAGTGATGTGTGGATGTATCTTCCTCAATTTTTGCTTGACTAGTTAACATCTAGATGGACAACAAGGTGATGCACAACCAAGTCAGGGTCTAAGCCTAGCATGTTAAAGTATTCCCATGAAAATATGTCAATATAATCCCTTAGGAGGGATATAATTTGTTCACATTCCGCTTTAGTAAGGGAAGATCTAAGATAAACAATTTTAAGATCCTCATAGGTTCCTAGGATTAATTTTGTCATGTTTTACACAAGGAGTGTGGATCCATATTCTAGAATTGTAGGCAAGGTATGATCATGATCATCTTCTTCTACCACATCTTCTTGTTGTTACTCCCAAAGTTTTGGATAATGTAATGAATTGGACTCCACCATCTCAAGTAAAGTCTAAGTAGCAAAAACCTCTAGAAACTCTAGAGTAAGATGCTCAAACATTTGTTGTTGTTATGAAGAGATTCTTATACTAGCTATAGAAATTGGGCTAGATGGTCCTTTTGCATCCTAAGGGGATGAGTAAACTTTCCCACCTAAAAGTGCCTAAAATAGGTTTTCACTCAAATGCATGTCTTAATATTTACCTTTCCCTAATCGATGAGCACCTCAAAGATGTTTTCACTTGAAGATCTCAATGTTTTATTTTTATTATGACCAAGAAAGTTTACATAATCTCCAAAGTATGCAAAAGGATCCAATGAAAAATCAAAGCCTTGTTTATGATCGCTAGTGGGAAATCCATCTCTTAGGCCCATGTATTCTGAAATTGACTCTTCATTTTAAAACTCTTTGAGGTGTATAACTGAATCTTCTTGGTCCCAATCAATGAGGTTTTGATGGAAAAGGCATAAGGAATGATGAGGTTCTACTTCAGGATGAGAAGATCTAATGGTAAAAATATAGTTTTCTACTTTAGGAAAGGAAAAACCAATATAACAGGTTCTTACTTTAGGATAGGAAGCTCAAATAGTAAGATATGTTTGTGCTTCAGTAAGGGAAGCTCCAATAGGTGTTATGGTTAAAATGGAATTGGAATAAAATAGGTCCATGTTAGTAAGCTCATCAAAAAGGATATAATGGGATCTTGTATCACTCTAGGAGTCTCATCACTAGTCACTATGGAAGAGTCACTATTAGAAGTCATGAGGTCACCCCCAAGTGGTATATATCCAAGACCATGATTCTAATTAACCACTCCAGTTGATATGGGTTCTAGGATTCCTTACACTCATGGGCCAAGGCCTTTTCCTATATAATTAAGATGATCCATAATTTTATTAGGGATGGGATACTTTGGATTCTAAAAGAAACTATCAAGGCCTTCAGAATATAACCAATCTCCCTTAGTAAAAGCCTCTTGATCTTTCTTTGGCATGATAGTAGGTACAAAAACCACATGTGATTTTTTGTTGTTGCTTCTTTGGTTTACAAATCATTGTGGGTTCATTAGGATTCTTTGAAGTTTTAGGATTAGAAATTTTTTAAGGATTTTTAGGTAACTTTACAACATGGAAGGCATCCTTTACATGATATATGAAAATACCCATGTCTTCAATAACAACCTACTTCGTAAAAGTTGAGGGAAATGGATCAAACAAAGTGGAAGCTAGATCACTAGGGTAAATATAATTATATGGAGATGGATGTGAAACTATGGCTTTGTTATTTTTTAAAATTGAATTCAAAACCTAGGAAATAGTTATAATTATGAAATTCAACCTCAAGTTGTTTGTAGTATTGATATGGTTGTTGATCAGCAGGAATAATAACCTTGATCCCATCATGGGGAAACTTAAGGCACTGATGAAGGGTGGAAGGAACTACCTATACTTTATGGATCCAAGGAAGACCAAGAATTATGTTATAATGAAGTTCAATATCCATAATATAGAACAATGTGTGGTGGGAAATGAACCCAACCATGACTAGTAACCAGATTATGCCTAAAGATTCCCTTTTAGCATTGTCGTAAGCCTTGATTGTAATTGTTTTTGGATGAATGTCTTTGTTATCATATCCCAATCATCATACCAACTTGAGAGGTATTATTTTCATCCCCACACTATTATCTATAAGATCCTGGTTGATCTTATGATTTGTAATGATTATCTCAATTTATAAAAGGTTATTATGATTTGGTCCAAAATGAAGAAAAATGTTTGACTAGGTTCTAAAACTAATCAGCATTTATATCAGTACACATAATGAATTATTAAAAAAGGTTATTCAAAATATTTCTATGGACATCTTATATCTACAAGAGATCTAATATGGAAATTTGTATAAGGGTTTTGTTCAATTGGTCTGCTAGACTATAAGGCTTTTTTTATTGTGGATTGAGTTAGTTTAGCCTTCATTGGCACAATATTTGGCTTTGGTACTATTGGTATAATTTTCTCATTAAGTTTCATGGAAGAAGTGGGAAAAATGCCCTAGATGGTGACTCATGGGCATCTAGTTTCAATTGTGTAACCTAGAGGTGGTAAGGAACCATTATAATTAGAAGAAGGGTGTGGTTGTTTAAAACTAGTAACTTGTGCAAATAGAGTTATAGCTACTTTGCATGAACTTGATGTGGTATTACTAGGAGGAGATGATGTTGACCCTATAATGATGGGTCCTATGATATGAGGAACATGAGATTATCCACATGGTTTCACAATAATACTGGAAATGTGGGTAGCAAAAAGTTGCCCCATAGTATTTTATAGTGGTATGGCATGTTGTTATAAGCCACATTGTTAGTATGGGCTTTATGATCATGATTATTATCATTATGATTTTGACCCTGATGTTGGTTTTGATTCTTCCTTTATCCTTTATTCTAACCTTGGTTTTGATATTTTCTTGGTGGCAATGGATTATGTCAAGGAAAGGAGTCCTTGTAGATTCCCATATCCTAATTTATGTCCTAATTAGGGGCCAACTTAATCTCTAGTTCTCCACTTTCAATGAAGCCTTCAATGATGTGTTGTAATTGGACACAATGGTATGTACTATGACTAACTAAATTATGAGAGTTTCACCACTCATTCTCTTTATACCAATCTAGTTTTAGTTGATCTTGAGGAAATGGCCTTGGTACTGGACATACAATCAGATTAGTTGCTATGAGCTTTTGAAACACTATTTTAACCAATTATCCTAACTTACTAAAGAATTTAAATTTTTTATGAAATGTTCTACATGGAGGCTATCTCTAAAAATTAGGTGGTAGATTAGGAGAAGCTAATTGTATGTTTAGAAGAGGTGGATCCTACACTATTTGTGCATGTTGCATTTTAGTCACCCCATTTTTGACCACGTTCTTATTCTTATTAAAGCCCTTAGGCTTATCTTGCACAATATTTTGTAAACATGATTGGGCCTAATTTGAAGTTTTTCCTTGCACAAAAATATTAATAATACCCTTATCAATAATAACCTTCTCAATCTACACCCCTTTGTCAATAATTTCCTTGAATAAGTTACCACAATCTAGACATAAATTGTGTGCAACCTTAGCATGTAATTTTTGTGAAAATATATACACCAACTATTCGTCTAGTAATTTATGTTGAAAGTGACCCATAAATGCTCTCCATCTCTATAGATTTGTTGCAAAAATTTCACCATCATGTTATTTGGCTTTACACAAGTCAACAACAGTCAGTTCATGTTCTATGTTGTAAGATAAATGGTTAAAAAACTTTTCTAACAAGTTGTTTCAATCTAAAATCAATACCTTGGTAATTTTAAGTAGCCAATCAAGAGCCTATCCTATTAAACTTCATGGAAATAGTCATAGTAATTACTCGCCACTATAAGAAACTTCTTGGCATAAGATGAAAACTGCCTATATGTGCTCACATGAGTCTCCCTTTTTTTTATATTTATCAAATTTTAGTGCCTCAAAATGAGGTGAAAAGGGGGTTTGGAAAATGGATAAATCAAATGGATATGGACATATCTCATCAAATTTATACTTCTTGACTATATTGTTCATGTCCACTCATTGCACAATCTCCTTCATGGAGTTCCACGATTGTATGTTTGGTATATTCATGGATTGGTTATGATTTTGTTGGGGTGGTATGTGCCCCTAACTTCATTGTTGGGGTGGAATGATCCCTAGTATTGCATGGATTTGTGAGGGATGTACACCCTACATTCTATGACTTGGTCTTTATTTTCTCTTAGAGTCAATTAGATAGGCCATTGATTCTTGGATTGTAAAACATTCCCTAAATTTAGTTGTCTTGAATGACTAGTGTTTTGTTGATTTTTGAAAATTCTTTGTCTATTTACCAAATTTTGTGTTGGTTGAGATTAACTAGCCAGATTGTCTTGAGGGATCTCCTCAATATGAATTGAATATTTAGGTCTCTAATTTTTTTAAGTGATAAGAGGTTCATGATGATTAATGAATGTATGTTCCATTTCTAAGGGAACATTTTTCAATATCTCTTGCATATTTAACTATTTATTTAGATTACCTTGATCTACTACTATTATGTTCTCAAAAAATGTTTGTTGCATACTTTAAACTAGATTTTCTTGTTCTTTTGAAGCATAATTGTGAATTGAAGTAGCAACCAATGAGTCAATTAAGTCCATGATAACTTGATCATCATATCATTGACTTATTTTCTTGATCTTGGCTATAAGATATAAGTTTATGGGGATTGACTATGTAAGCAGTTCTTTACCTTTGTTAGAAGAAGGTATATCTACTTGTGCAAAAGCTTGCTCTTTCCATTGTTTCTCTTATTCTCTAACCAAGGTGTACAATTGTTCCATAGGAAAATCTGAGGTTAATCTATCACCTAATTCTATCAACCTAAGAAGTGTTTCATCTTGTCTCTCTTGGTATTCAGTATAATCCCCTTCAGATCCTATAGTATTATGAATATCCTCAAAGACAACAAAATTGTCTTATCCATCATAAAAATGTTCATCCTCATATCTAGGGCTATAAGGGACCCCACTATGAGTGGCTCTTTGAGTCATGTCTAGAAAGGTGTACCTTATATGTTTGACTAAATTTGGATCAATGTTTGTCAAATGTCTAAACAAGGTATGGATTTGATCTTTCGTTTTCAACAAATGACTAAGGTACTAAAGAGACTATAAAAAGGAGGGTGGCTTGGAACCACACACAATTAGAAGATTTGGTTCATGAATTTACTCAAATTTTGGTAAAGTCAAAATCATATAAATTGGAAGAGGGTATGATAACTCAAAAATCTAGAGTGTGACTTGTACACTAAAATGTAGACCTTTGCGATACATCAATACCGTAAAATATAGTTTAACTTCGATGAGTTGAAACTAGAAAACTAGAAGAAAACTCTTTAGATTACAAATAATACAATACAAACTAGGAAACTCATGATGTGAAAACATGCAAGAATTTCTAAGTATAAAACTAAACCAAACAGGCAACACAATGCCACCACATGGTGATAGGAAGGGGCGATAGTATAAAATGCATTCTAGGACTAAAATTATGAATGATGCACAAGATGTTTTAAGTCTACCAAGATGATAAGTGTGATTTTGAGTCTATAAAATGACCCTTAATTCAAAAAATAGAAAATTGAACCCAAGTTAAAACTAGTTTAATTATAAATGGTGAACCCAATTTAACCCATCAACCCTTAGAACTTAGAAAGGTTCAATTTTAAATGTGAATTATGAATGGACTTAAGCTAATTTGGAAAATAATGTAGAATTAAATGGGCAAGATAACTGCACCAATCAGATCAAAGATGACACAATGTTTATGATGACAAATTTGAACAAGGAATAGATTGATTTTCACTTGGATAGTGTAATGCCTCCTTGTTCAAGAAATTGGTGGACAGTGTGTTAGGTTATGACATTTGTTAATAAGAAAGTTTTGAATTAAAACAAGACCAAGTAATCTAAACAAAGATAAATCAACTAATTAATCATCTTAAGCCCTAAACTAATAAGGTGTAGCAAAGTGGGGTTAACTAAACTAGAAAGTTTTCAAATGTTTCTATATGGATCCCATGCACAAGAATTTCACGTCAAAATGTAAGAGAAGAAACACATCCATTAGGTCTACATCATATGGCTTATTGTAAAAAGGTCTTGTCCTTTTTACAACCACTACATCCATCACTTGATTAGTGTAGTGTGATGTCCAACATGATCATACATCTCGAGATTAACCCCAATGATAGGAGATGTTTTAACCACTCAAACAGTCATCCCATTGGGGTGATAATAATTTATATACACCCCCATGGAGAGGGGTTGAAGACAATGTTAGGAGATGAATTCTTTATTCAAGGTTTTTCTGTAGAACCTATGGGAGATAATGGCGTCCCCCTCACAAGCCAAGATGCAAAAATAAATGAGAAGTAAAAGAGCTTTAAGGTTGTTTCTAGATCACCTAAGCCATATGAGTCTTGGGGAGATCCTTGAAAACTTCTCTTTTACACCTTTTGATTAATGTACTTTGCAATAAAAATGACACTTTTGATCCCACAAGTTCCCTAAAGGGGATGGGTGGGAGACCATACACACACAATCTTCCCTTTTGCCAATTAATTATAACAAAGCACTGATCTATTGAAAATAAACTTTGAAATGTGTTCAATTTTAAAGCACTTAAATCAAAAAGTTTTATGATGTTATTTGGCCCCTTGGCCTTAAGTTATAATCTTGGAAGAAGCAACCACAAAAATTATTCAATAAAACACCCTAAATTTTTTGTTAAACACTAAATGAAATATTTTGATTCTTTTTAAACACCAAAGAGAGTTAAAAATATCTAATTTAAGCATGACTTAGTTTTCTTCAAATGGGACCTACAATAAAAAGATTAGAACTTTGTTTAGCCTTAAAGCTACTTTATGTGTGAGGCAAGTAACTTTGCAAAATGAGCTCTCAGGTCTATGTTTTTGGAAAAAACATAGTGACCATCAGTGGCTACTCTAACCATCAATGGTTGTCTTGACCATTGTTGGTTACTCTAACTACTTTGTGTTTGATGTTTTATCGACCATTAGTGGTTATTCTAACTACTAGTGATCATCTATCGACTTGAAGGCATCAACATTCTTGTTAAAAACACTTGTTAGCTTGATGAGCACAAAAATTATAAATTAAACTTGTGAAATCAAGGAAATGGAACTAGACCAGAGACTTAAAATCAAATTTAACCCTTATAAACTTAAATTTTCTCAAAAAAATTATATAATAAAGATTTTTCAATAAAAAACCTAGCAATCCTAAAACAATATAAAATCTCTAAAAGTATGCTTTTAGATCATGCTTAGGTTTAGATAAAAAGATTTAAATCATGCAATTTTTTAGAAAAAAATAGGAAAATTTCTCAAAAAAAAAAATTACATGGGTTTTTCCCTATATCCCAACCGTTAATGGTTGGCAAAACTATCGACGGTCACCAGAATCATCAACGGTCATTATGTGTCTTGTGAGTCTATAAAAAGCATGAAAAAAGCATAAAAATGGTGTTTAAAGACTATTTAATGACAAAAATGGATTTTTAGAAATGCCAAAGTGTTTTCCTTGCATAGAGAGGGATGTGGGTCCCACCAATCATGCCAAAATGTAGAGTGGATTACAATAAATGATTAGTCAAGCATTAGTCTAAGAAATCAAATAAAAATGCATAGAGAGCTAAATAAATCAAGCCAATCTATTCATGCAGGGTTTTGCTAATAAAAAGAAGATACAAATGAAATAAAGTAAACCATTACCTTCCCTAGTGACTGCATTGCTCAAAAGTAGCTCAAAAACATGTTCTCCCCTTGATCAAGCAGTCTTGTCTTCATCAATAATGGTGGCAAAACTCCTCAAATGTCTCAAGAACACTCCATAAAACCTAGGCTTATGATATGGAAGCTATATAATTTCCTTCAAATGAATGTTAATCCAAATATGGATAATGCAATAATCAAAACACAAATGAGTTGTGAAGATATTTTAGCATTATAACATTACAAAAATTCATATTTTTAGAAATGGTATGAGAGGCCTCCTATTTATATATTTTTGAGATTGGTCAAGATCAACCATGACCATCCATCTCAAGATGAGATGTCTGGCCATGCATTAATCTAATATTTATAATTAAATCCATAAATATCCTCATCATGATTTGGGAAGAAGGGGCATTAATGAGGCAAGGGCAGAATTAAAGAGGCATGAGAGACCCATAATCTTGATATTTTATGCATTTATGGATTATGGATGCCACCCCATATATGATGTCACTAGGTGATGCAGACATTAAGAATCAATTACCAATATTGAAATAATTAACAACCTCATTATAAAATCCACTTAAGCTCTTGATTTGACATAATTATCTTTAAATAAGATTAATCAATATTTGTTGAAATATTTGCAAATTAGCCCTTAATTAATCAAAATGGTCAGAAAGTCATATTACTAGGTCATAATTTGACTTGGGAAGAATTGTAAGGCGATGTTAGATGTGTTGGAACCATAATCCCATTTAGGATGTTGCCAACACAAAATAACAAAGGTACGTGATGTGTACTAATGAATTAGAAGAAAAAAGTGATCCAGAGCACAAAAAGGCAAAATCATAATTTTGATTTGAAATGATTTGATCAAAGTTAGGTATCACATAAAATTCATTACTCCATTTATGGATACATTATCCTAAATCAGCACTTGTAAATTACAATCTCAAAACATTTAGCGTGTTTTAGTGATTTTGACTTAAAATGTGCATTTGAGTGAAATTTGAGTAAGATTGACAATTTCAACACAAATAGTGTTAGGAATTAGATGTCTACACAAACTACATGATTGGATGAACCCTTTCATCATTTAGTTGTACCAATCCATGACATTATTATAATGATTCATGCAATAGGAAATTTACATAGACAAGTACAAGTTTTAGATTTTGAATGTGTAGCATCTAATTTTTGGGATGATTTTAATGCTAAATATGGCCAACCTATAGTTCATAAGGTTATTTATTATCCTTTTCTTCATGGTGTTACTATGCCTAAGTTTTCCTTATTTTAAGGGTATGGAGATCCTTATTTACATCTTAATTAGTTTTTTCTCTCAATAAATATGGTTCTAGTGAAATAAAAAATAGACATTTCCTATAAGCTTAACTACCATGTTCTAGATTGGTTTCACACTCTACCTATTGGTTTTCTACATACCTTCCTTAAATTATAAAAAAATAATTATCATGAGCTATTAATTTAATAAGGGACCATGTGCTTATTTTGAGCATATTATAATCCTCCATCAAGGTATATCTAAGTCTATTCATGATTATATTCTTAAATGCAAAGGTATCATGCATTGTTTGGTATATTAAACAATGTATCTAGACAAACACTATATTTTCAATAGAAGTATCTTTCCTCATCTCAAGGATAAATTGTGTTTTCATACTAGCAAATATATCAATAATATATGATATGAGGTCACAATACTTGAGGATAAACTTTTTCAATCATGTGTACATAGATATGAGATTCATTATTCACATTATGTTTCTATTCATCATACTTCAAGTCTTAACATTATCCATGCATTAATCAAGAAGAATCCTAAATCATTGATTAGCAATAGAGGGACATATACAAAATGTCTTATGTATTCTTCTAACAAATCATGACAATTTCAAAATAGAAATGATAGTCAAAGTGGAATATTGAAATTGTTACTTGATAAGAACATGATTTTTGTTACCTTATTTTCAGAAATATAATAGGATTTTTTCCATGAACATATGATTCAAAATAATTTTTTGATTATCATATAATAATTGGTCCTATAATACATAAATGTCACTTTGGAACTCAATATCCAATATCTTATTGATAGTGGTGATATTTATCTTAACATTTGTAATAAATCAAAATTTATAGGTACACCTTACAATGTAGTAAGACCCATAAATCATGGTATTCCTCCTACAATTTCTAAGTATACTTCATTGCCACATTTATCTCATATGAAACCTTTAGTTATTTTAATTTTATAAAAAGGAAACAAAGACAAGGAGTCATGATAGATGATAAAGTATAATTAAATATGTGTACTCTTGATTTTCTTAAGGAACTTGGATATGATTAAAATGATTTAACTAAAGAGTTTATATCTCTACCTAATCATGTCCATTGGGTCATGCTACATTCCCCATCATAGTTGGTGCACATACATATCCTATAATATTTTGTGATGTTTACTATAGTGCCATAGAATGATATACTTGGAGGTCAATGGTTATAATAAATTACCACAACACTTGATGGTACACATGAGCACATTATATTTTAATATCAATGTGATACAATTACAATCCAAAGAGATAAAACATATGTGAAACAAGATCTTAAACATCCCAAAGTGTATTTTGTTACATATTAACATAGATTAAAGTGGGTACCAAAGTGTCAATAATATAATGATGTCATTCCTATAAAAAACTGAAAATCCTCAATCATTTATTAGTTCCCCTTTAAGGAAGATTTAACTCGATAATACATATCACTATGTCAGAGATACATATTTTAGAAATGATGGATTACTGGATTCACTTCTTTGTTTATGATATTAAAAAAGATATGGATTCAAACATATATCTTGTGATGATTATTTAGGACTTAATGGGATCCTTAGTGTTGGTTGAAAAAGTTGTCAAGGGGACAAGTAGTGGATTTTGGTGAAGTGTCAAGATAAAGTTACTCTTTTATTAGCAAGTGGAGCTAGCTTTATTGAAAAGAAAGATATTAATAGAAATAAAACTATTCACAATAAAAATGGTGTTTTGAATAAGGATTTTACTTTTAACTAGAAAGTACGAAAAGGTAGTAGAAAGGAAATGTAGGAAGGAGATAATAAAGGTGGGGAAGTATGCAAGAGAAATGGAATAAAAAGGAGGATTCTAGATATCCATACATAGAAACTTACAAGAACAATATGAAAAGGGATAATTTAGTGTAGGAAACCATTATCATATAAAAGGGATGAAAAATACATATTGTGAACATAGAAAAAATACATATGCCTAGGAGATTGAATAACACTAAAAATAGAGAAAAACAAACAACCCTGTATTCTCTAATAAAAATAGAAAAAAAATTATTTTAATCCCACCAAGATTTCAAAAAAATGAAAATTCCTAATGTAGATTCAAAAGGATCTCTATAATGAAAAATCCATATACATTGACTATATAGCAATGCAACTTAGCAATATTCAAAATAAGGAGAATCAAATAGAATAACATATAAACATACATTATTTATTCATAAATATTCTGACATGAAGTACACAAAAACTCTCTTTGTATTTATTCTTCTATAAGCTGAAATTACAATCTCATCTTTCTCTTTTTGACAAAATTTTCTCCAACTGCCAAAAATCCCTTCAAACGAGCTTAAAACTTCTATTTATAAGTTACAATGGGTGTTTATACTACATAACTGCATTTTTTTAAGTTTAGAATTATTTTAAAAGTGCATTGACCAAAAAGTGCAACATAAAAGTTGCAAAAAGTGCATTGATAAATTTGCATGGTTTGAAACTTTCAAAAGCGATATTAAAAAAATACATAACTTGAAGTTACAAAAATTAATTTGACAATTTACAAGTATTCAAGTTAGCAAATTTCCACAATTATCTATTTATCTTCATTTTTAAAAATGATATATTCTTTTTCTTTCTATTCCTTGTCATATTACATATTTTTTATATTCATCAAATTTCTTCATGGTTTCCTTAACTTTACCTTCATTTGAGCCTTTTGAATGAATGAAATCAATTTATGCATCATAATGGAGATCAACCATCTAGTGTGAAGTTAGTTGAAAACTCTTGAAAATTTTATCAAAATTTCCAAGGATATTTTGATATTTGCAATTTATTAAATTACTCATAATTGAATGCAAATGTAGGAGTCATCTCTTTTTCAACTAACTGTTTGAACTCATCTACAATTATTTATTCTAAAAACACTTTTTTGTCATCATCCACAAATTAACAAGGAAGTTTCTCAATTTCTCGATGTAGTTTCATTATTTCATCAACTACCAATGATTGGGATTCTCTAAATTTATTTAAGCATTCTTAAATGATGTGAGTACAAAATTTAGCAGAACTTAAGAACTGTGAGAGATATGTAATATTTTCTAGTTTTATAACTCCTTCAATGATGAGATCATCTAGATCAGCATATGAGAAGGATTCCATGTTTGGTATCATTATTTTCCATTGACCTACTTCAAATACATATTTATCTTATGTTTATTTTTTAATGTCGTATTTAGATTGGATTTCAGTATAGATAGTCATGGTTGTGTCTATTGTTGTAGTCCCTTGTTGGAAAAATTTCTCAGACCATTCTTTTATTACTAACCCCATGTGCCCTATTTCCTCTGATGCATTTAATGTCTCAAAATATCAAACTTGATGAATAATGGAAGACATAGAATAATGAATTGGTTTCACCAATTTTTGAACAAATGATGTAAATTGCTTAATTTTTCCTTTCAGTTGTTCTTTGGTGGATTTATCCTAGTCCATATTTTCAAAGAGAGTGCTAATTGTATATTTCACATTTTCTTTAACTCCTTCTGTGGTAACTTTCTCTATATGCAGCTTTAATATTTGATAGTCAATGGCATTAACATTATATTTGTCTTTTCTATCAGGAGGGATTACAAACTCAACATATATTTCTCCTTTCTCATCAATAATTATTCTAGAAACCATTTTAGGTTTCTTCACTCCATAAGGAGTAGGAATAGTCAAGATGCTAAAATAAATTTCTTGTGGTTTTACAACATTATTTCTCTTTTTAACCACTTAATTCAACCACTCGAGGACCTCTGTGTTAGGTGTTGGTTGTACAATTTCATGCTCCAGTTGATTTTAAGTGTCTGGAAGAAGAGGTGGAGTAACCAAATCTTGAGAATCAATAGGTTGAACATCATCTTGATATTATTCAGTTAATTTAGTGGTAGTTTTAGGAATTGAGATAGTGGGAAAATCAACATCTTGGGGGAGAAGTGTAGGTAATGGAATGTTTTCATGAGGAGGAGTGAATGCATGAAGTAACAAATAAGTATATATAGCCATGAATTATTGAGTTGTATTAATCACCAAGATTTGACCGTGAGTAATGTTCATAGGAGAAGTATCAAGTGCCACAAAAATATGAATATTACCTAATACTTTTCTCCTAGCCTTTTGATTTTTAGTGTTAGTGGTTTTTGCACTTGAGTAGTCATTATGACTAATTAAACTCTTTGTTTAAAAATTTCTTCTATGTCTTTCTCTATTTTTTCCATAGAAGATGGGCCTACCTATGATTTATATTGATGATCAATGCCCACTTTAATTTGTTTCATAGGTGCAGGAAAATCTACTTTTTTCCACATTGATGCCTAAATTTTTCAGCCATCTAAGTGTTCTATCCAACACTATTTGAGTTATGCTTTCTAGAGATGTATATTTAGTTTTGTTCTAATCAACTCATGGAAATGAATTGAATCAATATCTATTTATCCATATATGGGATCCAAAACACCCTCATCATCTTCAAATGCGTTAGATATTTTATCTATTTTGAATTAAATGACTTGTTTCAAAGTGAAGTGAAAATAATCATGAGCCCTAACTTATTTCTCATCTTCACAATCCATCAAAAAATCTTTATATTGGGGTACATATTGGTATGAAAAAATGAGACAAAATTTGATCATACCTATAATATCAAAATAAGGTCTATTATTAAATGACTAAATTGTGACTCAGGTCATTTTTAAATCAATAGCCTTGGCCTTGGTCAATGAAGCACATATATACCTCCTTATGGTTATTAAGAAGTGTGTTTTAGATTTGTGATTATTGGACAAAAATTTATGAGTCTCTACCAACTGTCTCACCCATTCCATTAAGGCCCATCTATAATCTACAACCATTGGGAGCATATACAGATCTATCTCACACCCACAAACTCTAAAGTATGTGAAGGTCAAGAATTTAATAAACCGAGCTCCCAATCTATAAATTTTAGTTGATGCTATAATTGATAGCCTAAAATTTGATGGATCAGGATAGAACATCTAAATGACATAATGCAAGAATGCATCATTGACCTATGAAAATGATTTGAACTTTCTTTTAGAGTGAGTTATGGGTATAATAAATAGATTTTGGAAGACAATATATCACCCACTATATTCAAACCAAGGAATTTTTTTTTCAAGCAACAAGATACACAAGACATGAAGTCATGTATAAATTTGATGTGGTGGTGATTCCTATTAGATGTTGATGTATTGAATCACTGATCAGTTGATCCCAATTAATATATAGTTTATTCTTATAAATGATCCAGATATATTTTTACATACATATTTTTAAGTCTTTAGAAGTAGGGTTACCAGCAACTCTATTCAAAAGTGTGATAATATCATTGACATCATTGATGAAATAAAATCTAGGCATAGTTTATGGAAATCATGTTGGTGAAATATTAGACTTGATAGTCCATAATTTGTCAACCCACTTGGAATAATAACTAGTGTTAACATCCCAAAATTGTTGAGCATAATCTAAAGTGAGATCAATAAATGATCCATGATCAGGAAAATTAAGCATACTACCAATGTGTTCATATTGAAAATAAAGTATATATTCCCCTTTTGGATTTATGACTTCTCTATTTTCCTTAATATAGTGCCCATCTATGGTCAGTACTAATTTTGGATATTACAGGTTACTACTGATAAAGTTGTAGATTGAGATAGGTCACTATCATGAATGTTTTTCCCCCAATATATCTTATGCACTACATTGATTCTTTTCTAAAATTCTTCCATGTCTATATGACCAAGATCTATATTCATCACCTTGTCAATATTGGAGTCAAGACTTGATGGAGGAACAACTCCATAAAATTGGTACTTCATATATGTATTATTATTCTTGGTTGGATTCTCTATTAGACATATGATGAATCGTCTATGAGAGAAGATCAAAGTACCAAAGTTGATCCTACAAGAGAGTAGACTTCAAAGCATTCTTGGATATTAATCAAAATATGGAAGGGGGTTAAGTAGAGAGTAGAATTTTTACATTGGTTTGGCAAAGGCCAAATTTTATTATGTGTCTAGATAGAGTTCAGATCTTATAAGGCATGTAGACATGCCTTAGAGTTATAACACTAGTCTAACAAAGGTTAGAATCCAAACATATGTTTGGCGAGGTCTTAATTTTTATTGTGTCTATAAGCTCCCATTGAATGTATAGGCAAGTCTTATATTTCATAGGTCATTAGAAAAAATATTAAATCCTGATGAATTCCTATGTAAGGTACTGATTTTGATAATTTTTAGTGAATGACTCAAGTTTCACCAAGTGTATGAGAATGATCTGAATTCAGGCCAAAATCAACATAGAATCACAAGTTGGAAACTTTTAATCTAACTTATGCAAGATGAATAATTTTTTGAAATCAAAAGTCTACCAAAAATTAGCTAGAAGTGTTGAAAGAAGACCTCAGAGTGAAAATCATAGCTTTACCCTCAATAATATTTCCAACATAGTGAAATATCAACCTACAAAAATAATGACAAAAATAAATTCAAGGAATACAAGGAGGTAGAGCATGGAGGGAAGCAATAGAGAGGTGAAGTGAAATGAGAAGGAGAGGGGTTAAATGGGAAGCCAAAATGTTAACATGTGTAAGGTAACTAACTAATTTATGGTGAAGATGGAAATATATTTGATCATATACTGGGTCTCGATGGGTGTCTAGATAATATTCAAGATCCAAAATTAGGCTAGATAGGGCTCTAGTTTTGAAGCTAATGTAAACAAGGGGTACAAGGTCCATTATAGGGTAGACATGTATTGGGAACCTAATAGTGTACAAATAAAGAGCATATTCTAGAAGTGGTCTCAATAAGGCTTGAGAACTGGTAGTATGTTAAACATATATCATAACTCTACCAACTATTTGATAGGCCTCAAAAATTTGAAATGCATCTAACATGCCTCAAAAATCTAAAGGGTGTTGGACATAGGATCAAAATCCACCAAAGGAGAAGAGAACTCAAAATATTTTCAAAATATTTCTTACTTTTCAAATACTTTGAGAGATTTCACTGATGCTGAAAAGGTCAAGTGGTACAACTATAGTGATGAAGCCTATGGATTACTGAGCTTATCTGTGTCTCCAAAACTTCTCTTCCATTTAGACTCCTCCTAGACTCCTAATGACATATGGGACACCTTAGAAAAGTTATTTGGGAAGCTTGATGAGATGAGAGGTCATGAGCTCAAAAACAAACTCATAAGTCTAAATCCTAGCAACTTTGACACCCTACAAGACTTATTCACTAAGTTTAAGGCCCTTAGATTGCAATTGAAAGAATGTGAGATAGAGAAGAAAGATGATCAACTCATTCTTTCTATTCTTGCAAAGCTAGGTCCAAGTTATTCAGTCTTTGTCTCCACTTTCCATGCCACAAAAAGTGCCCTTGGCACTACATGGAAAATGCCTTCTTTGGATTCATTCATTGCCGACTTGACTAGGGAGCAAGATAAGCTAATTCAAATGGGCACAGTGAAGTCTACTCAACCCCAAGCTTTGATAGTTGAAAATGGTAAGGACAAGACTTCAACAAAGGAGAAGAATAAAAAGAACAAGGACCAAGAGAAGAAGAAAGAAAACAACAATCCTACCAAAAACAACACTGAGTCTTCATCCTCTAATGCTAAACCTAAGAAGGAGAAGGTTAAGTGTGCCTATTGTAAAAAGACAGGGCATGATGAACATAAACTCATGAAGAAATAAATAGATCACCTAACTCATCTTCTAGAGAAGAACAACATAGGTGTTCCTGAGTCCATGAAGTAGAATTCATCTACCCAATATTCTACTAAGGCAAAAGGTAAGGGTAAGGAGAGAGAAAAGGGCAAGGCCCTTGTAACAACTATAGCTTCTACATCTTCATGGGTCATAGACTCGGGTGCTTCTCATCACATGGGCTCTTCACTAGTTGAGTTTTCATCTTTAGAGCCTTGTAGCATGACTTCAATTAGTTTGGGTGATAACACATCAATTTTTGTTGCAAGGAGAGGGTCAATTGAAATGGAAGGAGGAACATTCAATAATGTTCTAAGTGTTCCTTCTCTTTCAACCAATCTCCTATCAGTGTACCAAATCACTCACATTGGTTGGAGCATGAGAGTTGAGTTTTCTCCAGATTCAGTGGCTATCAGGGAGTTGCATAGTGAAACTATAGTGGCAATGGGTAGGGCAGATCACTGAGCCAGGTTATACACCTTCTCACATTTTGCATCAGATTCTTCTCCAACAGCATTGCTAACTCATTCAGATTGAGTTAGCAAATTGTGGCATGAGTGGTTTGGCCACCTTAACTACCACTACCTTGAGCAACTTTGTAAACATGACATGGTCATTAGCTTGCCTTATGTCCAATTCTCAAAGGGACTTTGGGAGGGGTGCTCCCTTAAGAAGCATCCCGAAGCAAAATTTGACAAAGGCAAAGCTTGGAGGGCTTCACAACCTTTGGAGTTAGTCCACAGTGATGTATCGGGACCCTTTCCCAAACCATATTTCACAAGGGCCAAGTACATCCTCACTTTCATTGATGATTTATCTAGGTACACTTGGATATATTTTCTCAAACAAAAGTCTGAAGTGTTTGAAAATTTTCTAGACTTGAAGGCTCTTGCTGAGAAATAGAGTGAGAAATCCATCAAGGTTCTTCAAATTGATAATGGAGGGGAGTATGTCCGCATCAGGTTTGAGCAGTTTTGCACCATAGAGGTGATTGATTTGTAGCACATAGTCACCTACAGTCCTTCACAGAATGGGGTTGCAAAATGCAAGAATAGGTTCTTAAAAGAGATGGCTAGCTGTATGATTCACTCCAAATCCTTAGCACCACAATACTAGGCTGAAGCCATCAATTGTGCTTGCTACATTCAAAACAAGGTTCCTCATAAAGCTTTGAAAGGGATAACACTCTTTGAAGCTTGGCATAAAAGGAAACCTGATGTTGAGCACATCGGGGTTTTTAGATCCCTAGCCATGGCCCACATTCCAAAGAAGAAATGCAAAGCTATGGAATGTCAATCCAAGCCTTGCATCTTTATAGGATATCTGGATGGTATTAAGGGATATCACCTTTTAGATCCAATCACTCATGAGTTATTCATCGAGAGAAGTGTCCATTTTTAAGAGAGTCCTAGAGACTCAACACTTTTACTTCTTCTCCCTCATCGGATCTACTTCTTCATAATGATTCCTCATCAGATTCAGATCAGCCACAACAGGTTCTTGAGCCAGAGACATCTTATTATTGAGTTTAGATAGCAAGGATAGTGATGCCACATCATCCACCTCTAGTCAGTCAGAGGATGAGGAGTTAGCACCTAACTCTCCCACTTTTAGGCCACTTTGGGCTAGACAGACACTTGAGAGTGCTGGCACTTGGGTAGGAGATCCTACAGATGATAGACATACTAGGGGGATTTTTAGATAGATCCACATGCCTTCTTTGCTTCAGTTTCAGATCCATAAACTTTTTGAGAGGCATCGGGGGTACCTGATTGGGATAGTGCTATGGAAGAAGAATATTCTTCCTTAATCAAAAATCACACTTGGGATTTGAATTCACTTCCTAAGGGAAGAAAGATGGTTCAATGTAGGTGGATATATCAGACCAAGTTTGTAGTAAATGGGTTGGTTGATAAGTACAAGGTGCAATTGGTCACCAAGGGTTTCTCAAAAGTGGCAGGCATTGAATACTTAGAGACCTTTACACCCATTGCAAAGATGACTTCTATCTGACTCACCTTGGCTATTGCTGCAACACATAGTTGGGATGTGCATCAGATGGATGTGAAGAGTGCCTTTCTTCACAGAGACCTAAAGGAGGAGATCTACATGAAGCAGCCACTAGGATTTGTTCAAGATTCTTCCTTAGTATGTAGACTTAGGAAATCTATCTATGGCCTCAAACAGGCCCCTCAAGCTTGGTATGCCAAGAAGGATTCCTTCCTTCTCACAATAGGTTTCACTAGGTGCCATTCTGATCCCAATGTCTACTTCTTATGGCAGGATGATTCACTCTTGATTTTGGTTATATATGTTGATGACCTTTTGATCACTAGGAGTTCTTCATCAGCTATTGCAGTGGTGAAGGCATCTCTCCAAGATAGATTTGACATGATAGACTTGGGTTTGTTGTACTACTTCCTTGGCATCGAGATCTCATAGTCAAATTCAGGGATTTCTCTTACATAGCCTAAGTATGCTCTTGACTTATTGGCTCAGTTTCACATGGCTGATTGCAAGCCATCTCTGACTCCCTTTCTATTAGGAGTCAAGATTGAGGCTAATTATTCTTCACCATTGGTTGATGCCACTTAGTATCGACAACTTGTTGGTAGTCTCATCTACTTGAATCACATCAGGCCCGGCATTTCATATACAGTGGGACTTGTCTCTAGATTCATGCATGAACCCCATGAGCTGCATTGGAAAGTATCTAAGAGGATCTTGCATTACATATAGGGTTCACATAGATATGGGATTCATTACATATTTGGCATAGAGGTTGACTTAGTTGGATATATAAATTTAGACTGGGCTGGCAATTCACAGACTCGCAAGTCCACTTCTAGTTACAGTTTTTCTCTAGGTTTTGGTCCTATCAGTTGGTCTAGCAAGAAGCAAAATACTATTGCTATATCATCCATAGAGGTAGAGTATAGGGGAGCTGTTAATGTAGCTACTAAGGATATTTGGCTTCAGGGGGTTCTTTCTAAGTTTGGCATTCCTATCAGGTAGCCCACCATCATCTATTATGACAACCAGAGTACCATTCAAATTTTCAAGAATCTGGTTTAGCACCAATAAACTAAGCACATAGAGATTCACATGCATTTCATTTAGGAGCTCATTCATAGTTAGGTCATTGACTTGATATTTTGCCAGTCTTCAGAGTAGGTTGTAGACATCTTCACCAAACCTTTCACCGAGAGCAAGTTCATTCATCTATGAGCTCTTCTTGGGGTGTGGTCTACATCTGTAGTAACATCATCTTCAGGGGGGCCTTCTAGCCTCTTCTTTTATTTTATGTCTCTCTTTTTTTTGGGAGGGGGAGTTTTTTCCTACAAGTTTTCTCCTTTTCTCTATCTTATGGGAGATTGCATTTGTACATGGGTACCTCATCAAGCCTAGTTGTTGGGACCCATTTTATATTTCCACACTGCCCACCTAAGCTACGCTTTTGGGGGGGTATTAGTGTAGGTTTTTATTTTTCCCTATTTATTAATTAGGGAAATTATATTTCTTGTGCATACATGGAGTTTTCCTACATTTGTGGGATAGGCTAGCTTATGTGGAGGTGTGTGTCATAAATGTGTCATAGGTGTCATAAGAATTTCATAAGTAGCTCCCTTGATGGGAGTTACTTCTCTATTCTTAGCACCTTGTCACCACCTTTCATGGAGGAGTTACTATCTATTCTTGGGGTGCCTTGTCCACCTTTTGTGGAGGAGTTACTTACGTACTCTCCTATATGCCATCTCATGCTAATTCAGATTTGGTTTTCTCCATTTTGTCTTGTGCAATTTATCTTCTTGTGTTATTTTCAAATTGCTTTAGCATCTATATGGTGTGCACTTGCTTCATCTCATGTGATCACATATCCATTGCACTCGCATTATCCAGATTTTGGTAACAACTCTGATAATTGACGTATTGACATAATGTTTCTTAACTAATTTAACCCAAATTTTGATCATTTACAATCAAAATGACTTGAAGGACTCATAAATTTTGCACGTGTTTAATTTTGGGTACAATAACTAGTAATCTTGGTTAACATATTTTACGAGATTTAATTCTTTGTCATCTATTTTCATGATAGACATAATACATACACTATATACATATGATCATGGATTCATAGTTGACTCTAGGGGCATTGTGGTGGCATTTTATTCTCCATTTTACATTGATTTGAGTTTACTTTATTAAGTGGTCATTTCCTTTGATTTGATGACTTTTCATAGTTTTCATTTTTTCACTTGGATTTGGTTGTTGATTTTTGATTATTCCTCTCAATATTTTTTTCTTGACATTTTATCCATTCATTTTTATTTACATTCACATGCATAATTTAATTTATTACTTTATTAATTGTGTTGCAAAGTCCTCAAATCCCTTATCATACATCTATCAATGGAAACATCCTTAATGTTCTCTCTTATCTCGATCATGTAGTTATGATTAAGGGGTATATTTTATATAGCACTATCACTTCATTTAATATATCTTTCTTATAATAGGGAAACCTCCTTAGTGTAGCTATGTTGTTATCTGATCCAAGACATACTATTACTATCATTTATCACATATGCATTTCCATTTGAGGTTTGATAAACCTGAGTGTCTTTTGATCAAAAAATTATTCTATTTATCTATTTTTAGACCTCAAAATTAATCATTAATTTCTTAAAAATATTTGATCTTAACATCCTTACCTTAATTGGTATATTCATCATTTGTTAACTTGAAATATCTATGAGAGCATTCACTATTACATTTACTACCTTGTAATCACTGCAAACATCATTCAAGCATCCATATTCTACTTATTATTTCATATCAACGAAATTTTAGCAGTCTCTATGCTTCTAGGTTAATACCAAACTTGATAGATATGGAAACAATGCGGCCTTATCCACTAGTGTAACATGTCCCCCACACTCCAATGGTAATTTCTCAAATTTGAGATGTTTTGTATTATCCCTCCCACACTTTTATCAAGGTTGATTAATTTAATTAGTCCAAATATTCCTTTATATAATCACATCAAGGCATTTCAAAGCATCTTCTAACAATAACTTGGAAAATATACTACATTGAGTAAAAGAGCGCTATTATTTCCAATTCCATTTCTACTTTATTCGAACATTCATAGGCTAAGTATGAAGTCATTTTATTTTAGGTAAAGGACACTCATTATCAATCATTTAGGTCAATTTATCTATTTGCATTCATATATCAAGGATAAATATTAACACACTCACTCTATGAGGGGCAACTACATCAGCCTAAGGCCCTTTTGGCCTATGTGTGCATCACTCATATTACATGGGGTTTATGAGGATAGTTATATTATTCCCCTAACCCTAATCCCAATTTTATCATTTGATCTCTTTTTGGTTTATGTTCAAGAGCTTGGGTTTTCAAATTTTAGTTACTTCAATGCATCATATATGCACTTGTAGGTAAATAGTCAACCCTCACAAACAACTACAATTGTTCATACAAAAAAATCATTCACATAATTAATTAGGATGTGGCCATGGTCAAAAAATAAGACTACAGTATGGCCCTATTCTCCTCACGCATCCTTATTTATTATAGTTTAAAATCCTATTTATGGCTACAACATAATGCAAAGGTCATTATAGTTATTATCCACCATAAGTCAACCTACATAGTCAACATAAATTTAGTTTGAATTAGGTTTGCATATTTTCTTGTCAATTTACTATTTATAACTCATTCAAATTCCATAAATTAATGTATTATACATTTATGTTGTATAATATTTATAACCTAAATCAAATTTTAATAGGTTATTCATTTATATCATTTAATGGTTAAATAAAAAATAAACACAAATATTTTGTTGAACTTGTATTTTATTTAGAAAATAGTTTGTTGTTTGCTTGATCTTTATCTTAGAATTTCATACAAATTTGTTTAAATTTCATACACTGAAATAAAATAAACTTTGACCTTGGATATCAATTTGATACCATGATTCAATCTTTTTCAACATTGGATTTGATCTATCACTGAAGAAGTTGTCTTATCACCTTGGATAAATTGACATTGACACATTTTATTTCAACCTTAGGTTAATTTTTTTTAATCTCTATACATGAATATCTTTTTATTTTTATTTTCTATTGGCTTATTTCTTATTTTTAGCAATTATATTATGAAAGTTGTAAAATTACTTATTGATTATCATTACGGGCTAAGTAGTGATATATTTTATGGACATCAAGGTGTGAGGGGTACTAACCCAATACTAAATCCATTATACAACACTAAACATGGAGTTCATTTTCCCATTACCTCATGGTAAATTGAAAATTCCTAATGTCCTTTGTTTATACTATAAAAATCCTCTTTTAGCCATTTGATTTGCAGCGCACCTAAGAAGAGTGTATCACCTAGGGAATTTAATCTCATCATACCCTTAGAGGTGAGATAATGGTATATAGGCCTAACTTTTCCTCTATAGTTATTTCTTTGAAACAGTGGGTTGACATTATTCTATGAACAATAAACTATATTTGAGAGCCAACACAATCATTCAAACCCTTACCTGGATCACCCTTTTTACCTTCATTTTTGCTTGTATTGTATTCATAATGGGATAAATTAGTGAATGTTTCTTTCATATGTTACATATAATCATGTATTTAATTATTACATATTTTATTACTTTTAAACATGTTATTCATTATGTTTTTTATGTGGATTCAATGTCAAATTTATAGAGAAGTTATACTAAACAAGGCCCAATCTCATGGCCTTCCTATTTCAAATGATTTCACTATTATATCATGTTATTATTCTTATCCAATAGCTTTTATCAAATTTAAAATGACTTTGGAAAAATAGCAAACATACGATATACATTGTATTTAATCTATAAGTTCTTAGGATATTCCATTGATTACTTCACACCCTCTTAAAGGGTGGATTATGACTCTCATTTTAGAACCCAATATTCAAGAAAATTCTAGTGAGACTGATGAAGCAAAATTTATGGAATATCTTCATGAACATATATAAAATGTTGACTCCCTCTTATATATTTATAAATATGAAAAAAATAAAGGTTCTCAAGATAGCTCATCTAATATTGTCACTTCTGCTAGTACATCCATTCTTATTTATACACCTATAGTTACCTCTATAACATCATACCTTGGTTTGGGAATATAAATTGATTTATAACAAGTATCCATAATTAATCATACTCATGTTAATTATACTCCTCAAATCTCTCTATAATTTCTACTCTTGAGCATAAAATTCTTGCCTTAAAAGCCAAGCTATCTCAAATTGAGCAAACTCTTTCCATGTTATCCCCTCCATAGATTCATGTTTATTATCACATAACCCTTTGTCACCCAAAATTTAATTTTATCAATTACTAATTGGTTTTTTATATCCTAAAATTCCTTTATATGAAGGTAGAGGTGGTCCTAAACAATATGTGTGTGTATACTATGCAGCTTGTCAAGCCTATGCAAATAATGACAAATTGTTGACAAGGCTCTTTCCAAGAAATTTCAAATAATATTGTCTTATATGATTTTATGGTCTTCCTCTTTAATTATTAAAGTCTTTCAATTATTTTTAAAATCAAATTTCAACACACTTTTCTATCAACATTGGTGAAAATCTATCATATGATCAAATTATAAAGCTCAAACAAGGGTCCAAATAAATAATTAGTGAATATTCTATAATATACAAGACTATGCTAGAAGAAATGATAAACCAAATGGTTGATAATAAGCTCCAAGATATCTTCCCCAAAAAAATTATATTTCCACGTCAAGAGTTAATTATGTTTGATAAGTTTAAATCTTTTGATGAGTTATGCCATACAATCAAAGAGTGTGAAGTCAAATTTATTAGTTTTAAAGATCTCAAGTATACTCCAAATGTTCCTTATAATTCAAGTGTAAAATTTCAAAGTAATATAAATTATAAAAGTATATTCAATGAAATAAATAATTAAGATAATATTATATCTAATTTTATCTCACGACCAACATAAAATTTCAATTACAAGCTCCACCAAAGGAGGCAATTCCCAAAGTTACCATCACCTCCTCATGTATTTTTATAAAATATACTTGAATGCAATCTCATTATTATTCTTCCACCAATGTAAGTAGACATATATAGACTACAATCTAATTTTTTTTTATGATAATGCATATTATTACTATCATCGATGTATTAGGCATTCCACAAATATATGTTTCAATATCAAACACAAGATTTAATATATAATTGATGAGAACATTATTGATATTGACACACCTATTTAAGAGGCTAAGCCACAAGAAAATGACAATTCAAACTTAAAATATAAAATAACATTTTCCAAATCATGAAACAACAAATAAGAAGGATAATTATTAAGTCCATTATTCATATAATGTTCATCCTCCTTATTATACATATGGGCATCCACTTTATAACATCATTGATATAGTTACATGAAAACAAGCATCACATCCTATAATCACATTTGATGATAGATAAATTGTTGATGATGATTCACATAGGCATGTACTCTTTATCATAGCATATGTTGACAAGTAACCCATACATAGTGTTATGATAGATAATAAATTAAGTGAAAATATGTGAACTATAATATTCCTCTACTCTCTTGATTATACTGATCAAGATTTATAGGATAATTTTATAGATGTCAAAGTATTTTATGGTCATACATAGGATACTCTTGGGCATTCATTAATAACTTTACAAGTGGGACCTCTCATGGTTCACACTCCATTATTATTTATACCAATCACATGGGTCTTTTATATGCTATTAGGATGTACTAGATACATAGTATTAGATAAATACCTTATATAGCTCAAAAATGTCTCAAATATGTCCATAGTAATCAAGTGGTCAAAAAATGTTAGGAATTCAATATTAATATCCTATAGAACTAATGATGTTTATTCCTCCTAAAAAATAGTCTAAGGGCACATGCATTAAGAAACATGGTAATGAAATAGTTTACATAAATATTCAATAGATAATTATATAATTTATCCACCTATTTATAAGCATGATCCAGTTACACATGAGCATATTATAGAATCAGTTTCTCCACCTATCTATGAGTGTGATACAATTATGCATGATCACAATTAGTTAGTTCCAAAGATCATTGTACATTATCTTAAAAAAAAAATGGCACATTAAAATATGTATTCATATTTTATGGTACCATATATTACTCAAATAGATTTGTTATAGGTTATTCATGGAGCTTTACCATAGGTATAGGCAATTACATCTTCTTCTATTACATATGAATATACATGTTTACATGGGAATATGATTAGTGTATTAGATGGTTATATTACAACATATGATTCTAATTCATATTTAGAGGCATCTACAATTGGCACTTCCTCTTCACAATAAGTCACTATTTCATATAATGCAACTGGATACACATATGATCATTCACTTGATGAGATCCTTAGTTGGACACAACCTCCTACTTTCTCCCAACCCATTGAATGGGATGAATCTCTTGAATAACTAACATTTTCCCATTGTACATAGATTCTTTGATTTACTTCATTGCAACTTATTATATCCCTTATCCAAGCATTCTTCAAGCCCTTGGACTTATTTTCACTTTGGGCACTTACCCTCATGTATTTTCAAACTGATTCGAATAATCTAAAACACCTATCTTACATTTATTTCAATGCATATTATTTATGTAAATCCATTTCATTACTATGAAATATATATAAAAATGTGGCTTCCATTACATTTAACTAATCACATATTTGCTCCATGATCACACATAGTCTCTTTCCCATTTGGGGCATGCACATTCCTATCTATATCTATCATTCATGCTACATTTCTAATAAATACTTTAGACATGCATTGGGGGCATTTTTATTACCTTCCTTCTTGCTACAATATGTTTTAGCACCTTGTTGCATATTGTTTGAATTCTTCTCATTTCTTATATTTTTGAAGCCTTGATTCTTAGTATCTTTCAAATCTTCTATGTTCAAATATTTCAAAATTCAAAAAAATCATATATTCCAATAATAAAAATAAATAAAATATTTTGAAAAATTCAAAATTAGGAGCTATAAGTATTTTCAAAATTTGCTACCTTACCTATTTACACATATTATTTATTTCATGTTAAATAGATAACATATTTCAATTTTTAATACACAATATTTTTCACAAGGTATATGATTTTGATGCATGACATATTATTACATGGGTTTTTTTATGTTAGTCTTCCCTTATTATGTAACAACCTTACTAATTTTAGGGTATCTCTTTGTTATCTATGAACACTTAAAAGTTGTATCTATCCACAACCCCTCTACCAAATTGAGCTATAAATCATACAAATGTTTTATTTATCACTCATAATTTACATTATGTTACATGGATACGTTACTTGCTAATAATGACATGCATACATATGGTTGATGTAAAACTAGTCTCACTTGCATTATGCTTCTTTTTAAAATTCATAATAGACTACATTATAAGTTAGGACTTGCTTACTTATTCTTTGTGGCCCTTAGCCTTATGTGTGCAACATATACATGTGATTATTTGTATGTCATGATTCCATTTGTGTGTGTCCATTCACCTTGGGTGTTTATGTGACATTCACATGTCCATTGTATGTGGCCTTTAGGACATATGTGTGAAATTTTATTCAAATTGTGTGATATTTTATGAAATTACTTATATGTTCATTATTTTTTACTATGGTTCCATGATTCATATCCTGCATTTTTTCTATTTTTTACTCTAGTTCCATGATACACATCATGCACATGCTTATTATGTGCTTCAATGATATATCTATCTAATGTATGCTTCATATGAAAATCAATGATATATTAAATACTATGATATAATTCAATTCAAATTTTCATATGATACTACATGATTACATTTTTCACATATTTTATAGATCTCTTTTGAGATTTATGACTTGTAGGCTATATCTCTCATATCAAACTTGGGGCATCATAATTGGCTTGTCTTGAGTATTCAGATCCTCATGAATAATAAATTTTAGATTTATGAAATTATGTAGTTTCATAATTATAACATGGTTCAAAATTTTCAGATTATGGGAGCATGTCTCATGCATGTGTATTCATTCCTATAGTTACTTCAATACAAATTCACATATACTTGATGCTTATGCATGAGAATATTTAAAACATTTACAAGTTATAGCTTTCAAATACTTTCAAGATTCAAATGGCATTCAATGTCAATTCAGTACAAAAATAAAGGACATGATATTTATTCATGTTCATGCTTTTACATGGTAATTTTAAATTTCACTTTTTCAACTTTTAAAAGTTTTGAAGGTACAAAATTTTCAATATAATATAGATCATCTCTGTCCATGTGATTTGTTCCATTTTTCAAGTGGGACATGGTATATTCTAGTGACACTCAATGTATATGGTTTCACTTTTTCTATTATAATGAACCACATTTGGTGGTTCCACCCCTTCAAATATTTTACATAGTACTCTACACATTCAAATGAGAGTTGGAGCATCCAATATTTCCAACTCAAGGGCTTTCAAATATTTTCTAAGTGAGACTTGATCACTCTTAATTCTCCATATATTCAATATATTTTCAAATGCCTCAACAAGGGGGCACACATACTTCTCCATTTTCAAGTTGCATGGCTAGATTGCATATCCTTTTAAGTGTATTATTTCCTTGCTCTTAATGAATCCAAATACTATCAAGACAAACAAATCAATAGACACAGCTTCTAAAATAATATGTATGATTCATATTGAATAATTAAAATAATTACATGCACACATAAATAAACCCCAACTCTGAATTGTAGTTGACATACAAAATTTAAAACTCTAAAAAATAAAAAAAACTTGACCTATTATTTTTAGCACCTACTATTTTTCTTAAGTTTTCAATGCAAGTGCACATAGCCCTAAAAATATCCAAAAATATTCTAAACATTAAAATTAACCTATCATATGAACTTCAACTGAAGTTCACATATGGTTACAAAAATATACAATTTCTAAAAATAGAAAAATCTTAAAATAATACTAAAATATATTTTTGGACCCTCAAATGGTCACATATGACATCCAAAAAATATCTAAAATGTCCATATCCAGATAAGTTAGGTTATGAATACACTAAGCTTTTTAAGACGATCATTTTGGCATGAAGTAGAGATCAAACAGAGCTATGGATCAAAAGTTATGGCCTCTAGAAGTTTGGAATTATGTTTTGTATCAACTCTCTTTAAAAATTTCAAGCTTCAAGTTTCATATTTTTAATTTTTAAATATGGACTATAACTAATTTTAGTGGCATTATTTCAGGTTTTGCATTAAGGCATATTGTACGATCAAGCTTCACATCAAAAGATAAAGTGTGTATACACACTTAGGTTGGAATCTCTTTTAATCTATTAATTTCACTTCATTGCATCACTATAATAAAGTAGAGAAAATGTAGACACTCAAATTTAATAATTAAGTACTTGACAATATTCAATATTGACATTCTTACCTTACTTGGTCTATCACCATTTTGTTAACTTGAAATCTTTATGGGAGCATTTGCTATTCCATTTATTATGGGATAATCACTGAAAACATCATTCAAAAATTCATATTCTTATTATTATTTTTTGTCAACCAAACTCTAACAGTCTATGTCCTTATGGGACAAGATTGTACTAGATAGATAGGGTCTTGGTTTGACTTTGTCCACTAGCGCTTCCTTATCCTCTCACACTCCAATAATAAATTTTCAAATTTGAGACATTTTGTATTAGCCCTCCACATTTTTAGTAAGGTTTGTTACTGTAAATATTCCAAATATTCTTAAAGGCATCATCTATAAATCACTTGGAAAATATATTGCATATTGAGCAAAAGGAATTATTCTTTGTAATTTCAATTATACTTTATTCTAACAATCATATGCCAAGTCTAAATTCATTTTATTATAGGTCAAGAGCACTCATTGTCAAGCATTCAAGTCAATATATCTAGTTTCATTCTATAACAAAGATCAAGATTAACACACTCACTTTATGTGGGAGAATTACATCAGCCTAAGGCCCTTTTAGGATATGTAGGCATCACTCATACTACATAAGATTTTCTAATGATAGCTGGGATATTACCCCAACCCTATTAGCCCCTTTTATCATTTTTTTTATATTTCATTTATAATCAAATTATATGGTTTGTAAATTAAAGGTGCTTAAGCACATCATATCAATAATTTCATGTAAATAATTAACCCTCACAGACAGTCACAAGTGCTCATACAGAAAAATTAGTAGCACAGTTAATCATGACATAGTTGCAATAAAAAAACAAGGTTGAAGGTCACCCTGTCCTCCTAGTGCATCCTTATCCCAATATAGTTTAAAATATTTTTTCACCTACGACATAGTATCGACACCATTACAATCATTTTCTACCAATAGTTAGCATGTATAGTTAGCATAAGTTTAGTTTGAGTTAGAATTTCATATTTTCTTGTCAATTTACTATTTATAGCTCACTTCAAATACCATAAATTGTTATATTTTACATTTATATTATATATATTTTGTATCCTAAATCAGTTTTCAGTAGTTTATTTATTTATAGCATTTAATTGTTAAATAAAAAACAAACACATAAACATAAACATTGTGTTGGTCACATGGTTATATATTAATTCATATCATGATTATTTACCTATGTCTAAAGGTTTACATATACATGTTATTCACATGATTCTCATGCTATTATTTGAGTTAGATGTAGGATATATATATTACATATGATATTAAACCTACAATTTATTTAAGGCTTCATCATGTGTACACCTGAAAGAATCCTTACATTATGGGCATGCCTATATTACAGGATAAAATCACTATGTCTTAGGTTCTATTTTCCTTATTTTCCATTATCATATAGATCCTTATACAATTTCTTAGACATATATTTCTCTATATTTATTATAGTGTGTTATTTACATGGATACATAGTGTTATTGTACATACTAGGTTACACAGTTACATTGTGTTCTCTTGCTTTACCTAAGATTTCTCAATTGCTTACATGTGTGCTTGTGCATGTTACTTTCCATGTCTTGTCTTGTGTATTCTATATATGATCATCTAGTCATCATGTTGTTTCACTTTTTTGTGATTGATTTTTTATTTAATTTAATAACTTTTATTTGTTTGAAAGTTACATTTACTCTATATGGTTACATGATTATGTGTGGTTACATTGATTGAATATACTCACTGATATCATGTGCTACATTTAATGATATATATCATGCACATTATTATTGTATGTACCTATAATCACTTACTCCATTACAATCAACTAATATTTCTATTAGTCGACACTAATTATACTTAACCTATTTTATTCCGCTAATTTATCCTATTTATACCCATACCCTTCCATTAATCTACATTCACTAACCTTACCCATCACCACTCTTTCATGAATTATTCTAAATATCCCATTATCCTAATCTAATCATATTTGTCTATTATATGGGAATTTAAAATCCCATAACCCCAACTACCCACCTACTAACCTACACCCTAGCCTTCCATACATCCCTATGTCTCTAATCCTCACCTAATCCCCCATTAAGCCCCACCTAATCCTCCGTTATCTCTAAGATAATGGAGAAGTCTCTATAATTGGAGACTTCCCTCCAAGTCTTTAGAAACCTCTAATTCTAAAGGTTTCTCAAGAAATTTATAATTCCTTGGATAATCTAGAACCATTGATCTCACCTCTCCAAATTCAAATTACAACCCTTGATTTTCCCTCATAAAATATATGTAAGCAACCTCTCCCTCTACCCTCAAACCATATTGAGAAATCATACCAAAACTATGTCAAAATGAAATTAGCGGATCCCATACCAAAACCATGTCAAATTAAATCTATAAATCTTATAGAAAATACATAATCAACCATCAAAGCATCCATTATTATAATCCAACATCAAGATATCATGGATTTAATCTGAGCCTAATCACATGCATTCAAATCCTAGAATGGAGGCATGAGAAGGTAAAGAGCATGGTATGAATGTTCTACTAATTCTGATTTTTCTCCTTTATCCATTCCCATTGGTGTCATCAAGTTTTGAGTTTTATTTTAATTTTGATAATATTTTTTTGAGCTTGAAATTTTGTGCATATTTTGGTGACCATGGTGGGACCTTACTCCTATTTAGTCAATTTTACTCGTTAGTGTTGTTTCTACTAGCTTACAGGTCTAACTGGATCACAATATCTTGAAAATGTTGAAATTTTGCATACTCAAGTTGCAATCATAGGTTCACTCTAATAGTCATAAGTTTGTCCCACTAGTCATGGGATTGTCAATCCCAGTCATGATATTACAAAATGCTAATGGTTTCTATGTTGTAGGTCTATTTTTGACAATCCTAGAATAGTCCTAGTAGCAATATTATCTTGCTAGTTGCAAGATTGTCAATCCCAATTGAATTATTGTAAACCACTAATAATTTATCTTGTAGGTATATTTTTGATAATTTCACCACTTACACAATCATTAGTTTACCCTAGTAATCATGTGTTTATCATTTTCAATAGCAGTATTGTTAAATCTACTAGCTAGGTCCATAATTTTGTGTGCAATACACAAAGGGGAATCATCTAAAGTCTAGGTAGCTATCTTAATTTTACAAACCCATGACTCTCCCACTCATGGTATTGCCTTGGTAATCATGGGATTGTCATTTGCATTAGCGAGATTGTAATTTTTAGTTACAATATTACATATTCACCAGAAACTAGTAAAACACTACCATTATGTCCTTTACATTATACTTCAATGTGATTTTAGAATATGTCTAAGAGGTTCTAAGGATATTCATAGTGAAAATATTTAGGAAATTTAATCTTTTGTAAAACTTAAAAATTTCCTTGTATAAAATATTTAACCTCTCATTGACTAAAGACAAGTGCTGACAAATGATTTTCTCTATCTTGAAGGACTTATAAAGAGCACAGGAGAAGGAAGGTTACTAGAAACCCATCATACACATTGGCTAAACCTCATTCAATAATACCATGATTGGGTTAGACATGGGTTTTCCCTATGAATAGCAGCCTTGTCACTCTCAATAGTGGCTTTTTAGTCTAGACTAGTTAGGGTTAGTCTTAGGATATGGTAGCATCTCTTGCTTATCATCAAATAATTTTATTTAATAACAAGGCCCTATAATTATTTTAATGTGGTATATTTTTTTTCTTAGGACATATATAGACTATTTTTCTTATAAACTACAATATCGCTATTTGTGTTTTTATACCAATCACGGGTTTACCATTCTGAATCATGGTTTTGTGGTTTACAACAAAATTGCTACTATCGATTCATAGTAAATCATGATATTGACGATCCAAGTAGTTATTTTATCTATACAATCAGGTTTTTATGGTTAAATATCATGGTTAGCTAACATCTACAATCTCACAACTCTCCTAGTCATGGTTTTGTCCTGTAAGTCATGGTTTTGTATTGTGTAGTTGCGATTTTGTAGCCATTTTTGCATTAAATTTTATCCTTTTTTAATCTATTTTTTGAGCCAATTTTTATGATTTTTGTGTCACTCTACCCCTTGACCTTGCAATGGGTGTTTCCCCTTGACCCCATTGGGGGCTATCACTCCCAGACCCCCACGTTATGTCCTGCTCACCCCAAAAAAGTTATAGAGCCAAACCATAATTTTTTAGGGGTGTTTTATTAAGGAATATTTGACTAACTTCTTGTTTCTTGTAAGGGTCATCTTTGTTAAACATCATCTTGTATGTCATATTTTGGGTCTAACATTTTTTTATAGGTTACCTCTCTTGAGTGTCATATCAAATTACTAACCCATGTGCCTGTAGGCTGCTAGTCAAAGATCCATTTTGACACTTTTCACATCATTTTTATGTTATATATATCATTTTTCAATAATATTATTATGAATATATATTTGAGGGATTTATCTCTGTATATACTTGTGTGTGTAAATAATTTATCATATCATGCTAATCACACATAGGTAATTAGATTGGCTAATTAATTGTATCATGTGTTTGCATATTTGTACACTCCTCCCCTCTAGGATAAAACATGACATGGAATTTAAACCCATATATGGGATTAGTATATAGGGGTTAATGTCATGGATTTCACCACTACGCACTAACCAAACTTCATGTTTTGATGGAGTATAACAATCAAGGATAACTATTTTTAGGCTAACCAATTGGCCCCATACAAGTCATCCATAAAGGGGACAAGTTAACTCTCTAGACCAGGTATTAGATAACACCTTATATAGAATTGTGCCCTAACATACTTTCATGTATATTAAGGATGCCCCTGGAGAGCCTATTCAACCTAGCATAAGACCTTTCAGCTATAACAAATGTTTTAATATAGGTGCTAGTATCAGCATTGAAGTAGCCATTAAGTGCAAGAAAGGTCACCAAAGTTGTATCGAGTAATGGGTTAAAATCCTAAAATCTCACTTGTGTAGCCATTGGATGGTGTGGGCATCAGGTTACACACCCATTAGTTTATTAATCATAGGTTATCATTTACTTGCTTGGGTGTGTGTTTTGTAAAACCCATACTATTTATGAGTTGAGTCAACTTTTTACCCATCTATATCCTATCTAGGTCATTTGTACATATCCTCTTATATATTTTATCCTCATAATTATATTAATTTGTACATATCTCCCCCACCATCCTTTTGTATACATCCTTATCATCATCCTCATCTTGATCTGTATCCCCATCACCCACATCTCATCTTGTATATCCTAATCATCATTGCACATACTCTCTTTGTATATCCTTATCTTTGTCATACCCACTAATCCTTAGCCATTCCCTTACCCCAATCACATCTTACATCCTTACCCAAGTCCACATCATCACCCACTTACCATAGTCACGTCATCCTTTCCTAATCTCACCATATCCCATTATCATTGGTCATCACCCCATTATCTTGTACATCCTTTCCTAATCATCATCTTGTATATTTTTTCACCCTTTTCTTGTATATCCTTATCATTATCCCATCTTTTATCATATATTAGTCACACCTTGTCATAATACCACCTCATCCATAATCAATCACACTTCACTTTGACCTTGCCTTATCTATCAATCACACCATAATCCTAATCATTCCCATGTCAATTTACTGACATCACCCCCTTATTTACTTGATCATAACCCATTAACTATCCTAATCCCATCTTGTCTCACCATCTACATTCTATCCCAAATCTACCTCATCCATGTTCCTAATCATCCCCATACAATCTTGTCTCATAACCCATAACCTTCTATATCCTTGTTTTACCTTCTTATACATAATTCTCTCTCCTACAAATCCTTTTAATCACATAATTCATCCCCTAATCACATCCTAATCATACCTCATTATCCACATCTTATTTTAAATCCATACCCAATCACTTGTCTTGACATTACCTTCATCACCCATCTAGCCATCACCTCATCTTATCCTAGTTGGATTCTAGGTCACATATGGGTCTAAACCATCCACCTTTCATTACCCATTTATCATTTCATCATCACACTTATCCTAATTCCATTATCCTAATCACCTTCATCAGTTAATCCTACCCCATCTCATCTTGAACAAATTGGTCTAAAGCTTTGAGCTAGTCTTATCATCCACACAATCCTATCATCCTAATATATTTGGTCAAATCTCATATCATAATCAATAGCTTTTTAGCATCTTGTTACCTTATCAGTCTCAATCTAGCAAACCCATCAATCTAATCTAGTCCAATCATCTTGCCTTATTCATTACTAGTACCCATCATATTGTCCTCTTGCTAGTTTTGAATATTAGGCACCCCTCACATTCACAATCCTTTTGCTAGCTTGACAACTAGGCATTATTGATAATTTAATAACACCTATTATATTGTTCGTCTAACATTTGATCATAGTCCTTAATCCATTAGTCTATCTCATCCCCATCATTATCTATCATATTAGCTTGGCCCTTTCAATATATTTTGTTCAAGAACCTTATCCAATATTTATCTTACCTACATCATCCATCACCTATTTGCCATCACCATGGAACTAGACCCTGTCTTCATTGATCAATACATACATGAGAACAAGGATGATATCCTTTTACAACTCAGTATGATGGGTGTACCACTTCTCAAAGGTGTTGATCCCCTTCATCTCATTGCACCTCCCATCCAAGCCCCATCATGTGAATCCCATAAGAGTCCTCCATTCGTTATCCATAAACCATCATCTACCCATTCTTATACAAGCAAAGGGAATCCAATATTGGCCACCTTGAATCCATCCACTCAGTTATATCCATAACCATCTAATCATAAGTCCAATGCTTCCACATCTAAGTCACAACATGAAGTGGGTCCTTATAATCCCCTTCCCATATTATTGGAAGCCCTTTTCAAATAAATTGTCACCACAAACATGATGGTCTATCCACCTATTTGATATCTTAATCCCACTAAGCCAAATCCCTCTTGGTATAAAGATAACCAATATTGTGCATATCACTAAACTTGAGGTTATACTATTAATCGATGTCAACCTTTCCAAGAATTTATCTAGGACCTCATTAACCATAGTGATATATTAATTGATGATGAACCAGATGCATCCACATCCTTGGGTAAATAAAAAGAGGAATTCCTAGATTCCCTTCCCAACCATGATCAAGAGCATCCCCTTCCAAGCCAAGGTCAAGACACCACACTTATCCTCCTTGATCCTTCCATCCCAAACAAATCCTCCATGAAAACCAAGTATATTTCTCATGATCCTAGTCTTTCCATCTCTCATGAACCCTTCCATGACCCTTTCCTTGAATCCATCATTCTTCCATCATCTCCCTCTCATCCATCACATCAAATACCTAATATCGAGAGGTCAATAGCAGATAATGTAGCTATAAATAACAACATTATATCTTATACATCAGAGTCAACATCAAATTTAGCATAGGTCTTATCTTCCATGGGATCATGTTCAACACCTGTATCCAAATCAGACTCCTCATTAGAAATGTCATTCTTCATTGATGCTAATAATGCCTATCTTTTAGAGGATACCTATAATCCAGATACCTCCAATCCATTACCAGGCATATATTTTAATCCCATTCAAGATGATGATGTCATAAATGATCTCTTTCTAGCTTTATCTATAAAATATTGTTAGAGTGATTTTAATACTCCTTTGGATGCATCTATTATAGTTAGTCCTAGTGATCCTTTTATTGATCATAAGGATATTTTCTCTAATGTCAAAATCAAGTCTTTTAGGAACCCCTATAAAGACTATGCTACCCCATCACCACTCATTAAACTCATTATTCCCTCACCACCATCTCCATCCATCATGAACCCTTTTCTCCCTATAAATGATCATTTAATCACTTCCCTCCATAAGGATGAACATGAACATGCATCGTTGGACCCCTCCTTAAGCAATATAATATGTGCCACACATCCAAAGGTTCAAGACAATATTATAAAAGTCATAAATCATAATCAAGTAATTATTTATCCCATTAATCAAAATTTAGAAGATTCAAAACATCAGCCTTATCCAAAAATATCTTCTCCTAGTGAAGCCCGATATCTAGCACTAAGAGACTATCAAAGTCAAAATAATCATTGTATATCAAGCCAAAGACCAATATCCCTTGGTGAAGCCCAAAATCAGGCACTAGGGGGAAATTAAAACCAAATATAGTAAAATTATCAAAATTATATGGCTGATCATATGTCAAATAATCATATCAAAGGTGAATCATGAAGTCAAAGTGTCTTGGATCTCCTATAGTCTTTTGTAGCATGGCACCAATCAAATGAAAAATGTCCAGTTCCTCCAATGATGTATGTGACTACTAGTATTAATCCTCCATCACCCATCACACCATCATATCTTGATACTATCATCCATTCAAGTCCCATATATCAAAATCAAGCTCTAATCAAATCCATACCCCACATCACTGACCTAGGTAGCATTGTCTCTCTTAGGGGCAATGACAATACCTAGTCTGAATATCTAAAGGGGTCACCATCAAGAATCACTAAATTCCACTAGGACAACTAGGCATCTAGCATCCATCATAGAATAGGTGTTATCTAAATGATCCATCAAGTGATCACACCTTGCATCTTGCCCATCAACTAATAAATTGAGATGCATAATAAAAAGTTAAAAATTCAAAAAAAAAATCATTCATCCAATGGTGAAAACCAATCTTCTGGTGCCTTAGGCAAGTACCATGATGAAAATTAGTTTCTGACATCATGGTAAAATAATCTATTATTCGCATTATTCTTCAACACTTGGGGACAAATCCAACTAGTTCATATCCTCCTCCATCCACCTTGTCTATATCACCCATCATTTTATCTTTTGATCCATTGTTCATATCCATCATATCATGCATCCTATCTCCTCTTATTTCCTATCATGACCTTTGTAAGGAAGTATAAGGTGTCTTGATAAACATCCCAAAACCAACTTGGCATATCCTCCAATGGACACTCAGGGAAATAAATATTTGGCTCCTTCACGATGTGGTCATTAGAAATCCCTAGTCCTTTCCTCCCATTTATGCATCATCCTGATCCTCTTATCACTCATCGATTCATCCATATTCATCTAGTCTCTAGACTTGGTATTCTCTTTTCTAGTAACCCCATTTGTACAATGTATATACATATCCCAAAAATACCTAAAAATTAAAAATTTCCAAAAACCCTTAAAAATCATAAAATTTGAAAATTCCAAAAATAATCCATTGTCTTGTCTTATTCCTAAACCCCTAGTTTCATCCATATCCATCCATCTCATATTGTCCCATCTTTGGATACCACATTTCATCTTGAGACCAAATTAGAGGGTCACCCATCTTTACATCTCTTTATCATCCTTGGCCTAGGCATTATTGGCACACATCACTTTGTCAAGAACTTAATCTAAAATCCTCACTTCCTATCATGTCCTTTTCATACCTGACACCCATCCAATTACTTTTTTTTATTATGGAAGGTACTTGATCCCATCACTATCCTTATCATTAGCTCTTCATGTATATCACCCATCCAACCACTTTTTCTAGAATGAAAGGTATTTGATTCCATCACCTCTTAGTCTCTTTTCTAGATTAGACTTTTACAAGGACTTGTTTATTGGTAATCCTTGGTCATCACTTGTCTAATCACATTTTCCAATTTTTGATTTGATTTCAAGACCAAATCAATATTTAAAGACCTTCTCCCATCCTCCATCATTCCACCCTACACTAGGGGCAACATCCAAATCCTAATCATAATCATGATCATCCTATCCAAATCTAAGTCCATTGTAAGTCCATAATCACATCATGATCATCCAGCCCATCACCCAATCACTCATCCCATTATTAGACAAGACATTATGACACTGCATGTAGATAATTATGTCTATGTTACTTGTTTATTCTATTTGTCTTGTTTGCATGTCATGTATGGATTTTGTTTGTCTTGTGTTATTTTTTCATCATGTATTTTTTGTCTATTGGGAAATGAAAAGGGATGCTATGAGGACATCAAAAGTGCCCTTGAGGATACAAATTTTGTTATTTGCCTATGCACTTTGGCACAATGTCCTCTTGGTCATCCTTATATCATGGGGCATATTATTAAGTGTTATATTTATCAGATTATTTATACTATGATGAGTTTATGACATTTATGATGGCTTGATCATCTACACCCTCATCATTTATCTCATCATCCTTATTTCCCATCATTAATCTAATCCTCTTTACTCATCCAACTAATATCCCATCTTTTATCCTCATCTCATCATCTAAATCATATCTTTCAAACACTCACAAGCCTACTCATCCTTATCATCATCACTTTCTAATCAATAATAATCACCATCAACATCATCTCCTAGTCAAAACTACATCATTTTGAGGTCTTTTTAAACTATGTATGCAACACTTAGCCATTTTTAGTGCCCAAGGATAGCTCAACCACTATCTCCTCTCTCACTCCCTCATGTGTGTCATTGCTAGGGACATCATCCCAATCCTTTTTGTCACTTTATCACATCATTTCTTTTCTCTTATCCTCTTCATCATCTTGATTGATTTACCTTTGTGCTACCCCCAACATTAATCTTAATCCTATCAATAATTTTATCTTGGCCAATATCTCTCCATTTAACATGTCCTTGCTCAAGATACATCTAAATTTTGTAGAATTTTAATCCTATCATCATCTTATTGCAGTTTATTCCCCCTTGAGATGTGTCAACAACTATAACACCCATCATTTTTATTCCCTGTGCATGTGTCCTTACTAGGGGTATCATTATCAATTTGTATCTCATTTATCATCATTGAACTCATATTTTTCATCTTCTATCCCACATTCAGCATCCCATCCCCTCATCTATCCATCTCAGCCCACCCATCATTTCTTTTTTTGAGTGGCCATTCAGATCATTTTTTCTTGCATGTCCCCTCAAAGGGGCATCATATCCCCTAACATCATTTACTAACATTCATCCATGACATGGTTTTTATTTAAATACCATTACTCCCATTTCACTCCACTCACAATACCCTTTTAAAGAGGGGCAAAATATATGCACCTAAAATTGCTCGCTCCATTACAGTCGACTAATATTCCTATTAGTTAACACTAATTCTGCTTAACCTATTTTATTCCACTAATTTATCCTATTTCTAGTCATAAATATAATATCTCCTTCCATTAATATAAATTCACTAAATTTACCCATCTCCACTCTTTCATTAATTATTTTAAATATCCCATTATCCTAATCTAATCTTATTTGTCTATTATATGGGAATTCACAATTCCCATAACCTCAACTACCAACCTACTAACCTACACCCTATTCTTTCCTACATCCCTATGTCTCTAATCCTCACCTAATCCCTCATCTAACCCCCACCTAATCCTCCATTATCTCTAAGATAATTGAGAAGTCTCTAAAATTAGAGACTTCCCTCCAAGTCTCTAGAAACCTCTAATTCTAGAGGTTTCCCAAGAAATTTAATATTCCTTAGATAATCTAAAACCATTGATCTCACCTCTCCAAATTAAAATTATAACCCTTGATTTTTTATCCTAAAATCTATATAAGAAACCTTTCCCTCCACCCTCAAACCATCTTGAGAAATCATATCAAAACTATGTCAAAATGAAATTAGTGGAGCCCATACCAAAACCATGTCAAAATGAATCTAGAAATCTTATAGCAAACCATAATCAACCATCAAAACATCCATTATCATAATCCAACATCAAGCTATCATGGATTCAATCTAAGTCTAATCACATGCATTTGAATCCTAGAATGGAGGCATGAGAAGGTAAAGAGCATGGTATGAATGTTTTACTAGCTCTGATTTATCTCCTCTATCTATTCTTATTGGTGCCATCAAGTTTTGAGTTTTATTATCATTTTGATAATATTTGCTTGAGCTTTAAATTTGGTGCACAATTATTTATGGTATACTACATGTTTGGTGCTTATGTTTCCATAGTATCTACCATGCATTTATTGGGGCATACTACCATTATGTGTTTCATTGGCATATCTCTCCATTTTGAGGGAATATTGTTACATTGAGACATATCACTTGTCCCTCTTTGCTTTTTATTGTAGGGCATATCAGTTGTACTTATTTTCTTATTATTGTAAGGATATCACTTGTCCTTTTTTATGAGGTACCATTGGGTCATATCACTTGATCCTCCATTTTTTCACCCTTTCTTATGAAGCTTTAGTTTTGGCATAATAATATTAGGTTAAAAATTACAATGGAGTTTACATGATGATGTTTTTTTACATATTTATATCTTCCCCTATTGGACATCAGCTTTCACGATGGTTGTAGCTTATTTACTTTTATTTATGTTACACATTGTGCATGTGATTCATTATTTTGAGATAAATGATATGTAGGAACATCTCTCACCTCAAAATGGGGGCATGTAGTTAATTTATTCTATCTTTGGTTACATATTCCAAGTATTTATAAGTAGTAAACTGGTTATGTGTTTATAATGTGGTTACAGGTGTTTAGCCTAATTATGGTATTATAAAAAAATAATATATAAATTAGTTATAATTAAATATATTTAAGTATACATGAGTCAAATTATAAAATTCAAATTATCTAATAGGCTATGAAGAGAAACAAGTCTAAGTACCACAATGAAATTAGTCTAAACAATGTAAATGATAAAAGGGTAAAGAATGATCACACATTTTTCCTATTATGGAAATCAAAATCTGTAGACTAATAGTTCTGAGGGTATGTAACCTACTCCTAAAATTTGGAAATAATGTGCTTCTCCTAGACAAAACCACACATTATGTGGGTGCATCCTACATAAACCTAGTCATGATTGTCTTGTCAAGGCCATGCCTATTTACATGTTGCCATGTCTATCTTACTACATTTTTTCAAGTTGATATTTTTATCACCTATGTGATGTCATATTCCTTTATGCTTGTAACTTTTCTTCACATATTGATTAATCATGATGTGTATAATGTATGAATCTCCTCCTTGACCTAGTTTAATACTCTAAAAATAAACACAAGTAATGGAGTCTATTAATCAATAAGGTAACATCACAAACCACATTACCTACATACTCTAAATCAAACCTCTAGATAGTTTTGTGAGTGTGTGGATAAAATAGCTAGAGTGAGTGTTTTTAAACTCATCCTCCCTATAAGTAGGATACAGCTACATGTAGTCTAATACCCTCCTTTGGCACAATAGAAATGAAGAGACACAAAGATAAAATGATAATGTCACAATTATGAAGGATTTGGTTTGATGCTTGGCTTTAGGATTGACCTTTGATATGTGTAGTTCCATTTTTCTCTAAAAATTATAGCTTCCTTCTTAATTTTTGAAATGGATCACCAAGACCTTGTATATATAGGATGATCTAAGATAACTTATGCATTCTATCCAACTATAGAAATATATAAAGGCTAAGTTAAAGGTGCATGATCAATCACAAAGTGAAAATAGACCAGCATAGCTAAAAGGGACAAACCTGTACGGTGCATAGGTTTTACCTAGATAGCCCCATAGATTCTAAGGGTTTGACATAGATAGGATTCAGGGGCTAGCTAATGTGTGATAATTGTTTTAAATTTATTGATGGATGCCTTCTTTATAAGTGTTGAGATGCTTGATCAGTTGAATGGACCAAATGTAGACCTATGAGGAGCCAAGATTATCTTAGATATATATTAAAATGTACAAGTTTTTAAGACAAGGTAAATTAGGAAAAATACAATGGGAATAAGGGTCTTGTAACAAATTTAGGTGTCTAAAACAAGTACCATATATTTTCTTCATTGTCCCAAAAGCATATTTTTCCACAAACATAGTTTATAATTTTTTATTTAATTTTTCAGCTTTTTTGTTATTATATTGGAGAAATTAAGGCTTGAGATCAGTTTCAATTTTCAATATTCAAATTCTTTGTTTATTAAGGAAATTGAGAATCATATTTAGTTTCTATTTTTTTATTCTTTTTGTCCAGATTGGGGCAATTGAAACTCAAATTCAATTTCATACTTTTAAAAGTGGTATCATGGTTAGCATACCACTAGGTGTATTCAATCCATTATTGATTTTTTAGTTTCACTTATTTCATTTTGTTATATTATATCAACCATCAAGAATTGATCTAGTTGTACAAATTCATAACTACTTATAGGTACATTCAAGATATTGACATTAGAGCATGGGTGAACCATTTCAAAGAAAGCAAAGTTATCTTTTAATAATCTCAAGAAATTATTAGGTGTGCACATTTTTTATTTTACTTTGATACACATATATGTGCACATTAAAGTGTGAAATTGTTATCAACTATAACAAACAAGAAAATAATAGACTAGGCCTTGCTACTGCAAACATAGTTTGAAAAATATTCCTTTTTTTATTGGTCAAAGCCTTTTATTTTATTATTTGTAATTATTGTTGACCATTTTTTGTCCTGTAGACCAAAATTGGTCTCCCTTTTCTTCTCCTTCCATTTCCACGCTTAGACATGAAGGATAATGCAAAAGCAAGGTTGGAAGGAGTGATTATATAGGATTTTGCAAAAGGTGCTAGCTTCATGAGGGTTCCCAAAGTTGAGTAGGAATTTTACTGACAAAATAGACCAAGTTCAGAGGGCAGAAAATGCTTGAAAGGGTCAGAGTTTTCCTTTAGAAAAGACTAAGGCAAAAGAAATCCAAGGGAATTCAAGGAATGAATTCCTTTAGACTTTATGTCCAAAGGAATTCCTTTAGACATTTTTTCCGAAGGTATTCATCAGGGGTTTTTTTTAAAGACAAAAAGGGCCTTTACAACTTTTTTGAAAGGCAATTTTAGAGACCAAACAACCCTTGTGGAGGGCAAGTGATGAACAAAGTGGATCATTACAAAGCTCTGAAGGGTAACTTTGGGTTTGTTTTAGCCCTTGCAGAGGACAGCTGGTCAAAAGGCCCAAAAGGGACTTGCCCTTTGAAAGGAAGACCAAGGAAATATTTGTAAGGCAAAGATAGAAGAAAAGGCAAAAGCCAAATTTCTTCAAACAAAATGTCTGAAGGAATTCCTTTGGACATTTTGGCAGAAGAAATCCTTTCGAAAGAAAGTGTCATGGCAAAAGGACAAGGCAAATCCTTCAAACAAAATTTTTAAAGGAATTCCTTCAAACAAAAAGTTTGAAGGAATTCCTTCAAACTTTTATCCGAAGGAATTTGCTTGAAAGAAAAGCCCGAAGGGAAAGCCGACAGAAGACAAGCAGAAGACATTTTGTCTGAAGGATTTAAGGACCAAGGACCCCGAAGGACCCTGAAGGGCAAGTATCCTTATGGGGGAGTCTTGACAAAAATTAAGGGACCTTTCTCCAAGCCTCGAAGGGACACCTTCCCTTTGAGAGAGTTAAAAGACAAAGGCCTAGCCAAAGGAAAGGAAGTTGAAGAAATTGCCAAAGGGGTTGATGGGCCCAAAGACATCAAAATTGAGCATGGCGAACTAGCCATTAGAGGTTCAAATGCCTAGTGACGGGTGCATAGATGTCAAATTTAAGGTAGTGAAATAGCTGTTGATTTTGAAAAGCTTAAGGATAGGCCACAAGTGAACTCAGCAACCAGCCGAGAAGATAGCCCTAAGTGCTCACAAGGCCAAGAAAATACAAAGCCAGGAAGGGACTAAAAATAACAAGGAAAGGCAAAACAAAGCAAAGAATCTAGAACATGGCCACGCACACATATGAAAACATTTGGAATGTTCCAAAAGATGCACCCAGCTAAGCACAGATATGGACAAAATATCCTAGGTGGTAAAAGGGAGGTGTCAACACAAGGAGTTATTCCACTGGTTAACACAGTCTCTGCCAAGTGGTCATCAAAGAGCACGAATAGTGAAGATGCAGCCTATTTTTCTACACTTTACATTGATGAGCAGACAAACCACATGAATATCTTGAAGGAGTGGTCTTGTTTGTAGAAAAGGAGGTGTGGCCCATGCTTTCACATTAATGTTTGAACACTAAAAGACAAGACTGATAGCCAACATAGCATTCTCTTTCAATGGTTTTCTCTTCCCAATGCTCTCAATGCACATGGGCCACTTGTAAAAAAGGGCGCCAAAGTCTTTTCCAAGGGGGTGCCATTTGCTTCCTCTCTCTATATATATATTGTAACTTCTCATTTGAGAAAGATATCTCTTGGCTTGTAAGGCAGAGCTCTGCTAGATTTTACCTTGAATCAAGACATAACATTTTTACCTCCATTTGAGCTTACACTTTTGCATATGTCTATTATTTTGTTTTGTGTTAAGTCATTTTTCTTTTATGCTTTCATAGAATTATTCTAGCATGTCTGGTGTATTGCGAAGTTCTTCTTTTGCAGGTCAGCCATAAGTGTCTATAGTAGAGTATAGGTGTATGTGAACAGGCTGCCATAGTGTGTCTTAGAACACCTCTAGTAGTTCTTCCTCCCTGTATCTCCAGAGAACCCCTAGCTCACTGATGTAGAAGATTTTCTCATATCAGATGAAGTGTATGCTAGCTTGTTCTTGGTGGAAAGTGTAAGCTCAAGCTAAGTAGATCGACCATTTTGGTGTATCACTGCTTTAGGTTAGGTTCTATTTTTTCAGTAATCCTTCTCTCTTTTCAACCCCGCCTTTGTGTATATATATATATATATATATGTATATATATATATATACATATATATATATATATATATGTATATATATTTATATATATATATGTATATATATATATATATATATGTATATGTATATATATATATGTATATATATATATATATATGTATATGTATATATATATGTATATATATATATATATATATATATATACATATATGTATATATATATTATATATATATATGTATATATATATATATGTATATATATATATACATATATATATATATATATATACATATATATATTAGCAAATGTACTGGAATAAATTAGAGATGCATCAAAGGGAGCTAGCCCTTATCTAGAGACTCTCCCCTCAGTTTTGCCAGACCCATAGGCAAGAGATAAGTTTCCATTGTGCTGCATGGAAGAGAGAAGCTCAACTTTTTCTCAAGGGTGCAATCCATAGCGTCAATAGTTTTTGGGATGCCCAGTGGGACCAATTTTTTAATCCAAAGAGTTGAAGAATTTTATTTTGTTTTTCAACCAACCAGCCTTTGGAGGCTTTTTCATCAACACCAATGGTGACTCTGAGTTGAATCAACTAGTTACACAGTCCAGGTGCCATCAATAAATATTATTTTTGTATGTATAATCTGATTGCTTAGAATCATGGGCCTTGTATTCCTTCATATGTTTTTGATCAAGCTCAGGCTGTTCATGGAATCACCTAAAATAAATGTCCTAGTTGCCCTTCAATAATAAGGGAAGTAACACTAGAGTTTGAGAAGAAAGTGATGGAAACAGACAGATTGGATGAGCAGTATAGATATCAGTAGGAGCTTATGTACAAAGAGGAGTGTTTGTTTAGGCAAGCTCAGGCCTTGCAATCCCTGGAGGAGGTGGTAGCAAAATGGAAGAGTCTATTCATTCAAGGCAATCAACCTTGTGCGTCCCCTCTTATTCTAAACAAAGCCCCCTCTTATACACCAAATTCTTTCTACTAGATAACACTTACTCACTCTAGCTCATCTGATGCAAAAATCACTCCTGATCCTAATCCCTTGCACCTAGCTTCCCATCATCAAAGGGTATTAGAGCAACCTTTCATGGAAATGAACCTTCTCAATTCCTTAGAGTTTGAATCCTCCTTGGAAGGGAATACCATGAACCAACATGTCTCTCTTCAAGAAATTCTTCCTGTGCATCAACAGTCTCTTCCTAATCTTTCCCAACCTCTTCAAGTCTTTCAACATGATGTCAAGATTCCAAGTTGGAAGAGGGAATATCATGAACCAGCTTGGGACCTTGAAGAAGATAAAGTTGTTTTCAATCCTAAGGTCATGAGTTGGAATGAAATAATGGAATCATGGGGCAAGGAGGAAGAGAAAGGTTTCACTCAAAACCTTGAAGAAATTGAAGCTACTCCTACTCACCATGATGATGCTTATGACCTCTAAGAAAGGATCTTTCAAGAAAATATAGCCAATCAAATTGCAGAATTGGAGTCTAGAATGAGGTTCCTCAGCCAAAGTGTGATGGATGGTTCAGATCAAGCAGAAGATCCTATATCTAAACACACCCCATCTACACTCCTTCAAGATAACTAGTAGGCCACATCTGATATAGATGAAGTGCTAGCTAAACACAAGGAAGAGAATCATTTGATTCTATCTCGACTGCCTCCTCTTCCAAATGAGTTTAACCATCAGCCTTCTACTTAATCCCTTCTCAAGGAGGAACTTGTTTTGTAGGAAGCAAGTAAAGAAGAGAGGATCCAGTTTCTAGCTGATCAAGAAGCTCTCATGGATGTCAATGAGGAAGAAATCCTCATGGGTGCTCCTTTTGAAGACATCATCAACAATGGAGAAGACACAGGTCATGCATACATGCGGATGTTCCAGTAATATGAAGAAGAATGTAAGCATGGTGAGCTCTATCCTCCCTTGTTTGATGAACTTCCTTGTTGCTTTGATGAGGAATATGACCATGCCATGGAATCCAAGTTGGAGGAGGATCAGGAGGATGTCTTTGAACAACTGGAGACTCTAGTTTTTGAGCAAGAAAAAGAGAGGCATGTCTATCTTGAGGAAAGATTTGAAGAAGAGAGCCTTGAGCAAGAAGGTGATGTTCTGTGGGATAAGCAATTAGTTTGTGTTTCCATTTTAGACATCAAAATGGTCACCCTTCTTCAAGAAAGCCATGATGAAGCAGAAGATAAATTTGACAATCTTTTCAATGAAGCAAAAGGGGACAAGCTAATTCATGATGCATATCAAAGGGCTTATGGTGACAAGCTAGCAACCATGGATATCTTGGTGAAACACACTAGCATGAAGAACTATCAGGAGGCAAGCTTTTAAGACTAAGAAGAATAAATATATGTTGGAAGCATGTTTGCTCCTGATTCATTTGGATATGAGCCAATCAAGGTGGCAGGCAAGAAGAACAAGTCACCAAGTCTCCATTCCATTCAACCACTTGTCTGGCATCATAAGTTTTCTTGCCATGAAGGGGACTTAAGAAGTTTTCCCTTTGATCCAGGAGGGAGGCAAATATATTGGGTTAGCTATACATAGTATTTTGCTTTTAGTTTTTCTTTCCCTATTTTCCCTAAGTGTTGTTTGCATAGGTAGTGTTTTTAGCCTTATATGTGTTTTACTTTGTGTTTGGGGTAGAAAGCTTCATGATTGATTCTTGGATCTCTCGAGGCTATTGCTAACTTTTTCAAGCTACGTTCTAACTCTGTGCCCAATGGATTCTGAGGCTCCTAGATTCTCAGCATAGCAGGCATGTTTCCCCTGGGAATCACCAAATTTTTGACCATTGTTGGTCCTGCAGACCAAAATTGGTCTCCTTTTTCTTCTCCTTCCATTTCCATTCTCAGACATGAAGGATAATTCAAAAGCAAGGTTGGAAGGAGGGATTATACAGGAGTTTGCAAAAGGTGCTAGATTCATGAGGGTTCCCAAAGTTGAGTAGGACTTTTACTTGCAAAATAGACCAAGTTCAGAGGGCAAAAAATGCTTAAAAGGGTCAGAGTTTTCCTTCAAAAAAGACTAAGGCAAAAGAAATCCAAGGGAATTCAAGGAACGAATTCCTTCAGACTTTATGTCCCAAGGAATTCCTTCGAACATTTTGTCTGAAGGTATTCGTCGGGGGTTTTTTCTGAAAGACAAAAAGGGCTTTTGCAACTTTTCTGAAAGGCAATTTTGGAGACCAAATAACCCTTGTAAAGGGTAGGTGATGAGAAAAATGGACCATTACATAGCTCTGAAGGGTAACTTTGGGTTTGTTTTAGCCTTTGTCGAGGGTAGTTGGTCAAAAGGCCCAAAAGGGACTTGCCCTTCAGAAGGAAGACCAAGGAAATATTTGTAAGGCAAAGATAGAAGAAAAGGCAAAAGCCAAATTTCTTCAGACAAAATGTCTGAAGGAATTCCTTCAAACATTTTGGCTAAAGAAATCCTTTTGGAAATAAGTGTCGCGGCAAAAAGACAAGGCAAATCCTTCAGACAAAAAGTTTGAAGGAATTCACATGAAAGAAAACCCTGAAGGGAAAGCTGACAGAAGAAAGAAAAAAAACATGAAGATTTCCTTCAGACAAAATGTCTGAAGGAATTCCTTCAGACATTTTGTCTGAAGGATTTGAGGGCCAAGGAGCCTAAAGGACCCCAAAGGGGAAGTACCCTTATGGGGGACTCTTGGAAAAAATGAAGGGACCTTTCTCCAAGCCCTGAAGGGACACCTTCCCTTCGGGAGACTTAAAAGACAAAGGCCCAGCCGAAGGAAAGGAAGCTGAATAAATTGCCAAAGGGGATGATGGGCCCGAAGACATCAAAATTGAGCATGGAGAACTAGCCGTTGGAGGTTCAAATGCCCAGTGACGGGTGCACAAACATCAAATTTAAGCCAGTGAAATAGCCATTGATTTTGAAAAGCTTAAGGACAATTCGCAAGTGAACTCAATGACCCGTCAAGAAGATAACCCCAAGTGCTCACAAGGCCAAGAAAAGACAAAGCTAGGAAGGGACAAAAAATAGCAAGGAAAGGCAGAATAAAGTAGAGAATCCAAAACATGGCCATGCACACATACGACAACATCTGGAATGTTCCAAAAGACGCACCCAACTAAGCACAAATATGGACAAAATAGCCCAGGTGGCAAAAGGGAGGTGTCGGCATAAGGAGTTATTCTAGCAGTTGACACAGTCTCTGTCAATTGGTCATCAAGGAGTGCGAACAGTGAAGATGTGGCTTGTTTTTCCACACTTTGCATTGATGAGTAGACAAACCGCGTGAATATCTTGAAGGAGAGGTCTTGTTTGCAGAAAAGGAGGTGTGGCCCATGATTTCACATTAATGTTTGAACACTAAAAGTCAAGACTGATAACCAACATAGCATTCTCTTTCAACGGTTTTCTCTTCCCGACGCTCTCAACGCACATGGGCCACTTGTAAAAAAGGGCACCAAAGTCTTTTCCAAGGGGGTGCCATTTGCTTCCTCTCTCTATATATATGTTGTAACTTCTCATTTGAGAAAGATATCTCTTGGCTTGTAAGGCGGAGCTCTGCTAGATTTTACCTTGAATCAAAACATAGCATTTTTACCTCCATTTGAGCTTACACTTTTGCATATGTCTATGGTTTTGTTTTGTGTTAAGTCATTTTTCTTTTATGCTTTCACAGAATGATTCCAGCATGTCTGGTGTATTGCGAAGTTCTTCTTTTGCAAGTCAGCTAAAAGTGTCTATAGTAGAGTATAGGCGTATGTGAACAGGTTGCCATAGTGTGTCTTAGAACACCTTTGGTAGTTCTTCCTCCCTGTATCTCTAAAGAACCCCTAGTTCACTGATGTAGAAGAGTTTCTCATATCAAATAAAAGTGTATGCCAGCTTGTTCTTGGTAGAAGGTGTAGGCTCAAGCTAAGTAGATCAACCATTAGTGTGGATCACTGCTTTAGGTTAGGTTTTATTTTTTTAGTAATCCTTCTCTCTTTTCATCCCCCCGTATATATATATATATATATATATATATATATATATATATATAAACGGGGGGATGAAAAGAGAGAAGGATTACTAAAAAAAGAGAGAAGGTTAGGTTTTTTTTTTTTAGTAATCCTTCTCTCTTTTCATCCCCCCATATATATATATATATATATATATATATATATATATATATATATATATATATATATATAAGCAAATGTACTGGAATAAATCAAAGATGCATCAAAGGGAGCTAGCCCTTATCTAGAGACTCTCCCCTCAGTTTTGCCAGACCCATAGGCAAGAGAGGAGTTTCCATTGTACCGCGTGGAAGAGAGAAGCTCAACTTTCTCTCAAGGGTGCAATCCACAGCGTCAATAATTATATTACACATTACATCGAAAAAATAATAAATTTATCAGCTAATATTGGGTTAAGGTTGAGCTCAACAATAAAAAAATATATACTTTTTCTTCGAAATCATAAATCTTATTATAATAGGATCAAATTTTTAAATCATAATAAACACTTGATAATTTTTTTTAAATTTTTAAAAATGGGATTGGAATGTGGCACATGTTTCAATATTTTAGATATACACCAATGATACAAGATATTTACTCGATATATACTTGATACTTACCCAATTATTACATGATGTGTACATGATATTATCATCTCATAAATGAAATTAAATGTATATAAGGTAGATTATATTTCAAATCTTTTAGACATAATATAATTATCTTATTTTCATTCTAAGTTGTCTTTATTATTCATCGATCACTTCACCCAATTAGTATCCATAAAAAATGTAGCGAACAAAAACGTAGTGGTTAAAAACATAGCGAGGACAAAACGTAGCAAGGACAAATGTAGCAAAGATAAAACATCATAGGAATAAAACATAGCAAATGATGCACTCACACAGAATATGACACAACTTTCAACTAAAAGTCAAAACTCATAAAATCACATTTTCCTCTATTATGTTACTTGTAAATATGGTGCATTACTTTTCCACCATGAAATGTTAACTACTATCACCAAAATGAACTAGACAATAAATAAACAATGTGCTAATCACTAAAATGTCTCAATTATGCTCTTCACTATATTTTCATGACATTACTAATACCGCTACATTTTCTCCTCGAAATGTTTTATCATACTACGTTTTTACTGCTACATTTTTTATCGCTACATTTTTTACCGCTACATTATCACATAGAGCTCACACAATTAATATATATTTACTCAAAACCCTCACTTATCAATATGCATTAAATTCAGGGTGATAAATATTACAAGTTTGATGCAGGAGCATCACTACCACCAATGTAAATACTAATCTAATTTCATGTTTTGAAATTGTTATGGTCTTAGGGGTCTTTAGGAAACTTTTGATTTGTTTTTCAAATATCTTAATGTTGTAAAAGGTCAAAATGTGATGACCTTGTGTCATTAAAGGTTTCAAGAATAATTAGCATTGGTTTAGGTAGGTTAGGAACTTCCCTCAACAAACCAAAGAGGAATTTACAAGAATTAGTTATGGAATTTTGAGTCTTGAAAACAAAATGGTTTGTTGCTGGTTAAAAAAAGGTCATTCAAGAATCATAGAAGACAGGAGCGAATAGAGGGGTGGATTCGAATGGAAAAAGAAGAGAACCCCAAGAGTATGTGTAGACAATTCTTTAATTACAGATAAATCTATTGAGAAGTTTTTGTATTCATTGTGTATGCATCGATGTTAAATGCATAAACAGAGTGCGTGAGGAGAATATTAATAAAATCGTGTTTTGTTGCCTTTCTAAAAATGTTGGCAAAATGTATTTCTCCGTATTTTGGCGAAAGGAAGAGAGAGAATTTTGAGTTGTTAAGTTGAATTCATACGATATGAAATAGTTACTAGAGACTGTATGATAAGCAGGGTAGAGGAAAAAACATTGTCATAAGATGTATCAGGAGATTAAAGTCATCTAAAGAGTTCGTATGAAGAGTATTAAGCTTTGCCCGAGGTCAGTGACTTTACAAGAACATTAGATAACCGTTCTGTTTCCTTCAAACAGAAAGCAACTTTATTATTTATGTACAGTCGTACAACCAAAGTGAAGATTGAATAATGCGGGATTAAGCTATCACAGAGTCCATACGGTTTGAAATAGGTTGATAAAATGTGTGATAATGAATAAATACTCTTAGTTCAAACATGTAATTCGAATCCATCGGGTAAATAGTAATTCATGAAATCCACATTATTGAGTTTGTAAAGTTTCCTAATTTTGTGTTAATACAGCCAGCAGGATTCTTGTGAGAAAACCAAAATAGAGACTTTATAATAGGAGTTGTGGGATTCTAAGAGGTGTGGAAACTTTTTATAGATTGTAATAACCTTTCATGAAGGATTTGAAGCCATTAGAAAATCATAGAACAATATTTTGTACTCACCCAGGTATACACAGTCTAGTGTTTAACACAGTGTAGCATGATTCTATGTGAAAAGTGTAAAAAACTGTCTACTATTTGAATTCCATTGGTTGGTAAAGAAACCTAGCATTGTGACAGACCCTATAAAGGTTGGAGGCAGATTTGAAACAAAGAAAATCGATAGTAACACAAGTTAGAACCCTTTTCGGGTCACAATAAGACTGAGACTGTAAATACAGTCAACAGGGCATTTAAAGTAATTTAGAAATGAAGGTGTGAACGATAGTTAAGTTAAGTGGGATTGGAGTATGGGTTCTAAAATGAGGCCTAAACAATTTTATAATGAAGTGGAAAGCTTAAGAAAAGTTTGCAGTCACAGTGGTTCCTTTGTAATTGTACACAGGCCCGTAGGAGCAAAATTGCTCTACACAGTCAAGTAGAAAATTTAATAGAAAAGTGGAATAGAATGGGCGAGGGGTGTGTGAAGTCAAAATTAAGAATGAGTGATTGAATACAATGAAAAATTAAAGAAAATTAAGGTAGTGATGGCCGAGTGAGTGAGAGTAATAAGTACAGAGAACAAGCAAGATAAAGAAAGAATCAGAGCTAGGCAGATTTGAGCAAAGGTTAAATGATTTGGTTACATTTCTTGTTTTCATGAGACAAAGTATATAAATGCAGGTTAATAAATTTGGAGAAATTAAGGTTGAAGACAAATTGACAAGATCAAGATACAGTGTCTAACTAAAGCAAAACAGAGTGAGATTGATCAGCAGGGGTAAGAGTTGGTATTTGAATAAATTCTTGTTTTCATAACATTGATGTTAGTTTGTGTTAATCCCTCTGCATCAAAGTCCCTCTCAACAAATATTTTTTATCACATATTTTATTTGTTGCTCATGAGTTGTATAAAAATGTTTTTTTTATCATTTACGTTTGTTGGTTGGGTAATACAAGCACATTGTCAGTTATATTCATCGATAGGATAATACAAGCACACTTTTAGTTATGTTATTGGTCATTAATATAAGTACATTGTTAGTTAATGCAAATACACTTTCATTTTTGTTTTTCGATCATCTAATACTAAAACATATCAATGAATGTCTTATGTTATTTGATCGGCTAATACAATCACAATGTCAAAGTTATGTTTTTCAGTTGGCTAAAATAAGCACACTATAGTATTTTAATTTTTAATTTGAGTTGTCTTGACATTCACATATTTTTTCTTTAAATTATTTTTTTGTTTGTCTTTTGGTCCAAGATCTTTGTCCCAGCTACACCTATGAGGTTAAATGCATTGAGCGAGCTTGGGAACAATTGGAGGACTTGCTTCCTCTCATTTTAGGATTAATATTGACATAATCCAGGGCACGAGTTACATGTATGGTGCTTCATTAGATAGATTTATTGGAATAGATCACCAAGAGATGCAACGCTACCACCAGGGGTACAATATTGATTTTTTCACAAACCCAAATAATTTTACACTTCTAGTTAGACCGATTGCAACATATTGAATATTAGAGCCCTACTTTGATCCACATCACCATTTCTAAAGAAAGGGAAAGATCACTTGTTCACAAATAAACATCAAAATAGAGGTAGTATAAGGCAAAAAGAAAGCCTTCTAATTAAAAGGGAAACATAAATACTTCCAGGACTAAAACGTGCCTAGCTATTATTGCACCACTATTTGTTAAGTTTCATGATCACTCAGGGTTCAGTCACATAGGGAGATATTATGGGGAGAAAGTTAAAATGCTTAATTCTAAGAATCCTTTAATGAATGAACTATAAACAAATTTGTAGTTAATTACACATAGATCCTTACAAACTTCAAATAAAATGAAAGGAATCAAGAAGCCTAATTATAATAGAATAATTGCATCCTAGTTAATGCATAAAATCTACATAAAACATAAATTAAAGTCTTATAGCATTATTTTTAGTCCATTAAAATAGAAATAAAGTGTATGACCTACAAGACAACCAAATGCATTTACACAAAATTATTTTTGCATTATTCTGACAACATTTGTTTGTAAACAGAGTCGACCCTTTTAACATACTAACTAACAATATATATAAAAATTAGATATGGGTCTCACCTCCAAGAGGCATGAGATCTCACTCTTGACCATCATGGAATGAAATGGTAAAACATAATTATGTTAGAAGATTCCTTATTATAAAAAATAAAACATGGAAGATAATTTCATGCCCCATTACGAAGCCTTGAGGAGAGGCCTAATGTGGACCACATATAATGGTTTTGGCAGGATTCATTGAGCTACCAATGATTATTCAATAAGGTTTAACCTATGCAACTCAACATAGAGGAGCATCTTTACTAAAACTACTATGGACAAGCAGTATGGGAAGCATATGCCTCTTTTGATTTTGTGGCACTGTGAATAATTGAGGGATAGGCCACATGGCACTTTACAAATATATTTGATTACTTATCCATTTTTAAAATGACAAATTTCTTGTCATACTAATTTTGGGGCCCACCTTCGTGCCTTTCACTAATGTGATAAAGTCAAAATAAATGTCCAAGTCATTTTTCTTGGGATTATGACACTTATCAATTTGCCATTCAAATAGGACATGTGGACCTTGAATTTAGCCTATGGATCAAAATTAATCTAGATGCCAAGTCATATTTAAAATGACATGTATGTATTTATAGTGCTCATAAGACCCATCTTCATGTCTAACATTTCCTTGTTGGGCCCATGTTTACTTTATTTACATCTTGACACTTGGCCTATCCTCATAATTATGTTGGGTTTGAACTCCTCACTTTGCACCCTAAGCCCCTTTAAGTAGAGAGTGATCAAGATTCCAGCATGTGGCTTGATCTTGCACTTTTGATTGGTCACTAAGATTTGGTGTATGTGCCCATGAGACCTTGGACATGATTTAATGAGATGTCAAGCCATGGCATAATCTTTTTAATACAGGGACTCTCAAAGTCCTTATTGTCTTTTACTATGTTTGTAGGCTCTGGTTGAGTGGGATGTTTCCATGTGTATGGCCCTCACTTGTCTGGAGGATCTTCAATCTTTGACTACATAACTAGTTTTTGGTCTACTGATAATCCATGGGAAAGTGGGATAATGCCATGCAACATGACCTCACTTATTCAGAGGGTTTCCTAGCCTCAAAATGTGTATCTCTATCTACAAGATTTGAATGAGTGGGATGTTTCCACATGGATAGCCTTCACTTGTCTAGATGCTCTCATGTCTTCAGAGTATGTACATGCTCATGTTAGTCATAGATGAGTAGGGTCATGACATATGGAATGATCTCACTTATCCAAATACTCAAGAAGCTATATGAATTACACCTCTTCATGTATGTTCTAGATGAATAGGATTTTTCCACATGGATGGTCCTCACGTATCCATATGCTCAAGGAACCTTGAGACTTGGGCCTTCTCTTGTTAGTCACATATGAGTGGGATCATGCCATGTGGTGTGATCTCACTTATCCAAATGCTTGAGACTTAGTCATTTCATTTTTTTACCCCATAAGAATAAGATGGAGTCATGTTGCTTAATCTTATTAATCTAGATGCCCATGGGATCCTTGTCTTATCCATTTAAGTTGATATAAGCGAGTAACTAGGATGAAGACAAGTGGCACAATCCTAGTTTTTCAAGTGCTCAGGGGAAAAGGACCTAGAACCATTACCTCATAATCCTTGAAGAATCAAGATGAAGACATGCATCTTAATCTTATTAATCTGAGGACTCGTTAAAGGAAAAAACTTAATCATTTTGAAAATCCTCCACAAGGAAGCTAAGTGTTGACACATGAAATAATCTTGGAGCTCAAGACCTAACCATTGGAATTTAAAATCAGGGACTTAACCATTGTAATTTGAACTACATTACCACTCTTAAATTTTATGGTTTCTCTAAATGCAAGAGAGATGTGCGGTGATGGTCTATGTGAGGAAACTTTTAGAAAAATGACTAAGTATGAAAATTTATTCATACTGCAAGGGGATCTTCTTAAGTCAGACCAATTAAGATTTAGCAAGGTGGCCTTTGGGAGTCAAAATATTCCTAAGAATAACAAACAATCTTAGGCAAAAAATAAGCTATCTTGGTTAGTCCATAAATCTAAAATCTAAATTTGATGAATGCCATAGTACTAAAAGCTGGACATATGCATAAAATATCTTGAATAAATGTGTTGATTTTAACCTTTAGACTCAAGTATAAATTGAATTACTAGAGTAGATGTGGTAACACACACCCATCTTGGAATCAGATCAAGACTTCATTTTGAATAAACAACTTATACTTAAGACAATGACTTCTAGCTTAAACTTAGATTGATTCATTTCACAACAATACCTAAACATGGAATTTAAGTTCAAAGAGGGTCCTCATTTGAAAATTTAAAAATGGAACTTGTTGCTCATAATAAGTAGTGACTATTATAGGGAAAATATTGCCTCAACATTTTGAATCCAAACTATGGGCCTCCCTAAACTGTGAGATAAGAAACTAAAGCTCCATTTAGATGAACTTATAGGAAAAGAGAGTGCTCAATTTTGCTTGAACAAACAACATATTAGGCCCTAATTCCTTCAAAGGTTTATTTTATGCAAAGAGTGATTTTATTATTATTTTGAATCCATTGGGAAAAATTAGACATATATTAGGTACTTAGAGCTCATTGAGAGGTAATTTATTTACAAAATTTGGAAAAGGAAAAGAAGGCTTTGGCATTGCTATGCTACCAGCTATGCATCTATAGCCATGGTAGAGATGCCTTTAGTCCCACTCAATGCCTTTCTCAATTTTCAACTAGGCTAGAAAACCTACGATGGAGGTTGCCCAAACCACCCTTTCTTAGGAAGAATCCTGTATTTTCTCGAGATTCAAAATTCCTTTCATTTTGATGCTTCTTTTATTTAATGCAAGAGGGTTGGGGACAAATATAGCCAAGGTGTGGGAATGGTTCAATGAAATTTTTTCACCAAGAATATCTTTTTCTTACTTGGTGATTTGACTATGATTGATATGCTCTTTTTTAATGTTGTGATGACATTTATTAAAAGTAGGTATTTTCTCAATGTATGTTATTAGTTTTGAATCAATGACTCCTAATGTTTTTAGTGTCCCAATATAAGTTATTTTACTTATCACATTATTTAATAATGTGGGTTCACCTTTTGCCTTCCAATTTTGGGACTATGTGTTTAGTACCTTGTCAATGTTGAGGTGATCAAACTCAGGAGCATGGGGACCAAAATTTAGATTGGACATTATCTTATCAAATTTGGCTTGGTTTCTTATCAAAATAAATCATGGAACAAGGCATAATTATTTTAAGGTTAATAAGGGTGAACAAGGGGAAAATTAAGGGAAGCTAAAAAGTAAACAAACACATGTAAAACAATATAAATTAGGAACAATAAATTGAAAGAATGACAAAACATAATCAAAGACACAAATAAATCAAACTAACTAAATCTAATCTAATATTTACATTACTAGCCTTTGCCTTAGGTCTATTATGAAATTAAATTGGAAGGGATAGCTGAGAAGTATTTCTTCAAGAACTATCCATTCACAACCAGGGAGAGGTCATTCCCTTCAAGTTCTTTCAATCAAAATGTGTTCTTCCTAAGTATCTTGTAAATATAGTATGGGTCAATCTAGAGTGGGTCAAGTTTGGCGTGCTGCCCTTTTTTCTCATGTGATTTATACTATAACATGACTAAGTCTGATAGCCAAAAGGATTTAACCTTTTCTCTTTTATCGAACCATCTCCTGATTTTCGCTTGATGTCTATTAAAGTTCTACAGAACCTCTTTTCATGCATCCTATAGTTAGATAGTGTCCAACAACTTTGAGTTTTCCCTCTCAGTATCTTCCATGTACTCTTGAATAAACTTGTAAGTTCACAACTTAAGGGTTAGTGGGAATATGGGCTCTAACCCATATACTAGTAGAAAAGGAGATATTTTGAGGGATTGCTTATATATGGTGCAATTATCCCAAATTTCATATTTCACTAGTGAATTCTAGTCTCTAGGTTTCTTTTTTGCAAACTTGTTGATGGAGTTAATCAAGTTCTTGTTGGTTGACTCAACCAAACCATTATAATAAGTAGTATTTTAATGAGTCTCAAGGTAATCCCATTTTCATGAGCCCATTTAGTAAGATCAGTTGATCTAAACATAGGTCCATTATCATATAATAGAGAGGTTGGGTTCCAAATCATGTTATGTTTTCCTCAAGAAACTTTATGACTTCACTAGTTGTGTTGTTCTTGGTCACCACTACCTCTATCCATCTTGTGTAGTAATTAGTAGATATAAGATGAATTTATGGCCAACTAATGAGCTTAGGTTGATGAATCCAATAAAGTCAAGTCCCCATTGAGTAAAATGATGCTTTTCTATCATAAGATACAAAGGCATTACAATGTGAACTTCCTTCTTGGTGAAGGTTTGACACTAATGGAATGAAATCACATGGGCATGAAAATCTCTAAAGATACTGGGCTAATAGTACCCAACTCCAAATTATGTGTACAGTTGTAGTCCCTAAAATATGACCACTACATAATTTCTCATGAAAGTTAGTCATGACTAATTTAGCTTCTTCTTCAGATAGACATATGAGATAGATTCTTTCAGCCTAAGAGCTATTTTATGTGTCTAATTGAGTCTTGGAGGAGGATTTCCATAAAATAGGTAGTAAACAATTGGATCATACCATTCTTGATGGACCTTTTTTGATTGGTCTAATTTCACCACCATGATCCTTGGGTTGATTTTAGTGATCAACTGAGTAAGACCTTAACCTCATACTAGCTTGATAGGTTTTATCTCAAGTTTTTATTCATGTAACTTGGCCATCCATTGACCTTTGATTTCTCCTAGTTCATTATGACCCAGCATTAGCTTTATAGTTGAGTCTAGGATGATGGTGTGCACCTTATTTCTAATAATGTAGTGTTTGAATTTATTCATAGTCTTGACCAAGGTGTAGGCATGGTTATCCAATATGTAATAATTTAGATATATATCCTTTGAGGGTGTTCATCTTCATTGAGTTTTTAGATGATCACTACAACTATGGTGTGCTCTGATGTGAAGGAATAGAGGTAAAGGTCCTTCACGTAGTCTACATTGAATAAGTGGTTATAGGATTAGTTCATAGACTATTTCATCTATCTAAAGAGATTATGTTTCTACTTGAGTGGGATAGTGTGGGTTATTATCTTCAAGTTAAAGACCTTAAAGTCTCTATATTCCCAAGTAATAATGTCTCGATATTGCATCAATAGTTTAATGTGTTGTTAAACTTTAATAGGAGTGTAATATAGACCAATATGAACATCTTAGCGTTGGTGTAATTATCCCAGATTAATCATTCTAAACTTTTGACCTAAGTGTATTGGCCTATCATGGCTATGCATGGTTTTATCAAAGTCAAACACTCTCAAGGTAGATCATCCTTTTTGGAACTTAGTTTTCTTTCAAGTTCATAACAATGTCATGGTCACATTATTTATTTCTAGGGTCATTTCTTTCCACCTCATGACTTGGGCCTTGAATAACCTAAGTTATTAAGGAATTCTAAAATGTGGCTGTCATCTTCAAAGACCTAGAAGTTATTCACATTATATGGTATTTAGGGACATGGTATGAGCCCTACTAAAAAAATTTGTAGCCCTGAATCATCTAGCGGTATTAGGTTTACAACAGCAATTGCCAATGAATTAGCCACTTTATTTTCTTCTATAGGAATGAGGATGGAATTGAAAGCATTAAACATTTATATCAAATCCCACACCCTATTTTTATACTTCCTTAACTAAGATATCTTACATTGGAACTTACTCCTGACTTGGTTCATTACTAGTTCAAAATCTGTAAACACTCTCATCTCTTTAACCCTATGCTTCAACACAAACTACAATCTTAATATCAAGGATTCATATTTTGCCAGGTTATTGGTATAAGGGAACTAGAGCCTATAGGTATCTAGTTATCATTTCCCTAATGGGTCAATGAAAATAATCCTTGATCTAAAACCTTTTTTATAACATGCCCTATCAAAATATAAGGACCATATACCTGGTAATTTGGGAGTTTTATCAGTTAGGTTTTCTATACATTTTGTAGACAAAGTAAAAATACCTATGTCATAAGGATATAGAGTTCACTCTTTCATTGATTGCATTGTATTCAATGATCATGTGTTTCATTATGGGTTCTCTATCAACATGTATCTAGTTGGCTACACCTCTCTAAGGAAACCACATATGGGATAAGTTCATAGCCACATACCCATTCAAGATTTTAAACCATTCTCTACTAAGCAACATCACATAAGCATTTGGGATATCCACTACTTAAATATACATAAATTATTGGACCCTCAGATTCCATATACATATGGACATTTAATATCTTTCCCATTACCTTAACTTTAAACTTATCCAACTGGACCACTATTTTGTTTGACTTAATAGGTGTTAGTCATAGTTTTTGACAAAATCATGTAGGCATGACATTTAAAGATGCTCTTAAGTCAACTAGACAGTTATGAATATTATTTACAAACAACCTAACCATAAGAAGGAAAGGTGGGACTTCTTCGTTATTCTTGTGTATCATCACATTACTATGTGAAGGCTTGGGTTTGGGTTGAACTGGTTTGTTTGTGAGGGACTTTAGGAGGAGATCTATTTGCTTAATGATCTAGGGAAGCTGATACAAAGTGATATTTTCCTTGATCTTCTTCATGTCCTCTGCTATGTTGTACCTAATCTTGTTAATGATAGTGTAGGTATCTTAATTGGATTAGGATTATTTTATTTTGGGGTTGAGATACATTCCTTGCTCTTAGATCAGAAGGAATGGCACAATTATTAGGAGGTTTGACATGGTAAGGGCTTACTGATGTATCTAGTTTTTAAGGGTGTAGTTAATCCTATGGAATTTTTGGATAACATGCACCTAATTAGTAGCATATTCTGATTCATTGTCTTCATGGCTAGGGAAATCCAATGTGTCTAGTAACATGGTAGTCCTCAGGGATCTTGGATCATTAGAGATATCAGTCTAATTAATAGCCTTGGGGTGATATAATACTACCTCATACTCTTCCATCTCTTTCAAAAGTATGTCAAATGTATTATAATATTTAATTCAGTCAATTTTGCCATGTTAGGTTGTATTGTGCACACAATACCAATTAGGTAGGGCCAAATCATAGATGTTGATCTTAAGGAGCTTATTAAGTGAGGGTTTTGGCCAGTTACTAGAGTAGTTATAGGGATGATTTTACATTTGCTAAGTTAATTTCCTATTGAAACTCTCACCACCATTATTACCAACCTATCTTTGGAGGCCCAAGAAGTTAATAATTGAGCTTATGTCCATGTGTTATATATCATCCAACTCATTCTTGGTGGACTCCTGGGGCACACTTTGGACACTTTTCATATCATGAACTAATGTTTGATTATGAGATTGAGGTATTAATTCATTATTGATTAGGCTAAGGAAGCCTATGGGATTATTAGTATCAGAGTCTCTCAAAGTAAGTTGGTTTATCATTGGCACAAGTTTTGGCATGGGTATATTTTGGCTAGTGTCAAAGAGGGGGTTCAAATCAAACATTCTTGGTAGCATATTCAAGATGGATAGTGCTAACAAATCTTGAGGATTCAATTGTCTATCTACTTTGAGGACCTCATCAAAAGTTATAGGTAATTCTACCACTAACGGGTCTCTACCTAAGAACATAATAGTCCAAGGGTCAAGGGATAGTTGGGCATCTATTTTATATAACATAGTAATTTGGCTATACACCTATGAAACCTAACATTTAAATTTATTATGGGCTCAATGGGTTCCCTTTTGACGTTGATGAATTTTTGGTATAACACACTTGGATTGATGACTTACCCAAATTGGGTGAGGAATGTGTTACTAAATTATTCCTAGCTTGTAATATATCCTTTGAGCAAGTTCAAGAACCAATCATACATTGCTTCCATCAGAGTGAATAGGAAAATCCTATAGGTAATGTCTTCATGTCCAACATTTATAAGCTTGAGAGTAATTTTGTATGAGATTACATGTTCCTTAGTGGTACACCCCACACCTAGTATACATATTGGGAGGTATCTTTTTGGGTTCTTGGGTAAATCATGGACAACTATAAGAATTTTGATATCAAACCTAACCAACCATTTCATAAGTGTATAGGTAGGTGGAGGTCAATTATGGAAAAATTGAGAGGATAATATAGTAGGCATAACCATAGGTCTTATTTTCCCTTTAACAATTTTATTTATCCTATGGAATTATAATGTGATTATTATTAGTTTCTAGGACTAGCTCAAGATATAGTGATCTGCATAGTAAGCTTTACGTTTCTCATAGGTAGGCTAGTAGCTTAAAGCTTTATTAGATAGTGAGAATGGGTGACCTCCTTCTAGTACCAATTTTTGTTCTATGTTTAAGCATATAACATGTTTTAAAGTGTAAAGTATGGGTATCAATATCTATTTTAGTGGCCCTCCTTCAGCACCAACTAATGTTTAGTCCAAGATCTTTATCTTAGTTGCACCTATGAGGTTAGATGCACTTAGCGAGTTCAAGAAAAAAACACAGGACTTGCATCCTCTCATTTTAGGATTATTATTGAGGCAATCCAAGGAATGTTATAAAATTAAGGGGCTCTATTAGATAGCTTGATTAGAATAAATCTCCAAGAGATGTAGCACTACCACCAAAGGTCCAATATTGAGTTTTTCATTGGCTCAAAGACCTTTTACACTTATAGATAGATTGATTTTAACATATTGAATTTTATAGCCCTACTTTGCTTCACTTTACCATTTATAAAGAAAGGGAAAGATCACTTATTCACAAATAAACATCAAAAAAGAGGGAGGGTAAGGCAGAAAGAAAGACTTCTGATTAAAAGGGCAATGTAAATATTTATAGGACCAAAACATACCTAGATTCAATCACACAGGGAGAGAGTCTAGGGAGAAATGTAAAATGATTAATTATAAGACCCCCTTGATGAATGAATTGTAAATAAATCTATAGTTAATTACACACATAACCTTACATACTTCAAATAAAGTGAAAGGAATATAGGATCCTAACTAAAATTGTGGAATCACATCCTAGTTAAGGCATAAACTCTATAAAAAAACATAAATTATAGTATTATAGCATTAGTGTTAATCCATTAAAATATAAATAAAGTAGAAGACCTTCAAGGCAACTAGATGTATTTACATAGAAAATCAATTTTGCATTATTTTGACATCATTTATTTGTAAATAGAGTTGACCCTTTCTGATATATTAGGTAGTAGTATATATATATGGCTCTCTCCTCCAATAAGTATGAGATCCCACTCGTGGCCATAATTTTTGAAATGGTAAAATAAAATTATGTCAAAATATTCCTTGTTACAAAACATATAAGATAGAACACAATTTCATGGCCCACTAAGGAGCCTTAAAACAAGACGTAATGTGGACCACATCCAAATAGTTCTAGCATGCTTCGTTAAGATAAAAATGATTAGTATATAATTTCAAACCTCTACAAGTCAAGAATAAGAAGCATATTTTTCAGAACTACTAATCACAAGTAGTGTAGGGAGCACATGCCTCTTTTACTTTTGTGGCACTATGAAAAACTAAGGGACAAGCCACATGGTGATTTGTAAATGTCTTTGACTATTCAATCATTTTTAAAATGATAAATGTCTTAACATAATACTTTGGTGGCCCACCTTCATGTCTTTCATTTATGTTTTGAATTACAAACAAGTGTCCTCGGGTCATTTTTCTTAGGATTGCAACACTTGTCCATTTGTTGCTCAATCAAGACTTGTGGACCTTACCTTTATCCTATGGACTTAAATTGATCTAAAGTTTAAGTCATATTTAAAATGGTTGGTATGTATTTATAGTTCTCCCAAGACCCATATTTTTGTCTTAAATTTTCCTTATCCCAAGTTTACTTTATTCATAGCTTAATACTTGGCATATCCTCACTCTTTTATTGGGTTTAAACTTATCACTTTTCACCCTAGGCCCATTTTAGTATCGAGTGAGCAAGATGTTAGCACATAACATGATCTTGCTCTTTTTCTTGGTCGTTGATCTTTGGTGTATGTGCCCATAGGACCTTGGTTATAGTTTAGTGAGATGTCAACACATGACACAATCTCATTAATTCAGGGGCTTGTAGAGTCATTATATTTTTCTATGTATGTAGGTTATGTATGAGTGGGATGCTACCACATGGATGGCCCTCACTTTTTTGTAGTGTCTTTGATATTTTACTCCATATCTAGTTATCGGTATTACAAAAAGCTATAGGTAAGGAAGATCATTTTACATGGGTAAGCAGTATCATGCCTCATGGCATGATCTCACTTATCTAGAAGGTTGCCTAGCCTTTAAATGTGTATCTCTATTTATAGTTTCTATATGAGTGGGATGATACCACATAGATGGCCCTCAATTGTTTAAATGCTCACCTATCTTTAGATTATGTGCATGCTCATTTTATTCATGAATGATCAGGATCATGCCATGTGGCTAAATATCACTTATCTAGATGATTGAGAATCATTTTGAATTATGTCTCTACGTGTAGGTTCTGGATGAGCAAGATGTTACCACATTGATGGTTCTCACTTATCTAGATGCTCGAGGAACCTTAGTACTTAGACCTACTCCTATTAGTCATGGATGAATAGGATCATGCCACATGACATGATCTCACTTGTCCATATGCTTGGGACTTGGCCATTTCACGATTTTACCCCTGAAGAATGAGATGGAGACACGTGGTTTAATCTTGTTAACTTGAATACTCACAACATCCTTGCCTTATCCATTTGAGTTGATAGAAATAAGTAATTGGGATGAGGATAAGTAGCACAATCTTGATTTCTCAAGTGTTTGAGTGAAAAATACCTATAACCATTTCCTCATAAACCATAGAGAAGTGGGATTTATACATGTGTCTTAATCCTATGAATATGGGGACACATGAAAGGATAAGACTTATTTGTTTCAAAAATCCTCTATGAGGAAGTTGGGTGCTGACACGTGGAATGATCCTAGAGCTCGGGACCTAACCATTAGAATTAGAAATCAGGGACTTAGTCATTATAATTTAAACTACATTACTGATCTTAAATTTGATGGTTATTCTAAGTGCAAGAAAGACATGTGTTGACAGTCTATGCAAGGAAACTTTTAGCAAAATGACTAAGCATGAAAATTCATTCATACTACAGGGGGATATTTCTAAATTAAACCAAGTAATTTTTAGCAAGGTGGATATAGGGATTCAAAATATTCTTGGTAAGAAAAAACAACTTTGGGTAAAAAATAAGTTAGCTTATTTAGTCTATAAATCCAAAATATGAATTCAATGAATGTCATAATACTAAAAGCTAGGTAGATACATAAAATATCTTTAATATACATGTCCATTTCAAGATTTAGAATCATGTATCAATTGAATTACTAGAGTATTTTTTATAACACTCAACCATCTTATAATCATATCAAGATAATGACTTCTAGCTTAGACATGGACTAATTCATTTCACAACAAGACCTAAACATGGAATTTAAGCTCAAAAAGTGTCCTCATTTAATAATTTGAAAACGAGGTGTGTTGGTCACAACATTGTTGGGTTTAATTTATTTTCCATAGTTGCTCTATCGTGGAGAAAAATTCAAACCAATAGGCATCACACATTCCTCTACAAAGAAAAGAAACACCTAAGGTCAAATTTGTTCATCTTCTAATATTTCCAAAAATCAATATTCAATTATAAAATACTCAACCTAGAGGAATAATATTTATTTCCCATGATGCTTATGTTTCCCATCTATAAGAAAACTATGTTGATCAAAATGACTTCATTACTAATTTTAAAACTCCACTATCATCAACAAAATCTAATATAATGGTTGGTAGTGTTTATCAACACCCCAATAGTAGGAAATATTTAAATCTAATTAATGTGAATTTTACCCAAACTCTATTCAACATGGAAGACCATCAAATTCCACTCATTGTAGGACATCAAACTCCCTTCATGGAAATTCATCAAACTCCATTCAACATGGTAGACCATAAAACTATCTTCATGATGGTAGGACATCAAAATCCATTCATCAACATGAAATTCCATCAAATTCCATTTATGTCAAGTCATCAAAATCCATTCAACATGGAAGGCCATCCAACTCCATTCATATAAGCTCATCATACTACATTCAACATGAAAATCCATCAAAATCCCATCGTGACAAGTTATCAAACCACAAACATGGATGTTTCTCTCAAAAAAATTGGTTGTCAATTTTTATTTACATAAGATGTGTATAAACATACAATTGATGCACATTTAGATGAAATAATTCATAATATGCATTGTGTCAATCAATAAAATATGATTACTCAAATTATTCAACCTTTAGTGAAATTGAAGGCAATCAATCCAATGTAGCACATGATGAAAAATATACATGGAATAGCTAAAGGATATGAAAAAGAGAAAATCAAGTCACAAAATAGATGATCAAGGAAAGGCTTTATGAACCTAAAGAAAGGGTCAAGATGGTTATCATCAAATAGAAAATGGAAAAGACTTATTTAGGGACATATGGTCATGGTTCTTTATGGAATCCACTAATGATGTGGATGAAAATGACATTATTGGTAAAATAGGGTACTATATATAATTATGATGAAAGCTTTACTATGGAATATGTGATTGTGTACTTTGTTAAATTTAAAAAAAAATAGATCAATTGTTATGGATGATATCTATAGTGACTTTAAGCCTTGTAATATAACATTGGTGTTTGTTGACTCAAGAATATCTCATAAGACCTTGACATATTTAAAATGCATTGACTCTCATGGAGTTAATCATAGGGTTAGTAAAGCCTCATTTTTTGAGGAGATAAAGTTGTAGGAAAAATAAGATAAGGAAATGAATATAGGATGGGATGAACAGATGATGTTATAGTTGGTGTCAAATTTAAGGACATAAATGCTTATGAATATTTTATGGTTGATTCATATGAAAAAATAATTGGAACAAAATTTTATGAAGTTACTTTTAAACTTGGTATTGATTCTCATGTCCATTTTGATAGAGGTGGCTAGGTGTGTGGGGTATTACTTGAGCTACTCTAAGATAATGGTTTGATGTCTTGTATAATCCTATTAAAAATTTTATGGTAAGGAGGAGTATAAATAGGTTTTATCCCATGATACTATTCCTAAATATTCAAATAAAATAATGAATCAATTACATTTTCTCTACCAAAATGGTATTAAGATGCTTAATGAAATTGTATGAATGACATGATTACATGGCCACAACAAGTCTAATATGAAATAATAAAATTTTATTTATGGGGAATGAATTTTGTCCATGGTGCACATTCCTAAATAAATATGTACACATGCTTACAAATAAACAAGTTATAATTGACAGTGATACTTTCCACATTATTTCTAAGTTGTACTTAATGACACCAAACTTACTCCAAGCAAGTTCCTTAATACTACTTTTTAAAATATTTTTTACCTTACTAGGTGTTTTCATTATTTTATCTTATTTTATTAATAATGTATTACTAGTAGGGACTAAACCTTGAGTTGGATCTAAGAAAATGATGGGAAGATAGGCTTGATTAGTGTATTGCATTTGTTGACCTATCATTAGGTGGCTATGAGTTAATAATTATGAATAAATATAATGTTTTTGGTATTGATAAGCTATAAAAAGGGTGTAGATACCTATTAAAAAATGCCCTAGGGGCAGTAAAATAGGTCGATGGCCACAAATAGTGAAGCAACAACAAATAAATAATATACTAATAAAAAAACATCAAAAGACCTAAACCCAGATACAACATAAAACAACAAGACTAATTTATCATAGCTTTCCAATATTATTTGAGGAAACACATGAGATCCTCCTTGTTGGTAGCCTTACCAACCTTATCCAATTCCTCACCCAAAACAACCTAGAGGATAGACAGTGAAGTGGCAGCCCGGTGGATGAATTTCATGCACAAGGTGGTAAGCACTTTCATTTTGTTCTCAAGAGAGAAAATCCCATTCTTTACCTCCTCCAAATCCTTTTTAATCTGAATATAATTGTCACAAATTTTATCCTTGATAACTTCTTTCTCAGGAGTATTCATAGACTCAGTATCCTCCTTGTTAGAATCATAGAAAGAGTTATTTAACTCCTTGAATTAGTTGGTACCCTACTTTTCCCCTAGTTGGTCAAGATTCATTTTGACCTTCATTATCACCACTTCCTCCCTCAGATCAGAGGCTGAGGAGTAGTCAATGCTTTTCAACATTAGGGTTTTACCACTTACCAATATACTAGACCTCCTAATGCTTGGCCTCTTAATAGTGTTACCCTAGATCTCAATGTTAATATCTTTATCAATATCCTCCTCCCCTTGCTCCTAGAGTTATGAGTGCCCCTTTTCCATAGTTTGTTTTACTTCCTTCTCAACCCTAGTAACATTATTAGCTTTTTTCTAACCTAAATTTTTGGGTACAAAGTGTTTCTAAGCGTCCCCTTTCCTTTTTTTATTGCCTAAGTATGAAGGGCTATTCTTCATTTCGCAGAACCCCTCAATCACTACTTTTTACAATTGGCTAGGGGACCCAATCACATCACCCTCAGGAATAAAAAAAGTAGGTCCCTATAGAAGAGGGGACTTAAAGCCTTTCTTCATGTAGGGTCATGAAATAGGGGTGATAGTAACCAGATCCTTGGGATTATGGGTAGATCTAAAGGGGCCTGAGGAATCTTTCACAATAGGGCTAGAGCCCTTATTTTTAAAAGGGATGCCAAACTTAACATTCAAAGGAATGTTATCATCACTATCGTAAACCTCTTCAACTAGATGTGCTTTAATGGGTTTAGGTAGGTAAAGCACTAGGTAGAATGATAGAGATGAAAAATTAGGCCTTGGTAGAGTGAGATAGTAGTGACAACTGGGTTGCTTTCATGTACATTCTTGGAAATTTTGATAGAGGACTCAAGAGATGACAATGGGAAGAAAGGAAAATTAACAAGTACCTTGTGATGAAAATGGTTTAACAAAGCAAAGTGATAATGATAGTAACACTTGAATCTACCCTCCAAGGGATTGTATTTCATAATTAGAAAATAGACCTTATCCTAGGGGTTGATGAGGCTCTCCCTATCGAAGCCACCTTGTAGTCGAACTAATGACTCACCTTCTTTAAAGAGTATTTTCATGCCTTTAGGGTCCTAAAATTTGGTTTGTTACTTTAACCTTTTTCCCTCACATCTCAGACCCATAGCCTTTACAATAGCATCTTCACTTACTTTGAATTGAATTCCACCAACCCAGACCTTATGATCCACATCCTAAGATATAGCAAAATGGGCTGAAAGATTTTCATCAAAGCCATTGAGACATTCTATGAGTGGTGAAATGCCTCCCTCATATAAAATGCTCCATAGCATGGCATCCACCTTAAACTCTATGTAGGACAATGGCTTAGTTTGGACCTTGTCTTAACCCATGGTTGAGATTTTCCCAATATTTAGGAGAGGAATGCTTAAAGCAAATCTCAACACCCAAGGATAATGTGGTTTGATGCAGAAAAGTCAAAAAATAATGGTGTGGCTATCATCATTTAACCAACACTTATGGCCATTCGATCCCCTGAGTTCATCCTTCAAATCATTTATTTTAATCAATTAATAGTTACAAGCATAGTAAAACTTGTGTGGGATATAATTGGAGAATGCACCACTAAGAATTGGAGCTACCTCATAGGATAGCTAGGTAAATTCCTCAAGCTTTTGCTGATATAACTATTACTGATGTGGCACTTCCCATCTATTAATGTGTACTCATGTGTCATCTTACCCATATTGAAGACAACTCTCATTTACCCCTCCTGATGGTAAATACCTATTGTAGACCCCCCAATTAGAATATATATTAAAATATATTCTAGCCAATATTGTTTAATATAGGTCATTGGGCCAAATGAGGTTGAGCCTCCAATTAAAGGTAATCTCTAAAATTTGTACGTAGATTATTTAGGTTCCTTTAGAACCTTAGAGGGAAGATATTGATTCCCAAATTGGCCATTGCATCTACCACTTGGTTTCCCTCTTTTTAGATATGCTTAACCTCAAATCCTTCAAAACCAAAAACGAGTTTCTTTATGTCATGTATGATGTCATCAATATTTCAGCCCACCCTATCTTCTCTTTAATAACATCAATGATAGGTTTGGCATTGCCTTTGATTAGGATGTTTTTCATTCCAATGGTAAGAGCTACCTTAAGACCCCAAAAGTGGGCCATTGCCTCAGCAACATTATTAGAGTTCTCTCCCAACCCACTAGCATATAATGCTAAAAGATCTCCCATATTGGATCTTAGTACACCACACCCACTTGCCTGACCTGAGTTACCTTCGGTAGCCCCATTAAAATTGAGCTTCATCTATCCAACAAAAGGGGGAACCCATATGGTAAAAGCATGAGCAATCCTCTTAGAGTTATCAATTTTGCAAATATGGGTTGGGATGCTCCATCGATTGATGATGCTATCTTCTAGCTTGTTAGGAGGAAATTCTACAGCTTTCAAAGCGCTCCTTGAGGTATTTTCTTGTATTAGTTTAGCAAACCTATAGAAAACCTCCTTGGGATCCTTAGATTTTTCTCTAAATAACCAATTATTATTCTCCTTCTAGAGTTCCTAGGTTAGGATAGGGGAATATAAGCCCATATCTCTTTGCATATAAGATGGACAAAAGGGGTCAACTAGCCTCTAATGGCATCTGAGAGGTCATGATTCATGCTCCAAAAGACTCCTAGGTTCTACAAAGAAAAGCTAAACACCTCCTATGATAACTCACAATGTAGTAAGAGGTGAGAAACTGATTCTTCCTATTTTTTACATAGTGCACAATGGTTAAGAATTTGGAAGCCTCTAATGTGGAGATTAGCCATAGTAAGGATCTTATTATGAGTGGATAGCCACCAAAAATGATTGATTTTGGGAACAGGATTGTGATTCCAAACCCTTCTCCAAAAGTTTGAGTCCTCATTAGACTTAAGGAGCAAATTATAAGTTGATCTAATAGTGAAAACTCCCATTTTTTCCTTTTCCCACAACCATTTATCCCTTTAGGGTAATATAAGAATTATACAATCTCAAAGAAGGAGCTACACTTCTTTAGCAATCGAGAGAAAGTCATTTTGATTCTAACAACAATTTGATAGCTATTTCCAGTCACTATTACCAGGTAAAAGATAATCAACAACCAATCTCCCAAAGTGAGGAATGGCTCTATCATCAAGTCTTTAGAGGTTTTGTACCTTATAGAAAGGGATGCTATTTAGCTAGCTATATTCCCAAAATTTTATGTTTCTACCATCCCTTACCTTGTACTTAATGCCCTGATGTAGTAAGGTTTTTCTTTTTATAACATTATTCCAAATCACTAAACCTTTAGGGATACCAATGGTGTGGAGGAAAGCATCAAGGTTATTATTAGATATGTAATTTTCTCTCATAATATTAACCTACTCTTTGTTTTTACTCAAAAAAATTCCACCCAATTATAGCAAAGAGGGATTTGTTGTTCAAGTGAATTTTTCTAATTCCTAGACCTCCTTAAAATTTTGGTCTATAGACTTTATCCCAACTGACTAGTGCAATTCTCCTTTTCTCTTCCACCCCAGTCCATAAGAAGTTTCTCTAAATTATTTCAAATTTATCTACAATATATTTGGGGATTTTGAAGAGAGAAAGGAACTGTATAGGAATTCCTTGAAGGGAGGCCTTTAGAATTTGATATTTTCTAGCTTGACTCAACAACTTTCCTTTCCACCCTTCTAACTTCTTTTGAATTCTTTCAAGAATAGAATTCCAATATAAGGGAGGAAAATATTTAATAACTAAGGGTAGGTCAAGGTAAGTACCTAGTAGCTCACCACTTGAATAGCTTAGTGTCCCCATAATTTTTTGTTGAAGGTCTATAGAGGTTTTGAATGTTAGGGAAGGTGGAGGTAAATCCAAGAACAAACACACCTGTTCTAAATCCACCTGTTAGGATCTTGCTCCTCAGAAAGAGCACAATAAGATTAACAAATATAAGCAATTGAATATGTGGAAATAACCAGAAACACAAGTAACTAGAATTCACCAATAGCACAGAATATGAAAGACAATACACTATCTTGTATTAACACTATACAGAAAAAAATACAACAAAGAGCCGCCACACTCTTTCACCTTACAGAGGATCGCCACACCTCAAATGTACAGTAGTTCTTCTCACACACACTCTCCTACACAAAAAATGGTCCCAACAACCAACTCACACACAGAATTGGTGTTCACCTCACCAACTAGTCAGTAATAACCCTGCCAGTACATCAAACACTCTATAGCACTTCAAGCTGATCTCTCATGAACCTGCAACCTGTAATTCAAAGACCAAACTTACATGTAGATCCCCAATGAGCTTGCAACAACCTGTAACTCACAGATCTTACAACTAGAATGAACTCTTCCTTTCTATCTCATACATAAACAATACATGCCAATGGGTCTATAAATAGATCCCTAACTCAAACAATAACTTAGACTCTTAATTTAGACAATTATCCTCGCAGCCCAAGACTCTAACTGGTCTCAACATGCAAACTCTTCGTTCACTTAACTAACTATCCGTGAAACGAGCAGTTCTGGAACACACAGGCGACCAACGTTGGTCCCTGCTTGTCTGGTTCTGTCGACGTCGGCCAACTTCCTGCCACCGCCGGTGGCCTTCTGCACTGGTCTTTACCGATGTCGGTCCTGCTGTCGACGCCGGTTCTCCTAGATCTCAGCAACCATTGTTCCTTCAGTTTGTAAAGGGTTGAAGCTTTTAGCTCCACAACCTAACAATCTCCCACTTGGAGATAAACAGCTGCAACCTGTACCTGTACCTGTACACCGTCTAGTTTATTCCCTTGGCTATGTATCCATCTTCAAAATCACCCTTGAAGACCAACCACCACAAAATCTGTGGTGCAAAACCTGTCATCCAAATCACCTGCCACATCCGCATCTACAACCATGTAGAAAAGAACTTGACCCTGCATAGCATGTGCACCTGTTGCTGGTCCCTGTAAGAATCCACTGAACTGCCCTCCAATGGTTCTCTCCCAGATTGGGCTCCTAACTTGTGACAACTCCCACTGCTTGGGAAAACTCAGGTTTAGTACATACCATGCACTCAACCTCATTATGTGAATCAAGACACCTGTTCATAGAACTGTCCAACCATCGGCGTGCTAACCGGTTTCACACAATCATCCTGAAACAAAGTCAACATATGACCTACCATGTCTCTAGAACACACTCTTGCCAAAGAATCTTGCTGCTCCCAGATTCTCCATGACAAACACCTGAACTAGCTTTACCTTTAGTTTAGCAATACCCGTATATGTAACCCTGCAACAAGCACATCATACAAAAATAGGATAGTGTAGCTAATACTATCCAACCTGGTAAAGAGAAACACAATGAACAAACCTCCATTGCCCTGCAGCTAATACAAGATCAAATACCCTGATCTTCCATCTCACGTATCCATTTTTGCTCTTCTTTATCCTTAACATCCATTCATCTCTCAGTGCTTACTTCCAGTTGGCAACACTACCCAAAACACCTATTTGGTTCTCCTCCAAGGAATCACATCCTCCTCCATGCCTAGCTCCCACTGTTTCTTGGATCTACCTGTTCTGCTTCTTCAATAACTTCCTGGTCCTATGCCATAAGTGAGCAACAAGTAGTGTAAAGAGGGGAAATGATGAATTTAAGAACTTACTTACACCTTCAGTCCTCCATATGGGCGCTTGAGACTCCATGACAGCTTGCTGTCCTCCCAAAATTCGTCTCAGTGACCGATGCCGGTCACATCTCAGTCTACAGCCGACCGATGTCGGTTCCCTGTGACTGCCTCCCTGCCGACGTCGGTTTCCCCTGGCCAATGCCGGTCTCTCTCTGCCCCGAGTCACCGACGTCGGACTGCACATAGCCGACGTCGGTCCCTGTCTGGATGCCGACACCAGTTTTCCTGCTGACGTCGGTCTCTGTGTTTTTCTTATGAGACCTGACTTTTTCCCGTGAGCTCCTTTTGGATCAAACCCTTGTCCAAATCACCCTTGCTCTGCTCAGAATTCCTCTGCACCTTGTGCTGAACTCTGTCCGTCACTTTCTCCTTGAAAACCAAGGCTTTCCTGTTCTTGTCACTAACATCAGATTCCTCAAGAAACCTCACCTTCTTCTTCTGCATACAGAAACCACGATCCATGCCTTCCAAATCTGAAAGCATACTCTTTGACTCAAGAACCAGCATCTCCTTCTTATCTATGTGACCAAGCCTATTAAGCCACATCTCCGAATCTACAACTGAAGTAGATAACCCAGAAGAAGAATCAGTAAAAAAAGTAGATAGATAAAGCGTACCTACTTTTTTACCTCTAGCTACAACAAGTGTACCCTTGGTAACCTTCCAAGAGTCTACTGTGAGAGTTACTATGCAACCCTCTTCACCCAAACTTCTAACAGAAATCAGATTCTGCTTCAGAACTGGGACATGCATGACCTCCTTTAACACCCATGTGTCACCTGTCTGTAATTTCAGCTTCACTTTGCCTTTGCCAACAATCTGACAAGGCTTACCATCCCCTACACAAATTTCTCCAAAGTCTCCCTGGACATACTCATGAAAAAATTCCCTATGTGGGGATGCATGAAAAGAGGCACCAGAATCTAATACCCAAGATTCTACTTTATCCAAAGAACATACCAGAGCATCCTGTGCAACGTACTCTACAACATCTGCTTCTTCTTCATGTCCTTCATGCCGATCTGTACCCGATCTGCAATCTCTCTTTAAGTGCCCTTGCTTTCCACACTTTCAGCAGGTTATTCTGCCATACCTGGACTTGGATCTCTTGCCCATCTTCGACCTTGATCTCCCACACTCTATCTTCTCTCTTGGCCTTCCTCTTCCTTCAACACTCAGCATCTCCAGATGATTCACCTGTCCTTTTCCTGCGTATCTCTTCATTCAAGATCACACTCAAAACATCATCCACTTTTAAGACTTTTGAAGGAGACACAGTATTAGAAACTGCCATTACCAAACCTTTCCAACTTTCAGGTAATGAACACAAGATTAAGAGAGCTCTAATTTCATCATCAAATACAATATTGACGGAACTTAACTGGTTTACCAAACCATGTAAATCACTAAGATGGCTATGAACAGATCCACCTTCCAACATTTGCAAATTAAATAAACGCTTCATAAGAAATACCTTATTAGAAGCCGAGGGTTTTTCATACAAATTTGCCAAAGATTTCATCAACTCCACCGTTGTCTTACACTGTGATAAGCTGGAAATCACAGATGATTCAAGACTCAATCTAACAGATCCCAGAGCCTTCCGATCAAGAACCTCCCATTCTTCATCTTTCATATCCGAGGGTTTGCAACTAACCCCTCCCAACGGTAAGTACAAATCTTTTTGATACAGATAATCCTCAATCTGCATCCTCCATAATTGGTAGTTCTTGCCATTAAACTTTTCCATTCGTAGTTGACTGTTTTCTGCCATTGCTCAACTCCCACTCAAACAGAAACCCTGTGAGTAACCTGTAATCAAAACACACTACCCAGATCTACACCAATCTATTAGTATCCCAACCAAAAGCTCTGATACCACTTGTTAGGTATCAGCTTTTGAACCTACAACCAAGGCTCTGATACCACTTGTTAGGGAAGGTGGAGGTAAATCCAAGAACAAACACACCTGTTCTAAATCCACCTGTTAGGATCTTGCTCCTCAGAAAGAGCACAGTAAGATTACCAAATATAAGCAATTGAATATGCGGAAATAACCAAAAACACAAGTAACTAGAATTCACCAATAGCACAGAATATGAGAGACAATACACTATCTTGTATTAACACTATACAGAAAAAAATACAACAAAGAGCCGCCACACTCTTTCACCTTACAGAGGATCACCACACCTCAAGTGTACAGTAGTTATTCTCACACACACTCTCCTACATAAAAAATGGTCCCAACAACCAACTCACACACAGAATTGGTGTTCACCTCACCAACTAGTCAGTAATAACCCTGCCAGTACATCAAGCACTGTATAGCACTTCAAGCTGATCTCTCATGAACCTGTAACCTGCAATTCAAAGACCAAACTTACATGTAGATCCCCAATGAGCTTGCAACAACTTGCAACTCACAGATCTTACAACTAGAAGGAACTCTTCCTTTCTATCTCATACATAAACAATACATGCCAATGGGTCTATAAATAGATCCCTAACTCAAACAATAACTTAGACTCTTAATTTAGACAATTATCCTCGTAGCCCAAGACTCTAACTGGTCTCAACATGCAAACTCTTCGTTCACTTAACTAACTGTTCGTGAAACGAGCAGTTTTGGAACACACAGGTGATCGACGTCGGTCCCTGCTTGTCTGGTTCTACCGACGTCGGCTGACTTCCTGCCGCCGTCGGTGGCCTTCTGCACTGGTCTCTGCCGACATCGGTCCTGCTACCGACGCCGGTTCTCCTAGATCTCAGCAACCATTGTTCCTTCAGTTTACAAAGGGTTGAAGCTTTTAGCTCCACAACCTAACATTGAAAAAGTAGACCAAGCTCTTGTCGTAGTTGATACATTAGCCAAAAGCATCCTCATAATCCTTGAGAACCTTCATCTATTTTTTAGCTTCCACCATTGAGGTAGCTATAAATAGGATAGTGTCATAAAAAAACTATTCGATGGAAGCAGGATCCACTATTGAAGCAAGTTTAATACATTTGATGTCCTGGGATCCCAACATCTTCATAAGACTTCTGCTAAAAACCTCAACCATGAAAATGAAAAGGTAGGGGGACAAGGGGTCACCTTGCCTAAGACCCCTTCCTAAATTGAATAATCCCATATAAATCCCATTAATAAGGATAGAGTACTTGATGGTGGTAACATAGGTTTGGTTCAGCTACATTACTCTATCCTAGAACCCCATTTTATCAAGGATTTTGAAGAGAAAGTCCCAATTCACTTTGTCATAAGCCTTATAAATATCTAATTTAAAGACCATCATAGGTAAATTATTTTTCTCCATTGAATGGATGTATTCATGAGTGGATATAGAGCATCTAAAATTTGTCTACCTGGTACAAACCCCTTCTAACTATTACTAATCAAAGAATCCAAGATTAGTTGTAGTCTACAAACTAGAATCTTAGAAAATATCTTATAGATAGTATTAAAAAGGCTAATGGGCATGAAGTTCCCCATACAAATAAGACCCATTTTATTAGGAACAAGAACTATAAAGGTGTGATTAAGTTGTTTGAAACATTTTCTAGATTTAAAGAAATCAGTAGCCACCTTGGTAACATTTTGCCCCACAATTTCCCAATACTCTTGGAAAAAGGCCAGAGGGAAACCATCTGGGCTTGGGGCCTTATAAGCACCCATCAAATAGAGGAAAGATTTTACCTCCTCTTCAGTCATATTTTTATTAGGAGGTTATTATCTTCAATATTCAGTTGGTTAGGGATAATGTCAATTAACTCTTGTTTCTCCATTCTATCTTGAACAATAAGGAAATTCTAAAAATAGTTTACAACCACCTACCCCATTTTAATATCTAACTAGACAAAATATCCATTCTCATCCATTAAATTGTTAATTTTATTCCTCTTCCCATGCCTCATGGTAGATTAATGGAAGAAGGTGGTATTCCTATCCCCTTCCCTAATCCATTGCACTCTAGATTTTTGCTTCCAAAATATTTCTTCCTTTTTCAGCAAATAACTCCATTCCTTCCTCAAAGAATCCTCTCATTTCACCATATCATCAATGATGTCTCCATTAGCCATATGTAGCTAAATATTAATAAGTTTGGTAGATATCCTCCTTTTTTTCTCAAAAAATTTACCAAAATTATACATGTTCTAAAATTTTACTTTGTTCTTTACAATATTTAACTTATATGCCAACCTAAACATGGGGGATCCATGAATAGTGGTATTCCACCAACTAGCCAACTGATCTTTGAAGCTCAAATGTTAGATCTACATACATTCAAACTTGAAGGGGAATGGGCCTTTATTCACTCTATCCCACTAAGATAAAAGGAGAGGGTTGTGGTTAGAGGTCATCCTAAGAAGAGCTTTAAGGAGATAGGCACTAGTGTAATCCCAATTGGGGGAGACTAACACCCTGTCCAGTCTAATTTGTATTAAATTCTCACCTCTCCTATGATTAGACTAGGTGAAATTTTATCCTTTAAGATCTAGGTCCATTAGACCCATGTTGTTGAGAAACTTAGCTAAATCAACCATTCTATCAATGTAGTCTAAGATACCTTTAACCTTTTCTAAAGGATAGAGTGTGGAATTGAAATCACCAGCAAGCAATCTAGGTGGAGAGAATTTCCCACAATTCCTTGTATTTGTTTGGTTAGGAGCATAAATATTGACTAAATTCCAAGACTTATTATGAGTAACCATCCTGACACTCAAACTATTCTTACATCTAGAGATGAGACTCTCTTTCATAATATTACTATTCTATATAGTGACAATATCTCCTAAAGCTCCCGAGGCATAACTTATACAATATTCAGCATTTGGCCATATTTATTTAGCAATATGATGAAATCCTTTGGATTTCATCTTGACTTCTTATAGTAAAATGATATCGACTTTATTATCATAAATGTAGTTCTTGATAAAAACTACTTTTGAGGGCTATTAATCCCTCTAATGTTCCATGATAAGATCTTCATTTGTCATTTACTTTCCTGGAACCAATCTCCAAAGTCCTTTGTCTACCCATGTCAATGTCATTGTTGACATCCTTCTATCTAGTTTCTCTTTGGGTGGGTCTTCTTGCTTTAGAATCCATACCAACATCAACAATTTTCCTTCCTTGACCTTTGCCTTTGTTCTTAGCAATGGTCCAACCTTTAGAATCTAAGTCCTTATTAGTCTTACTAGTTCCCTCACTAGGGGTTAGATTAAGAAATTTATTCCCTGGTGAAATTAAGCCTTGTAGTTTACTACCAAATCCTTCCCCTTTGACCAGGCTTTCAATCCCTTTAAAGATATGTTCACTATGATTATCCACATTAGACAACTTTAAACTTTATAAAATTATATCAGCACTAGTCTTAGACATTTGATGTATCTCTCCCTCCTCTAACTTTTATAAAGATGGGGGCATCATCCCATGCTAGCTATTTAGTTGTTTCTCCAGTCCGAGCTTGATGTCCAGAGTCTCAATAGCCTCCCCTTGAGAGGTGGATATCTTAGGATATTTTACCTTGTCATCAGACAAGCCTCTATCTTTTTACCTTACCTTATCTTCCTTATTTTCCTTTTGGGGAATACTGATGATATTTAGGATCTCATCTCTAAAAGGATATTCCTCTTCTTCTTCATTAGTTTGGCTATCAAACACAATGGAGTTATTTTTTTTGGATTCACATTGTGTAATTATATGCCATTTCCTATTACAATTTAACAAAAAACCATGTTATTCTCATACTAAATGGGCTGAGTCCATTAGTCAAATTTAGAATTAAGTATAATGGAATTAGGTAGAGTTTATTGATATCTACACTAACACAGAAGCGACAAAATACTAAACTAGATTTATTTTTGGTAGTATTGTCCAAAATGATGAAGTGACCAAAAGTATTCACTATCCAAGTGATCACTTCCTCATCCCCATATTCCAAGGGGAGACCTGGAAGCCTCACCCAAACTAGGGCCATTTTGTTTAGGTCAAAGACAACATCAAACCCTAGTTTCCATTTACAAAGAGAGAGGTTGTGTATTTCATACACCCATGGTCCCCCCATGAGAACTTGGGTGAGATCTTCACTAGTTGTAAACTTGAATAAGAACATCCCCCTAGCTATGGCACTAATTGAGACACTACCTTTCACTTTCCATTTAGTAGTGACCCATCACCTCACCAAATCAATGTTTGGTCTAACACTGAAAACCTTACCCATAAGAGTCTATTCTATTAAAGATACAATTATTTCCATCATGAAATTGGGGAGCTTAAGGGTTGAACCATTCTTTGACTCTAATAGTAGTGAGATAGCCTTCTATTTATCATAGTTCTTTTCCCCTAAGAGGGCATTCTTCCATGCATTGGAAACTGATACGTCACCCTAGGTCATAGGTTTGATATTCTCATGGCTAGCCCTACTAAGGGGGAGAGGGAAGAGGAGCCAGGGGGTCACCCTAGGTCCCTCGTAGCCATGGCCAAATTTAAAATTCACATAGGTAGGAAAGCATGTAGATTGTATTAATTATAGCATATAAGAACTATAATGTTAATACAATCAATGATGCAAAATTACCTTGCATGTCATACTATTCATTTAATTTTAGATAAATTAAATATATATATTGAACATGTAACTTGGCATGAATTTTTTTTAGAAACTATCATTTACAGCTTACTCCAAGGATGATGGCCAACCTTATTTATTTTTCTCACCATGCTGGAGTTTAGAGTGTTGTCAAGACACTTCTCAAAATTAAAAATATAGGACATGATTACAATAAGAAACATCCATCAAATAAGCATGAAAAAGATAAATTTATTATGATTTGGGATAAAATAGAAAAAATGGGGATGTCATGTAGGTCAGAGAAACTATACCATTATAAAGGTCTAGACTACAAGGATCTGAACTACAAAAAATTAGATGGTTCAATTTTTGATATGATTCTCATTCAACATGAAAGAATTTTAAAGGTTTGTTAAATTTATACAGATTTTAATGTGATTGTTATTTTTCATGTCAATTAGTGACTTCATTTGGGAACTCATTCCCTATTATTTTTAACTAAGAAATTTAAGGCCTTATAGATGAACAAAAGTATAAAGATTGTGAGAATCTAGTTATGTTATAGCGATTTCCACATGTTGTATCTGCAATTATTTAGAGGAGATGATACTAAAGTA